>CM034360.1:106721059-107321059 GCA_019925275.1 Mytilus edulis
TGCCTCAATATCACGTTTTAAATGGGAAAGGTATGATTCGAAAAAATTTAACCAGATTTTGCAACTAGACAGACAATTTATCCCAAAAGAGCGCTTTATGATAGAATGCAACATGAATTTAAATGTAATGAAACTCAGTCTGATAAAAAAAAAAATGCCTATTATTAATACAGTGGGAGAAAGTGCAGAATAGTCTATAATTCTGGTATGATTTATTTTCATTCCGTTTGTGAGATAATCGCCCAAGTTTACACATTACTGACCTCTAGAATTTTTTTTGATTTTGGGCCCTGTTTTCACACTAGCATAATTCTAAAAAAAATGTGTTTAATCCATTCCTTTAATAATCTATCACTGAACATATGCATCGCAAGAAAAAGTAACGATTGAACAAATATTGATAAAACGTAAATGCAGACGTAAAGTAGGTCCATGATACTATAATATCAAATTCTATGTAATCGCTCATTTCTGTCACTTCCGGTATAGGATAAATTGTGATACATAATTATTCATTAGACTTACTGGATTTGACTTGTGATTGGACAGCTACCATGTTGACTTTTAGATTTTGCAAGTCAACTTGAACTTGGTGAAGTTCATCCGTAGTATCAAGTAATCTCTTATGGTCGTTTGCTAAAAGGAAACATGTTGTCTTCAAACAAAGTGATATCAGAAATTCATCATAAAACATACATGTCGTTTGCAAATGCAATAAAGCTTCTTCAAATATTGATATTGTTTCTGTTACTGTTCTAAATATATTGCTGAACGAAGGTGGATTCAAATTATCTTGTAAACATTAAATGATTGAAATCTGTTTAACTGTTCAATCTAATTATTACAAACGATGAAAATTGATATAATAGCAGTGTAAAATACATGTAAATGTATCTAATCGTAAAATGAATATTATTCTTAAAAACATTTAGGCGTCTCACACGTTTTCTTGATTTTTTTTCATTTAGAAATCAAAGCAAAATTTCTAAAAGAAACGATGTAACATGCATAAATACTTAAAGTTGTATTTGAGCATTAGGAACCTTAAAATGATAGCCAATAGATATGTGTTATATATTGTCAGTCGGATGGAGAGTCGTCTTATTGGACCTCATACCACATCTGCTTATATATGTATAAAAGTTTCTATTAGCAAATCTTATATGTTATCTTAGATAAAATTGTAAAGTATAGTGACTTGACTTAGGATGTACTTAGGTGAGGTTAGGTAAAAAAATATTAATAGGTCATGGACTTCCTTTTCGAGATACTTGAGATTTAAAATATGGCTGGAAAAGGCTGACTCGGACTCGGACTTTTTCCTTATATTTGCGTTGGTATTATTTGGATCTCAAAACAAAAGAAAAATAATCAAAAATCTTCTAAAAATTTGGTAAATGACCTTTCATGAGCTATTAAGTCTTACAAGAAAAAATAAATGGGTGTTATGGGGCAAAATATTTTACATTGTATTGTATGGAAAAACACCATTGAGTTCGAACATTTGACACAAATTCCAAAACCTCACCTAAGTACATCCTTAAATAACATTTTTCTTCGTTTTTACAGTAGAATACGCTTAAATATGTATGACTTTGTGTACCTAGATAAAAGAAGACATTTTAAATACAAAACTATTTTGACCATGCTTATTATTAAAATCTAATTTGATTCAAACATGTTAAACCTACTTTTATGTATAACGTTTGATTGTCCTTTATTAACGTTTATCCATTTCTTTGTCTCGTTCAGTTCTCTTCCTTTATCTGCAAGATCCTGTCGTGTATGCACTAGATCTTCCATCGTTTTGTCAAGTTTCTTTCTTGTAATGTCTAGCAGTTCTTTTGTTTCAAATAGAGCCTGTTTCGTTTTTGCAAGTTCCTTTCCTAATACGTCTTTAGTTACACCAAGCTCTGTTCTAGTATTGTGTAGGTCCAGTATGGTTTCCGAAAGAACAGCCTTAAGTTCACGTAATTCATTCCACAATTGCGATGCATCACCATCTCTATTTCCTGCAGTTATACATGGGATACAGCTACAAAGAAACACATATAACATTAAAGGAAATTTAAACGACATTTTGTAAAATGGTTTACACTTACTGACAGGAATATAGGTTGTCAATATCTTTCGGTTCACCACTTTATAGTGATAAGGCATGTATTACAATGTAAATTAGTGTTCAAAGGTGTTATAGTTGTGTTTTTCAAAACTGTCAAAACCTATATGAAGGATTCGAATTAAAATGTTTACATCTATAACGGTACACACTTTATAAAAATTATGCCATTTATTTTCTTTCTTCGTTCTCAGTCATTTTGAATCTATGGTAATTTTTTTCAATACGTGTGCAATGTTAGTATTTCTAAAATGAATAATTCAAATATCAAAGTTGGTAAAAGAGGGACGAAAGATACCAGAGGGACAGTCAAACTTATAAATCGAAAACAAACTGACAACGCCAGGGCTAAAATGAAAAGGACAAACAGGCAAACAATAGTACACATGACACAACATAGAAAACTAAGGAACAAGCAACAAGAACCCAACAAAAACTAGGGGTGATCTCAGATTCTCCGGAAGGGTAAGCAGATCCTGCTCCATATGTGGCTCTTGTCGTGTTGCTTATGAGATAACAAATCCGGTAAACAGTCTAATTCGGTAGGTCACATTTATGAAAGGGGAAGGGGCTTGATTGTAGTTACGACGCAAGGAACAACGCCGATATCATTTGTGAAACGGTTTTTCCAAAACGGTCAACCAACTCGTGATGGCGTCCGTAAAATTTACGAAGAGATGATTTTAACTTCACCATTTGGAACTTTTGAATTAATAGCTTCCTTGTGAGCAACAACCCTCTCAAGAAAATCATGATAGGAAATGCAAGACCGGGAATATCGTAATTGGAAGATATATACACCGTATGTAGGTGCTGCTGGAATGTTGCTACTTAGAAATGGAAAGTTCACAATTGGAAAGCTGAAATCATCTCTTTTGTCGTAAAGTTTTGTTTTCAATCGACCTTCATTGTCAATTTCTAGATGCAAGTCAATATATGAAGACTTCTAAACTGTATCTTCTGTATTCTTTATCTCTAAAATAAACTGCCAGAGCTGTTGTCCTTGTAGATAAAATCAGCAATCAAAAAACACAAAAAGCAAGACTTCATTTACTTCAACAGAAAATGCTTGTCAAATGCAATATGTCAAGATATAACATAGCCATGTGTACTTGCATAGACATAGGTTCAACAGATATAAAAAAAAAAGTCACCGTATGGCTTTAAAAATGAGCAAAGCCCATGCCACATAGTCACCTAGAAAAGGTCCCGAAATGACAATGTAAAAATAATCAAACGACAAAAAATAACAGTCTAATTTATTGATGATTAAAAAATGATCGAAAAACAAATATGTAACACATAAACAAACGACTACCACTGAATTACAGGTTCCTGATTTGGGACAGGCACATACATACAGAATGTGTAGTGGTTAAACATGTTAGCCTGACCACAACCCTCCCAAAACCTGGGACAGTGGTGTAATAGTACAACATTAGAATGAACTATAAAAATCAGTTGTAAAAGGCTTAACTCATCAGATAGACAAAAATACAAATACTTAAAATATAAGTGGACGTGGCAGGGTACCTGTACATCCCAACAACAAAAAGGCACTAAGTGCATAGTTTAGAGTACTACTCACACTTACTGACAGCTAGTTCAAAGCCGCTTACAACTTATAAAAAACATGGATCTAAGACTAAATTATCAATCAGTAGATAATCCAACATCCAATGGATTTACTGTAAAGACGTCATAAACATTCAGAGAAAAACACAACCTTGTGCAATGTCAAGATACAGTTATCGACAGACTGTAGATCCATGAATGTGTATATGTATATAACAATAATATTATGTTTGATATTAATTTACTGATATCAAAATCAATAGTAATATCAATATAAACAATATTCAACGATCAAATTACAGTGTTATAATCTTTTAGAATAAGTTTATTTAAAGAATCGATTAGTTTACCAGGATCGTTTCTAACATTTCCGTAAAAATAAGGATGTACTATCTCGCTTTTCTGTCCCGTTTGAAATAAGCTTTCTATAGGTACACCCAAACTTCGAAACCAAGAGGCTATCACAGATACATGAAATCACAACTATTGAAACTTTATACCTTGCTCAGATTATCTACCTTACTTTTTCATATCCATTGTAATCAAAAAGATAATTTCCCGTAACTCACTATCTCTATTCCTTTAGATGTTTTAGTGACTTAACTGATTATAAATATACCATTCTATCAACATTTCAGTTCAGTTTTAATACAAATCAGAGTCAAACGATGATTAACAAATTCAAACCAGATACATTTATGTAAGGAATAGCTCAATTTTCTTGCCTCTATTTTAGATTAGCAGGATGTAAAATTGTCCCCTTATTAGACAATAAGTTACCTTACCGTACAAAATAAGAGGATCAATGATTTAAGTTTTTAATACGATGGGCTGTTATTTACGAATTCCAAATGTATTCACAGTTGCAGACTTGTCTATTTTGAAACACTTATATATAGAATTAACAAATTATTTTTCAAGATAAATTGGGAAATCTGAATCCTAAAGTCAACAGAATAAAGAGAACAACAAAACAAAACACAACATCTCCATCCATTACTACACCGAAAAACTAAACATATTGAGTACAACCAATCATCGTGAATGTTGAATGCACTCATGACATATAAAAGTGGGACGAAAGATACCAAAGGGACAGTCAAGCTCATAAATCTAAAACAAACTGACAACGCCATGGCTAAAAATGAAAAATACAAACAAACAACAGCACACACGACACAACATAGACAACTAAAGAATAAACAACACGAACCCCACCAAAAAACTAGGAGTGATCTCAGGTGCTCCGGAAGGGTAAGCAGATCCTGCTCTACGTCGTGTTGCTTATGTGTTGATTAACAAATCCGGTAAATAGAAAAAAAATTCATAAATTTCTCCTGGTACATTATTATTTAAGGTAGATGTTTTTTTTTTTTAATTTGACCTTTTGACATTGATGATCATTGATGCTAAGATATGGTGTCTTAAAACAACATTAAACATGCCCTTTTCTTTTATGCACAGGGAAAAAAGTATTGCAACACCAAATTGAAATTCAAATTTAAAAAACACCCTCAATTTTTTGTGATATAATTTATTGATATATAGAACTAGTTAAATATTATTTCATCTGAGTTTAATCAAGAAATAACGACTCGAAAAGTTCTAATCTCCACATGCAGCTACTGTACCCGTAAACCATAAAACAGGTGTTTTTATCCTTATTGTTTTCAACACTTTAAATAGATTTAAGTAGATTACCTTGACCGTATTTGGCACAACTTTTTGGAATTTTGGGTCCTCAATGCTCTTCAACTTTGTATTTGTTTGGCTTTTTAACTATTTTGATCTGAGCGTCACTGATGAGTCTTATGTAGACTAAACGCGCGTCTGGCGTATAAAATTATAATCCTGGTACTTTTGATAACTATTTACACCACTGGGTCGATGCCACTGCTGGTGGACGTTTCGTCCCGAGGGTATCACCCGCCTAGTAGTCAGCACTTCGGTGTTGACATGAATATCAATTATATGGTCATTTTTATAAATTTTCTGTTTACAAAACTTTGAATTTTTCGAAAAACTAAGGATTTTCTTACCCCAGGAGTAGATTACCTTGGCCGTATTTGGCACAACTTCTTGGAATTTTGGGTCCTCAATGCTCTTCAACTTTGTAATTGTTTGGCTTTTTAACTATTTTGATCTGAGCGTCACTGATGATTCTTATGTAGACGAAACGCGCGTCTGGCGTATAAAATTATAATCCTGGTACTTTTGATAACTATAAATAACAAGTTTGTAAAGTGAAGTGATTAAGACCATGTAACGGGTCATCCACAACTCTCAAATGCAGCAAGATGAAAGATTATCAGCATGGGAGAAGCAGGTATGTCCTGCGCTAAATTACACATATTGTTGGTCATCACCATTCAACTATGAGTCGTTTAGTGAATAAAGATCAGGCAACTAAAGACCTACCGAGATCAGGAAACATCAGCTAGGGAAAACCAAGCCTACAAGTAAAGGTAGGGCAAAAAGAAACCATTTGCAAACAGTACAATCCTAAAGAAAAAAAGGAGTTGTTGCCATACAGGAGACTTTAAACAAGAACTGTTCGAAATCGATTCATAGCTACTGATTATCGTGCGAGAAGACTATTTTGGAGACCTTTGCTTACGAACAGACATACAGTAAGCCGTATCCAATGGTGCAGAACTTACCGACGTTTGAAATTAGCATCTTGGAGGAAGATTCATTGGTCCAATGAATGTCGGTTTATCTTCCCTGGCTTAATCGTGGTCCGGCTTTGGACTATATTAAGCATATATGTGTCATTATTCGGCGTAAAGTGTGCCAGAGAACACTGCAGTTCACGTGCTTCATGAAATAACAATGCCCGTCACCAGGAATGGTTGCAATCACCTCAACAACACATTCGTCGATTAGTGGCAGTCATGATCTGAAGAGGTTAAAAGACGGTTGTCCGTGTGAATGCGAAGTATTGATTCTTTGGCCTATAAAGATCAACCATGATGTGAATAATCATCTTAAGTTTTATTTTGAAATGTCTGACATTCTATTATTCGATTACAGTAAAAGTTGCAAAATGCAATTTTTTGTAAAAAAAAATATTTCATTTTGGTATCAAAATTGTGGTTAATTAAAACATCTTTTTTGAAACATTTTTTTAATTCATTTTAGTGAAACTTATATCATTAACAATGATTCAATATTATTATACAAGTATTTTATCATACTCTATCCAAAAAATGAAGTTGATTTTCAGAGGTTTAAAATATTCAGGTGTTGCAATATATTTTTCCATGTGTATACTACTTGTATGTATAGTAATTATTAATATCATACAGAACACTACAAAAAAATAATTGAGCAAAACCAATCCACAAGAAAATCATTTTTACCAATACTTATAGGACGAATGAGCATTTCTTCTTCCACGTGTAGGTTACACTTTGTGAATACACTCGTCAGCTGTTTCTCAAACCATTCCTCTTTTGGGGAGATATATGATATTTATATAATAAATTTTGTTTATGTACTGGTTCCCAGATATTGTCTCTATGTTTCATCTCGTAGAAACATAAATTTGAAATGTGAACAGTTAATATACATATGCATATCGGCCAAATTGAAATTAGTGAACAACCTAAAGTCAAGGTAGGGTAGTACAGAATTTTATTGTAAGTTTAAACTCTTAGAAGTTTTGGGCATTTAAACGTTGAAAAGATGACGCACAGCCCTTTCTTTTGACCTTTACAAATCATAGTAGTGCATATAACCTTTCCATTCTGGGGTATACTTGTTTTCAAAACTTCATAGTAAAAGTGGTACAGTTTTAGCCATAAAATGAGTTGCTATGGGAATTTCCATTGTCGATATTTACAGAAATGCGTTCATATTACGGGGCGCCGAATGGGACTCTTGTGGTTTTGTACTCAAAATTCAATTTTGTACGGACAAAAGTGACTTTTGTTCAACAAAAATAAGTTCAGTTTAACAAAATTTGTATCATACTACAAATTTAAATTTTGTCATACAAAATTATCTATCAGCGGACAAAAGTCACTTTTGTCATGACAAAATTCATTTTTGTTACACAGACTTGAATTTTGCTACCTAATTTGAAAATTGGGCGACAAAAGTCAATTTTGTATTCAAATTTGTTTAGTTTGGTTTCTGTGAACTAATTTGCATACAAAATCGACTTTTGTTACACAAAATTGACAAAAATGAATTTTGTCTCAACAAAATTTACAAAATTGACTTTTGTCTCAACAAAATTGACAAAATTGAATTTTGTCTCAACAAAATTGACAAAATTGACTTTTGTCTCAACAAAATTGACAAAATTGACTTTTGTGAGACCAAATTGACAAAATTGACTTTTGTGAGACAAAATTGACTTTTGTGAGACAAAATTGACTTTTGTGAGACAAAATTGACTTTTGTGAGACAAAATTGACTTTTGTGAGACAAAATTGACTTTTGTGAGACAAAATTGACTTTTGTGAGACAAAATTGACTTTTGTCTCAACAAAATTGACTTTTGTCTCAACAAAATTGACAAAATTGACTTTTGTCTCAACAAAATTGACAAAATTGAATTTTGTCTCAACAAAATTGATTTTTGTCTCACGAAAGTCAATTTTGTCACATAAAAGTCAATTTTGTTGTTACAAAATTGAATTTTGTCGTCACAAAATTCACTTTTGTCTCAACAAAATTGACAAAATTGACTTTTGTCTCAACAAAATTAACAAAATTGACTTTTGTCTCAACAAAATTAACAAAATTGACTTTTGTCTCAACAAATTAACAAAATTGACTTTTGTCTCAACAAAATTGATTTTTGTCTCAACAAAATTGACAGAATTGACTTTTGTCTCAACAAAATTAACAAAATTGACTTTTGTCTCAACAAAATTGAGTTTGTCTCACAAAAGTCAATTTTGTCTCACAAAAGTCAATTTTGTCTCACAAAAGTCAATTTTGTCTCACAAAAGTTAATTTTGTCTCACAAAAGTCAATTTTGTCTCACAAAATTGAATCTTACCTCACACAATTGACTTTTGTGATTTAATTTCCATATCAGGTAACAAAAGTCAATTTTGTATGCAAATATGTTTATATTTGCATACCTTTTAGACAAAATTGACTTTTGTCATGACAAATATGAATTTTGTCTACAAAAAAGAATTTTGTCATGACAAAAATGAATTTTGTCTACACAAATGAATTTTGTCATCACAAAATTGAAGTTCTCACAAAACAAGTCTGTAGCACATAGTTTTGTAAGACAAAAATGATTTTGTTATGACAGAATTGAATTTTGTACAAAACCACAAGAGTCCCATTCGGCGCCCCGTACATATAACCGTGACCTTATCTTGTTAATAGCATTTGATGGCGTATTATTTAAGAAAAATAAGAATTGGATTGTGGCTACTACGACAACTGGAATATATGTTGACATGAATGTAAAGCGTATGCAATAACAATTATTTGCTATTTAATTGCAATAAAGGTACTTTTTATCACAAACAGAAAAAAAAAACAATACAAAAACTAATCAATATTTTTTAAACATACTGCACATCTGTACAGTACGTTGCATTTATCAATGTAAGTAAGTTAGCTACAGGTATTCTTTACAATTGAATTGATCGATACACTGCCGCCAAAGCATGCACTACAGACGGATCTATGGGTAATATTCTCCAATGTAATTACAATGATATACTACTATTCAGTGATACATGAACAAGGACATAGACACATCTATATGCGACAACAAACATTTATCTAAGTTTACATGCTGTTGTTGTTTTGCCGTATACAATCGAACCATTTACTGTTCGACTTGAATAATATTTACGAAATGAGATCCGTTTATCTTTAGCATTACATTACTAAATTCAAAATATCATAACATTAAATTTTAATGTACCTAAAACTGATATGTATTAATTATATATTGAAGTGTAGGAGTATGACTAATAATCGTAACACTCTTTCCGGTATATACCCGTAAGTAAACTCAGACAATCGTCCTTCTGTGGATAATAGATTACATAGAATTTTAGTAAAATTTAAGGAGAATTGTCTTCGTGTCTCATTGAACAAGTACCAAAATCACTTTCAGTAGTCAAACATTTACTCGCTTGTGTCTGTTTTACATTTCATATTGTTATTAATGACAAATATTTCTTTTGTTCTGTCACTTTTATGTAAAATGTTGTTGTATTGAGAACCGTCTATTGATAAACACTGAAATTCATGTTAATAAAATTGAGAATGGAAATGGGGAATGTGCCAAAAAGACAACAACCCGACCATATAAAAAAACAACAGCAGAAGGTCACCAACAGGTCTTCAATGTAGCGAGAAATTCCCGAACCCGGAGGCGTCCTTCAGCTGGCCCCTAAACAAATATATACTAGTTCAGTGATAATGAATGCCATACTAATTTCCAAATTGTACACAAGAAACTAAAATTAAAATAATACAAGACTAACAAAGGCCAGAGGCTCCTGACTTGGGACAGGCGCAAAAATGTGGCGGGGTTAAACATGTTTGTGAGATCTCAACCCTCCCCCTATACCTCTAGCCAATGTAGAAAAGTAAACGCATAACAAAACGCACATTAAAATTCAGTCCAAGAGAAGTCCGAGTCTGGTGTCAGAAGATGTAACCAAAGAAAATAAACAAAATGACAATAATACATAAATAACAACAGACTACGAACAGTTAACTGACATGCCAGCTCTAGACTTCAATTAAACTGACTGAAAGATTATGATTTCATCATATGAACATCAGGCACAATCCTTCCCGTTGGGGTTTAGTATCATACCATCATGACATATATGAGAAGAACATAACCCGTGTCTTACATCTTCAAATTTGTTTATACTTCGTTATTTCATGAATTTTACCTTTCTGTAAATGACTGACAGGAAATATTCTTCTCTTTATTATATTTTTTCACACAAAGTATTGATTTAAATGTGCTGTTTATTCTTTAGTTTAGTTTTCTATGTTATATCTTGTGTACTATTGTTTGTCTGTTTGTCTTCTTTTATTTTTAGCCATTGCGTTGTCAGTTTATTTTCGATTTCATAGTTTGAGTTTGACTGTCCCTCTGGTATCTTTCGTCCCTCTTTTATAGATGAATCTGCAATATTCGATATTAGTAGATGTACATGGTTAATCTTCTTCCTTGATATTAAAGATATTTTTTAATATATATGTCGATTTTGTAAGGATTTCCTTGTGCAAATACTGTGTTTAAATTTTCCGTAAACACTACGAAAAGAAGAACAGCTGTGCAAAATACAATATGCAAAAAATTAAAGATTGAGCAACAGAAACTCTTATCATAAACAAGGTTTGCTTACAGGATTCGTCAGCAGTACCAGTACCATAAATGACACCCATTGTGATTGTGGTCACTGTGTATATTTGGTGTGGCAAGAAAACCTAGTGTAGCATATGCCATTAAAAAGAAATATATTATGATAACCTCACTTTCGATTTAAAAATAGATTGATTGATTGTTGGTTGTTTTATGTTCATGGAAAAAATATAGAGGGAGCTAAGTATTCTTCAGTGCACTCATTACAGAAATTATTTCTAAGGTTTAGAATATATAAAATTAAAAAAAAAATTGATAGCTTCACTTAGAGGTAAACTCTAAACTTGCCGTCGAGGACATTGTAAATTGAGAGGTGATTTAAATATTTTTGTTAGAATGTGCAATACTTGTGTTTTTAACACAGAGTAAAATTAACGATCGCAATCTTTGCAGGCAAAAAATGTACAACGCAGAAAAAATTCACGTTCTATTTACAAGAAAACCATTTATATGTCTTAATGACAATGATATTACATTTTTTTATATATATATAAAGCTAAACCTTTAGTCATAAAAAATTCTTATGAGGGATTGTAAGCAATAACAATACTAAAGATACAAATGAAAAGTTAAGTGCCGGTAAGTCTTAAAATGAAATGTGGATGTTAAGATACAACCAAATAAAATTCATAGTTTGCGATACTTAAATGCGTAAAGTCGAATACTCGCATAAAAGAAGCATTAATGTTTGCTTTTTATTGCATGTACTATCTTTATTTTAATATTAATGTTCATGAATTTTTGTACGACTTTTAGACCTTTTAAATGCTGTTCGTTTATAATCACGGATATGTGCGTACTAGCAAGAATACTGTCCATCCAAATAAAGACTCTCAGTTAAATCTAAACATTTTTATAGGGGTATAACCCATCAATCAACAAATTATTTTGATTTGTCAGTTTTATTCACCTGACTGTATGAAATTTCAACCAACTAACACATACATCAGATTAAATATATGAGTGAAATGATACCTTTCTTGTTATTTCAATGTATAAGCAAAAGGTCAAGTTCAATTTGTTGTCAGAAACTATATCTATGTTTCAATATTAAAAAGAATAAGAGAACAAAAAACGTATCATCCGCATATGATACTTTCACAGGAAAACTAATTTTGGGAGCAAATCAAGTTTATCCCAACTTTGGGGAACGACCAATAAACCTCAAGTGCATGAGTGATGGGGTTGTGGTTTAGAAAAATACTAATGCCCAATTGGATGGATGGGAAAAAATGTGGAAATGCAGATAATAAAAAGTATTCTTAATCAATTTTTCCCCCATAACTTATAGTGTTAAATTTGAGGAAAAAGAAATGCTTTTTGATATAAAATAAAAAGATCAAAAAGTTTGCTAGCAAAAATGTACAACGCAAAAAAAAACTATGCACACGGAAACCATGGACATGTATAAATATGATTTAATTACAAATATTTTGCATATCTATATACCCTTTATTATGCTTAAGCTTTAGTTATAAAGCGGTCTTATGAGGGATTGTAAGCAATAACATTACTAAAGATACAAATGAAAAATTTAGCGCCGGTAAGTCTTAAAATGAAATGTGGATGTTAAGCTACAAACAAATAAAATTAATAGTTTGCGATACTTAAATGGGTAAAGTCGAATACTCGCATTGAAGAAGCCTAGCTTATATAGCTGACTATGCGGTATGGGCTTTGTTCATTGTTGAAGGCCGTACGGTGACCTATAGTTGTTAATGTCTGTGTCATTTTGGTCTTTTGTGGATAGTTGTCTCATTGGCAATCATACCACAGCTTCTTTTTTATATTAATATTTGCATTTTATTGTATACCATATATACTATCTTTATTCGAAACTTAATGGTCAGGTATTTTGCACAAATTTAACACGTTTAAGGTCTGTTTAATGGTGTTCGTTTGTAATCACGACGATATATATGCTTACCAGCAAGAATAATGTAGATCCAAATAAAGACTGTCGTTTAAATCTTAACATTTTCTGTATTGGTATAGGCCCATCAATCAATGAATTATTTGTATTTGTCAGTTTTATTCACCAGACTGTATGAAATTTCAACCATCTAACACATACATCAGAAAAAGATATGACTGAAATGACACCCTTCATGTTATTTTAATGGCATTTAAGCAAAGGGCAAGTTCAATTTTGTTTTCAGAAACTATATCTATGTTAAAAAGAAGAAAAGAGTAAGACACCCGCATAATAATGTCACAGGAAAACTAATGTTGGGAGCAAATTAAGTTCATCCCGACTTAAAGGGAACGACCATTTAACTTTAAGTAGGAGGTGGGGTGGGGGGAAGGGGTTACGTTTAAAACAAAAATCTGATTTAAAATTTGATGCATGAATAAAAATATCTTTGTAATGCAGATGATAAAAAATGTATATTGAATCAATTTTTCCCATGTGTCAAATTTTGAAGAAAAAAAAACAATTTCATGGATAGCGTCGAAAATATAATATTACACTGTTCGCTCTTTTTTGCGCGCGATACAATTTTTGATTTAGACAAAAAAAAATATAACCCCCTTTGAAGTTAAATAGTTGCTCCTTTAAATGCTGTTTATATATTGCGTTATCTTTTTATAGTTTCTATTTAGTGCTGTGTGCAATTGTATTGTCTGTTTTCTTTTATACATGCTTTGTTTTAATTTCTCTCTGCTTTTCACTTGCGGATTTATTGAAAACAAGTTATGTTCGCATTAAAATTTATAAAATACGAAAAAGATCACACAAAGATGCAATGTCCTGTTAAGAATTAAAAATACGCAAAAAAAACGTGTTATGAACAATGTGTATTTGAAATACTTATTCCTTGGAAAACTTGACATCTTACTTTTTTATGATAACGTGTCTCCACAAACTTCATTGAAATGAAACATTAAATCATGCTTATATATTCATAACCTTATCGATATTTTGTTTTAGTATTATCGTGTCGCTCGACATAATTTTGCATTAAAGTATCAATGATCGCCTTTTACATAGTTTACCGGTAAAGTTACAATACACTGTTCATTACAAGAATCTTTCAACTGAAATAATTAAAGGAACAACAACCTTTTTGAGGCTTTCGGATGAACATTGAGTACAAAATATAAGTAAAGTGGATAATCGAACCAAATTATACTAAATGTGTAGGTATAAAATTTCTAATACAATGGTTATGATTGTAATGAGGAGGTATCGGGTATGTCTAAATTGATACAAGTCGGAGCAGTTTATACCTAATTTCACAAAAATTAAAATGTCTGAGGCTATACCCATTCATTACAGTCACCATACAAATATTTTAAGTGACTTCGATTAATGAAGTTTTTATAAGTTAAAACTTTCACGCTTCAGTGGGTATAGAGTGTATAAATATAATATGTTTAGTTCATAAAATAACACAATTTTAAATTCTTGTATTCACACGCTTTTTCTTTTTAAAATTGAAAAATACACATCGTGGTACAATAAAATCCGTATAGACGCCTTTATGTAAAAAAGGAGCGACAGATACCAGAGGGTTATGCAAACTCATAGATCCAAATAAACTGACAACAGCATGGCTAAAAAAGGAGAAAAAAAAAACAGAAAAATAATAGTACACAAGACAAAACACAGAAAGCTAAAGATTACGCAACACTAACTCCACCAAAAGCTGGGGTGATATCAGGTGCTTCGGAAGGGTAAGCAGATCCTGCTCCACATGTGGCACCCGTCATGTTACTCATGTTATTACAAACCCGGTAAATATTCTAATTTGGTAAGTTACATTCGTGAAATGGGAACAGGATTGTAGTCACAACATACGGAACATATTCGATATCATCTGTGAAACGGATATTCCATAACTGTCAACCAACTCATGATAGCGTCCGTAAAAAAAGGGTTGATTTCAAATTCACCACTTGGAACGTTTGGTTTAATAGCTTCCTTCTGAGCAGCAACCGTCTATCAAGGGAATCATGATAGGAAATACAAGCCCGGGAATATCGTATCAATTGTGTAAATTATGTACGCCAGACGTGCGTGTCATCTATAAAATACCCATCAGTGGCGCTCGAATAAAACATGTTAAAACGGCAAATAAGTACGAAATGAAAGCATTGACGACACAACCTTTCGAAATCTCTTGCTAAATACAGCTAATTAAACATATTCCTGGGGTAGAAAATCTTTATTTATCCATACTGTGTGCAACAAGAAAAGACTCAAGAATTTATATGGTCCTTTCATTAACTTATTCATAATTCAAACTTTCAAACACCCTGTTCAAATTATTGGAAGCTTCGATCGAAAAAAAAAAAGGAAAAAATCGCGATAACCTAAAAGTTCTTTTGGCAAGTTTCAAAAGTTGCATTTTATATATGTGTTCATCTTTATAAAGAACAAGCCTTATCATTTCGGGGCTTTTTATAGCTGACTTTACTCAATGAGTTTTGCACACTGTTGAAGTCCATACGGTTACCAATACTTGCTTTCATCCTAGCCATTATATACAAGAGAACAATGTTTATGCTGAATTGAAATGTATTCCTGATAACAACAACGTTTTGAACTAGCACATCTTAAACTAAAATTGCGAATGAAATTGGGGAATGTGTCAAAAAGACAACAACCATATCAAATACTTGTTTGTGCAATGCAGTGTATATCAAATGATCAAAATCGTGTCTACCTGAATATGTATGTAATATTTGTCGCTGGATGTTAAGCAGTTATACATCAATCTGCTATCTCTATCGAATGAAAAGAATATTTTTTAATGCCCTACATCTGGTGCGCTTTTCGTCATCATGAACGCTCAATCCAAACCATTTGAAAGCCAGTGATGTATCTATAATACTAAAATTACGAGGTCCAATTTGTCAGCCGTCATCACGTAAAAACGATGAATCAAAGAAATCAAGTTTATATATAAGTAATATAGTACAATGGTGTTGATTAAAAATTACACCATCCCAGGCCCATTTGTTTTCCACGTAATTAATATTGCCAATAATTAAGAAGTTCCGGGTCGAGTCCGATACCGATACCAATAGTATATTCACCTGTTATCGTTAACCTTATCTGTACGTTCCGCATCTGACAGGAGCACCACCAAATCGGGTGTATTTAGGATTTTGCTATAATACACGGGTCATAACCACAGAGTACTACTAAATTCAATCATTGTCACATTGTTTCTATTGTAGTATTTTAATCAGTATGACTTTCTAAGATGACAATACAAATACTAAAAATCTGGACTTAAAATAAGGCGTATAGGTACAGTTTTCAATTTGTTAGCCGGCATGACGTAAAACAGCGGTTATTTATAACTAATATGGGACAATGCTGTCGATAAAAAAAATACTCCATTCCAGGCCCTTTTGTTTTCCAAATAATTAATATTACCACAAAGTTCCAGGTCGACGGGTTCAAACAAAAGGTCAATTTGAAAGCAGAGAAAACTGTGCATCTTATAATCGGCATGACTTTATCAGATGACAATACCAATACTAAAATAAGGCTTACGCATAGTTATATACTTTAATTCAGTCACGGACCCGCGATATCTAGCGATATCACGGGTGTGTTCTAGTATATACAAAGAACATAAGGCTTTATAACAAAAGGGGACATCATAGGAATAGCAAAGTTTAGCTAAAGGCCGTCCGCTTTTGGTACTTCGCTTTACGTTTAATCTGTAAGAGTTCGATCGAGCGTTCATACATCTTATCACACTGTGTATATATCTTATTTCATTATAAACTTAAATATTTTATTTCCTTTAAATTTGGAAATTTAGATGTTTAAATTAGTTGCATGAAACTTAAAAGTGTATATTTATTGAATAGATCATATTCGTGGTATTTGAATAGTACATACCAAACATAATGTAATTCAATTCTATATCATTCAACTATGATGTAATATGAATAACTATTATTATTTTGTTTATTATATAAGATTTGTAATCGGTATTTGTAATTGAAATGATGACATGAAATATTTTAATTCATTTCACGCGTTGAATATCACAAAACCGAAACATGACCTATAAGCAAAACCGAAACATAACATATAACATGTACAATGTAAGCATGTCCAAAACATGACAAATAAACAAAACCAAAAACATGATATAAAAACAAAACCAAAACATGACATACAATCAGAACCAAGTCATGTTCGGCTAATGAGATGTTTTATGCACAAACATGTACAAATATGAAGGTGACACCAAACCAAATATACGAAAGAAAAAAAATACCTTTACGTTTTGATATAGTTAACACTTAAAACTGTGTTTTTCATATCATTCATTCTTTCATGTTAAATTTTGAACTTATAAAATACGTATTTGCATCTTACATGACGGGTGTGGCGTGTGGCTCAGGATCTGCTAGCTTACCCTTCCTGAGCACCTGAGATCACCCATTTATGTTTGGTGGTTTTTCGTGTTGCTCAGTCTTTAGTTTTCTATGTCGTGCCTAGTGAACTTTTGCTTGTCTATTGGTATTTTTTTCTTTTTTAGCGTTTGAATTAATGTCCCTTCGTTATATTTTGTCTCTCTTCTACTGCATGAGTAATACTTATGTCAACGTTTCTATTTTGATTTATTTTGTCATGGTATATATATAATTAACTATATAATTAAATATTCAGTTTGCAAAATTTTGATTTTTTTGATAATATTAAGGTTTTTCTACTTCAGGAATAGATTACCTTAGCTGTATTTGGTAAAGGTTTTTATGAATTTTTGGTCCTCCATGCTCTTTAACTTCGTACTTTTGTAGATGAAACGCGTTTGGCGCAAATACAAAATTTCAATCCTCGGATATAGGGAGATGTGGTATGAGTGCCAATGAGACTACTCTCCATCCAAGTCACAATGTATAAAAGTAAACCATTATTATAGGTCAAGGTACGGTCTTCATGATGAGTTTAGTTGTAACACCTTTCATATTACAGTATTATTCATTCTATGATGATAGAATTAATTGCATAACAGTGTGGTCGACAGTAAAACGTTTGTAGGTTGTAACTTGTTTGTCAACGGCTATGATTTTATGCTCACCCAGTCTGTCAGAGGCCTTCCAGTGGGGATTGAAATATTCACTTGTTACACATTCCGATACATAAAATGAAACTTTCTTTTTACAAAGCTTGAAAGGAATTTGTTTTAAATATTTATTATAATCATCACATACAACCGTGTCATTTATAAGAATAATAATGTTCAGAGATGATATTATTTAATAATAATAAAAAAATAGGTTTATCCATTGTAAAAAAAACTATTAAGTTGATGGGGTTAATTCACAAAATATCTCATTGATTAAGAGCACAACTACTTCTACGGTGTGATCATTTAAGAATGGCCTACTATTTATTCAATGCGTATACATGTGGGTTTTGTTTGTGAAGAGTTCTGGATAATTAAAAAATCATTTGATTTCTTTGTTCAATACCATAAAACGATTCATTCTTTCAGATATTTGTCACTTTGCCTTATCTTCAAGTCCAACACAATTTCTCACGTTTCTTACAAAACTTATATTCTTGTGATGTATTCTTTTGTTGAAAAAAAAATGTATAGATATAGATAGATATAGGAAGATGTGGTATGAGTGCCAATGAGACAACTCTCCTCCCAAGTAATAATTCATAAAAGTAAACCATTATAGGTCAAGGTACGACCTGCAACACGGAGCCTTGGCTCACACCGAACAGCAAGTTATAGAGGGCCCCAAAACTACTAGTGTAAAACCATTCAAACGGGAAAACCAACGAGAAACGAATAACACATATGAACTACATAAACAGACGACATCATGCATTGTAACTTTTAAAGCCAATTAAGTAAAAAAAATAATCTGAAAGAACGTGCGATATCATATTAGGAAAATTGATGGTCAAACCATAACAAAAAATCAAGTAAAGAATTTTAAGTATTCAACCTTTATAGCTTGCTGTTCGGTGTGAGCCAAGACTCCGTGTTGAAGGCCATTTTCAAATTACAAATGTTATTCCTGATTAGTATTTTTAATTATTTTATTTAGGCGTTTAGAACCTTTGGTGACCTCACAGTTTAAATTTCTATGATAAGTACGTCGTGAGCAGTGGGCATTACAGGGAAAACGGTAGTATTTAATTTTCCCAGCATTAGGTTGGCCTTTTGTGTACCCAAGGCCACAGGCGCTTGGGTCTATGATACAGATTTTTTTTTTTTTTTTTTTTTTATTATTGAAATATTCAATTTTCTATATTTATAATACCTATCTATCACTTATGTGCATGTCTCACCTAGTTTCGAGTGATTTAAACGACCCAGAGAAAATACCCAATTTTTGTTTCTGTATCATAGACCCAAGCGCCTGTGCCCAAGGCAGGTGAAGGAAGTCAAATTAGGAGCGCTGTGATTGGATGTAAGGGTACAATATATTTTTTATTTATCTATGAATAACTGCAGTGTGTATATTTACAATGTAAATTTTAAAACCTATTGAAATATTTTCTAGAGAATTATTCGAAAAGACTTGCAAAATTTCATAAATTTGGTGCAAAATGACGGTGGGCATGGATAACATAAACAAGCTCCGTTGGAAGTTGGTCTCGATACTATTTGGCTTTAAATTTTAAAACAGAGTAATAAAGTACTAACACAACATATAAACTGTTTTATCCAGGTTTTTATCTTAAAAAGTGGTAAATTTAGAAAATGTTAACATTGTCGCCTATGGCAGAATAAATAGTACCGTTTTCCCTACAGACGAACGTTCACCTAATTTTCCCCAGTCAATGAATGGCCATAGCTACACTGTTGTGAATTTCATTCTACGTACATTTTGGCGGTGTTTTCGTATTTTTAACTTAAATCAAATAAAATGATTATTCAGCGTTAAAACAACAAATTGAATGCTATTGACTTCAAACTAAGTATTGCCCTTCAGATACAAATAAAACAATTTGGGTCAGTAGTTAATGTGAAATTTTACAAAGAATTAAAATATTGCACTCAATTATCGATATTGTTTTCACCAATTAATGTTCACCAGAGCTGATGATGTCTTTGAATTAAAATTTACTTCAGGAAAGGATGCCATACTTTTTAAGCAGACTCAAGCATCCAAATTTAGTTCATAAAATGGAATACAGAAGACTAGTCATTTTTATTATTTCCGAATGCCATAAATTCAAACTATAACAATAATTAGAAGCTTTACCCGACTTTTGTAGTTTATTTTTGTATGTTGTTGGGTATAGATATCTGATTAATTGAATATACCACCCCAGGCTATCTTCTTTTATTCATGCACATCTACATAATATATGTTCAATATAATTGATATGCTCAGCAAACAACATTGGAACCATGCGAATTCGCACATATTTAATCAACTGTTGTATCTTATACTGTGTAGGATTGATTTTTATTCCTTTTTTTACAGCTTGAACGTAATTGTATTGTCGATATCACGTTTAGACTCTAGATAAGAATATTGAATTTTTTATGAAAAATTTATTCAATTTGGTAATTTTATTTAAAAACCGGTTTTCGTCAAAGACTTCATTCACACAACTGGGAGTTTATTCACATGATCGCTATATTAACTGTCGAACCTCAGCGTCTATCCGAAATAGATTTTTCTTACCTAACCAATTTTAAAGATTATCGAATTTCAAATTAAAAACCAAAAACCATTACACCAGAATGAATCAGAAAGACACTACCACGGTCCAATAGCTATATAGTTGATGTATAAATAAGATTATCAGTCTGTGTGTATTTTCCTGAATGTAAAGTCGGAAACGGAGATCGGGATATTTCTGTGGTTGAGTGAGCACTATAATTCTCACCCGACATTCATTTCAGCGGAAACTCTAAAGGTAGGACAAATTTCATATTTTCTTCTTTGAAATTGGATATCAAGTTTATTAAACAGATCAAGGTATATTTAATGACTATATGTTTTTGTAAAGAGAGTTTTGAAATTAAATCACTTTGGATATTGTATTGCGAGCGAAAAGAAATGCTAGGTGTGATAATGATTGTGTTTCGAAAAATCTAGTATTGATTTGATGAAATCAGATGCAGTCATATTTGTTTACATGTCAGAACCAAAACAGCAACGGTTTTACTTTTCCTACATCTATTTCTTTCTTGTCATTTTGATGTCATTTTTGATTTCGTAAAGTCAATTTTTTTTTGCATGGTTATATTTCAACATAAATAGGATTGAAGTGACATTAAACAAGATAGGCAAAAGATAACAAAGGGACATTCAAACTCATAAGTCGAAAATAAACTGACAACGTCATGGCTTAAAAAAAGAAAAAGACAAACAGTCAAACAAGAGTACACAAAACACAACATACAAAATACGTGTACATTAATTATGATCAGTATCCAGTGGCGGATCCAGAACTCTTGTAAGGGGGGCCCGCTGACTGTCCTAAGGGGGGGGCGCTTCAGTCACGCTTCAGTGAATCCCTATATAAGCAACCAAATTTTTCCAACGAAAGGGGGGGGCCCGGGCCCCCAGGGCCCCCCCTGGATCCGCCTATGGTATCTGTATCATTAGGCTCTTATCATTATAATTTCTAAAACGTTAAGGCTGTAATGTACTCAGTAGCAGTAAGATTGAAGATTTCAAATTGAAAACTTTAATCGAACATTTTGATGGAAAAAACTACAATAAAAGCTTTTTCTTTTGCTTTTGGTTCATGAAGTCCTTATAGGAGGTATAGATCAATAATAACTACACCAGACCATTCTTTGTAATCTTAAATAGTAGGTTCAAATTATTTCATAAAATGCACCAAACCCTTTTTAAATCAATTACACCCCCAGAAAAAACTTAAATAAACCTCTGACATGACATATTCGGAAGTGTTACAATCAGATAGCATCTTTATATTTTATGAATGTACCCAACTCTTCCACAGGGCGTGTTTTAATGGAATTGTGCAGTGGTGCATGTAGGGCGATCGATGACGCAAAACCAAACGTTCATGTATATTTTTTTTAACACAAACCAATTATATTCTTAAAGATTCTTTCATGTCAATTATATAACATTTTTATTTATTTTTAATTATGTTTCATATAAGTGTAGGAGTGAGTTTGATTGTAGGGGTGTTCTTATTTTGCTTGAGTAACAATTTCATTTTAAGGGCGTTGTCTTTCAATGGAGTTAGACCACTAAATATTTATAAAATAAATTCTTGTTGAAAAATCTTTAATTCAAAGAACTTCAAGGTGAGTGAATGAATGAATGAATTAGCGTGAAGTTTAATTCGTGATCGTGTTTTGAATATATTTTTTAAATGGAAAACTAACTTTAATATGCCTGTTTGTTTAATATTGTATTTATTATGTGTACTCTGTTTGCCTAACGTGATTTAGAGTGTTTTAAAACCAGATCTATCAAATAATTCGTTTTTCTTCTTCCTCATTATATATATTAGAAGAGATCTTCTGTTTGCAGTTTAAAGTTTTTAAATTAACTATTTGATTATGGTTTTGAATAAATATACACTCTGATAATGAAACCGAATAGTTACAAAATTATTTCTAAAATAAAAGATGTAAATTTTTTAGTCGAAAAAAAGACAAAAACAACACTGCCGGAAAGGAAAAAATAGACAAATTTAGACAACGACCAACAATGCACTACAAAAATTGGGGAACATAAACTAAAGATGAAATCATATGCTCTGGAAATGTGAACAGTTCTTGCTCCAAACAAAATGGAAAATTCACAATTGGAAAAATGCATGATGTCTTTCACCTCTGAATAAAAATTTGTTCCTAACCGAACCTCGATTTGAATTATGATATTTGACATTTGGTCTAACTTGTATCTTACACATGCTATCTTATCATCATTGAAGATTAAAAAGAGAATAGAATACCTTTTTGTCATAATTTTAAAAACGAAGCTACTTGTATTTTCGTTTCTTTCAAGGACAATTTAGGTTATAAGTGTACTTCCTAAATTGTTTAAAGATCATTATGAATTAAGGTTATTTGATAGTTTGTATACATATTTATCCAAAATATTATAGAAATTCTAATCTGTTTTTCTTGTAAGTTGTATGTCCAGACCCTGGCATTTCGTTTTACACTGACCATTATGTGTATCCCAGCCGGTGATAATCCAAATATAGACAGGTGTTCAATAGAAATTCAAGCATTCAGTACTTCAATAATTATCATAACCTCTTAATATGGCAAAGTTTGTTTATGTATAATTTAGAATTTATGTATTTCTTATCCAAATTTTCCTTCCAGCAAATCATATTTAATACTATTTACTTGTAAGAATGTAATTATCACAATATAACTTATTTTTCAGGCGAGACCAGAACATTGACAATTTCGAGTCCAGAGTCTAATCGATCATACCCAAGATGAAGTCGAGTTATGTTGTTATAAGCATGGGCTGCTGTGCCCTAATTTCGTTGAATTTGTTCATTATTTCACTGCTGGCGCCTGGATGGCTTGTCTATAGTAACTTTAACAACGTTGATCTGGAATTACACATGGGTTTATTTTACTTTAACGAATGCACAAACATGAGGAGATATTGTTCTTCACATTTCTATGGTGATTTTCCAGCGGTCGTAAATACTAAGGGAGGTAAGTACATATTAATTATCGTAAAAAAAGTGTTGGAAGGGAAGGGGGTATAAATATGCACCTACGAATGGTAAAAGTAATGGTCTTCAAGCATGAAAACACTTGAAATACAAATTGCCAACACGTTTCACGAAAGTAATAAAATTGAGAATGGAAATGGGAATGTGTAAAAGAGACAACAACCCGAACATAGAAAAAACAACAGCAGAAGGTCACTAACAGGTCTTCAATGTAGCGAGACATTCCCGCACCTGGAGGCGTCCTTCAGCTGGCCCCTAAACAAATATATACTTACCCTTTTCTACACGATTTGATTAACTAAAAAACTGCAGCACAGTTTTCTGTACACTCCGAAAAAAGATCCCCAGTGGTTGATTTGAATAAAAGATTAATATAAGTTATATGGTTCGCTACTGACCCCCTACGGATCCATAGAGGGTAAGTAAAATCAATAGGGGTGAGGCCAGTGGTTGTTATGAATAAAAAAATAAAAGCAATGAGACAGCAGCGTAACGACACCATAAAAGCAACAGAGAACAACAGTTTATCTTTCAATCTGAATTTTCATTCATCTCCAGATTACAGCAACGATATTTTTGGTTGGTTAAGCTTAAAATTCCAATACCGTTTGATAACAAAAAACAATGACCTAACTTGGAACCAACTACGCCCACCTCCTGCTTTCTATTAATGATAGAAACCTCGTTTAAATACTTTTAAATTATCATATTGAAGGGTGACGGAAATCGTTTAGAGAACGGCTATTTAATTTCAATGGGGATATGTTTCCAAATAATGGCATGATCCTAAATTTGATGAACAAAAATATTCTGTTCAAACACTTGTTCAAGCAATGGACAAAAACTATTCTTAATCTACCCCCCCCCCCCCTTTTTCCTTTTGAAGTTAAATGGTTGCTCCCTTAATTAATCATGGTTTACAACGGGGTCTGCATGTTTTTGGTCGAGCATTTTAAGATTATCAGCTCATTTTCATATAACCAAACCATTATTTTTATTTAATATAAGAATTTAATGGGGAATTTGTTGTATATCTTCAAATGAATATTTAAAGGCCATTTTGGTTTAATTTAATGTAGCATGAAATGGTGTCATTGATAGAGAAGAGACATGTTCAAGGCTATGTTATATTTTATTCTGTTTAGGAAAGGGCGTTATTTTGCCCTGCCTTTCTCTCTTAGGCTAAATAAAATAGTATGCATGGTAACAGTAAATTCTAAAAAAAAAAGGAAAGGCTAGGATAGGCAGTAAGGGATTTTTTTTTCATTTTACTTTTTCGGATTTTTTTTTTTTTTTAGTCTTTTGGAGCAACATTCTGATTTTAACAGTGCTTAATAAAAAAATACAAAAAAATCTTTAAGGTATGCTATTATAAAGACTAAAAAGATGGGTAGGTAGGGTAACTTGAACCATACATGTATTTTTATTTGGCCTTTGAATTATAACTAAGCATTAAACCAGCTAAGGAAGTTAAACTTAATGGTTGTATATGTGGGTGAAAAGATTTTTAAGATTCACCTTTTATTATCATAAAGTTATCGACTGTCTTTTCATGGTATCCTTAAAATCGACCATTTAAAGCACTATATGCATATGAAAGAGAAGATATTTACATTGATCAAATACAAATACAATTTATTTTTACATCAGTGCACACCCTGAAAAAAAAAACCAAAACCGGTTTCAAATACAAATATAATGTATCTTTCAAGTGAATCATCTTCCTTCACTTTTACAGGTGTCTCTGACTATTTGATTTCAAATTTAAATATTTTCATAATTGTGTTCAATATCCGTATCGAGATAATATCTAAATATCGCCTGTAGATAGAATGGTTCATTCATCAAAATATGTTATTTTATCTATATCCAATCTATGTTCGTTTGAACAGGTATTTACAAAATGTACCTTTAGTAATAAAAGTTAAATGATATTGCCTACAACTACAAGTGTAACTTTTGATTTGATTGACTTGAATCGACTCAGACATTTATCGATCAATATCAAACGTTTATGCTTATATCGACACTAGAGGTCGCCACCTTCTTTCTATGAGATCTAAGGAATTCAATCAATATGCAGAATATAAAATGTAACTATCAAAGAGACTGTCTTTTATAAATATTTTCTGAACTTCATCCATCAATAAATATATTCTGTTTTCAACGAATATAGTCTACAGCAATGCAAAATTAAAAGTGTGGTTTATTTTTAATTCTGTTCAAAATGTCATTATTTTTCTGATGCACACTTTAGCTTCTGTCTTTATTTTCTCCGCAAAGGATACAAATCAAGTGGAATAAGTATTGAGGGTCGGGATTGGGGGTTTGGGTTAGGGGGTGTGGTGTGTGGGGGGGGGGGGGGGGTATAACTGTATTCCGTATAATCTCTACATGCCTCTTTCCTCTTTATTCTCTACTATTTACATTTTAGCTCTTCATTCTTCTGCTATAATTTTCTTCTTATATAATTTTTTTTGCGTGATTTTCTTATGTTACATGTTTTTTTTTATTATTATTATTTTAGTTTTGTGCTATTCCAAAATATTTTCGTTTACGTATAAGTTGTAGGAAACTTCAGTGTTAATTGAGATAAGTAAATGCGAGTCGTTAACATTCAATATTTGATACGAAAAATTCGATTTTTTTAAAGTTTTAATTTTTCCTATTTCATTTCAGGCTTTACGACAACAGGTCAATTGACCACCGGTAAGTACTTATTTCTTAATATAAGAATAGATATACATTCTGTCAATTACTATAGTTTATCATTGTAATATTTGAAAAAAAAACTAAAACGCGTTTATAACGTAAAAATTATTAACCTATGTTAAAAGGGGGGATGAGAAAAAGGAGGGTCCATTCCCAATGCACCTTCGCTCCTGCCGTGGAAAAGGCACATACATGTACTGACAATATCCTAACCGACAGTATATAACACAAATAAGAAAGAAAATAATTGGAAAATGGTGTAACTAAAGAGATTGATACGAAACACAAAATACAACTGCCCGACGTAAAAACACAAAGTACCGATCTGAGAGTACCCGCAGTAATGTCGGGATGCTCGTCCAAATCTTTACTAACAAACAGATAGTGTTCTTGCAGATAAACAACTGTTATTATTTTTCTCTGGTTTGACAATGTTTACAAAATTACTCTCAATGTGCAAACATACAGTATATTACTTTATTTAAAGGAGGACAACACTAAGAATTCGATTAACAAAAATGACGAGTATGCCAAACTATCAAAATGATCGACAAAACGAAATTAAAAATTCGATAAATCGATTAATCCAAAAGAAGAGTTAGACTAAGCGTAAAAATGACTGTCAGTACTGACCTAGAACTCTTAATCCATAAAGACGAGACTGAAAAAGCGCAAAATGACTGTCAATACTGAACCAGAATTCGATAAACCCAAACCGAGTGTGACAAAGTGACTCGATAAACCCCAAAACGAGTGTGGCAAAGCGTTTCGATATACTCCAAAACGAGTATTGCAAAGTGACAAAATTATTGATAATACTGATCCAGAATTCGATAAATCGAAACCGAGAGTGAGAAAGTGACAAAAAAGTTGCCAATACTGACCCAGAACTCAATAAACCTAAAACGAGTGTGGCAAAGTGACTTGATCAACCCAAAACGAGTGTGGCAAAGTGACAAAATTATTGTCAATACTGATCCAGCTTTCGATAAATCGAAACCGAGAGTGAGAAAGTGACAAAAAAGTTGTCAATACTGACCCAGAACTCAATAAACCTAAAACGAGTGTGACAAAGTGACTCGATAAACCCGAAATGCGTGTAGCAACGTGACATAATGAACATTGACAAACGGACCTAAATTTATAACAGCTGCGCTATGAGCGAATGAAACGGCCATCGTCTTGTGTGTGAAGTTTTATGCAATAATCATAAATAGTTTCTGAGATATGGCGCGACATGTGAACCCCCTCCTTTTTAAAAAAAACAACTCAATAACTCTAAAATAAAATTTTGAATCATCATGTTTTAGTTATAAAGTCCCGTAACTCAAAAAGTTTAAATCCTATTTTCACCAAAAAGTATACAGATCGTTTGACTATCATAAGAAACAACTATGTTAAGTTTCTTGAAATTTGGATAAGCGGTTCTCAAGTTAAGGAGCGACATGTAGACGCCGCACAGACAGACGGACGGACAGCGGACATTTGTATATCATTTATATAAAACTGAAGTCGAGTTTGACAAAGCGTCAAAATGATTGAAAATACTTACACAAAACTCTTAAAACTCTTAAACGTGTTGGCAAACCAACGAAATGGTGGTCAAATCTGCCCAAAATCGAGGTAGAGTCAAAACTGAAAAAGACGCATGTTGCAAACTAATAAAATGGTGGACAATACTAATCCATTATATTCAAACTTTTACAGTCTATAATTGCACGGTCTAATCCCGTAGAACTAAATATGAAGTAACGCAATGTGACAAACAATCAAAACAACGTAACATTTAATCTGACCAACTTAAAAAAATACAGAACTAAGCATTTTGCACCTTATATATATGGATAAATAATTGCTAGTTTTTTTAATCATTTTATTTCTTTTCAGTGTTCGGCACCGACAAGGTATATGAGGAATATTTAGCAGAAATGTTAGTTGCCATTGTAATTATGATGTTCGCAGTTTGCGCAGTCTTTTTCTACTCACGAACAAGCAATCCAGCTTATATGACGCTGCCAGTCATACTTTTGTTAATCCCAGGTAAGAAATTGAATCGAGCTTAGTGCTGAATATATTTTACTATTAATGACATTAATATCATTATCTAAGTTTTTTTCACTAGGTAAACGTTGCCATATTTGGCAAGTCCTTTCGGAATTTGGGTTTTCGATGCTCTTCAACTAAGTACTTTATGTTCCTTCTTATTTTTCTTTATTGGAGTGTCACTATAATGAGTTTAACGAGATTGTGGCGTACAAAATTATAATCTTGGTACCTTTTGACCTTTCTGTTAGGTTTTTGGAATAGATAATTGTCTGATAAGGCAAATTCAATAGGCTAACTCGAATGTTGCAGATTTTTTTTAAATGTTCACGTAATGTTTGTCAGTTATTCAATCTTTACGAGAATTCATACCCATTCTTCACTAGTTAAAATTTTCTTTACACGCTCAATTTCATGACAAAATTTGGAAACTTCTAAACCGGAGCACTGGACTATTGACATTTAAGGCCGGATGTACACATGTCAAGCCACGTTCGGCTAGAAGCATGGTGACGTTTTATTCCTAATGTAAGGAGAGTGCAGAGCCTTCTGCACTTGCAGAAATTGCAACAAGTGTCCTGTTTAACGGCAAAACATCGACCTATTTGTTCACATATTTGACATTCCTTCATTTTAAAGATCGCCCAAATGTTCCGCGAACATACCGTTCTGTCTACATTTCAGAACATTTAGAGTAGACGTTAAATTTAAAAAATATTATTGCATAAACTTGTTTCAAGTCATCGAGACAACAACCCATTGAAAAGGTCAAACGATGAAGAACATCAAGACACGCTCTGTTATTTTGTGGATGCCTTCTATTTCAAATCAATAATTTCCAAATATATAAAATTCTGAATTTCTTTCCGTATCATTTCAGGAATTTTGGTGTGGATAGCCACAGGTCGTTGGATTCAGCTTGAGTACTTCGTCATGGGTGATATGGGTATACCTTACAGCCTTATCCTCAACGGGATTGGTGCTACACTGTGTTTCATCATCGTCATCATTCTTCTGGTTGTCATGTGCTTTGATTGGCAGAGATACAACGGAAACGACAGACGCGTGTTGGTGAGCAGAAAACAAGATTCAATTGCAAACCCACAGTACGTGTACAACCAGCCGGCAACAACTCAACCACAACTTGTGTACTATTGATCATCTAGAATTTAAAACAAATAACAGTAGTTAAAACATTACCATGGAAAAGACCAATCATTAATATTTGAATACTATAGCATTCGGGCATTTTATATATGCAATTTCGTTTCATAAATGAATATGCAAGTACCCCATGCTTAACACGAATGGAGTGATGATTTATGTTTTTCGTATGCTATGAAATTATATAGAAATGCCGAAAAACACTTTTCCACACCATCAAGCCATGTTTGAGTTTAAAATTCACAAATGCATTTTACATTACACGTAGCTGGGTTTTTTTTAAAGGCGGAAAAACTTTTCGCATTCAGGTATTTAGGGAAATAGAAATAGAAAATACTGGGATGCCTTAAATACATAGAGTAATGTGCACAAATTAAAGATTATAGAACCCAGACTCGCATATCGCATCGAAATACAAATTATTGTAGCAAAACTAAAAGATAAAGTTGCACAAATATTGTCACCTCATATATAATCCATGATACATCATTCTGATTTAATACCTAGTTTGAATTAGTTCTACTGTCACGTGTACATGCTTAAGTATCTCAATTAGTTGAAACTCATTAACTGAAACTGAAACTATATTAGGGCGAAAGGAGGGTCCAGAAACATTTCCCTGATCCCAAAAGTTTATTCATTAATTCTCGAGTCTCTAGAAGGGTAAATCCAAAATTCCCTACAAATAAAGGGTTAAGCTCGAAGGCCCGAACAATTTCATTCCCCCCTCCAAATTCTGGTCATATGGAAAAATACAACTGCATTATCATGAGTATTGATCAAGAAACTTGTACGTATCTTACCGTAGCAATACCCCTTTAAAACGATTTTGTATTTTGTTATTAAAGATGAATAATTCATATAGTTTCGAAGGTAACTTCTTAATAAAATTTTCAGAAATTTATTCATTATATATTTATATTTTATTTTTATATCTTTAAACATTTGCTTTTTTATTTATCTTATATGATATATTTACATCTGAGCAATACAAATAAAATGTGTTTAAAATTTTTATGCTGCATAATGTCTACTCCGCGTGTGTTCTGGATAGTCATGGTAGTGTATAGGGAATGTGCGATTTCACTTGGTGGAATTTTAAATTGTGTGGCCGTCATTTTCAAATGCAAATTGACAAAATGGTGAAGTACGGCGGACGAGTGGATGTCAACTGTTTCTGTTCCGTTCAAATTTAAACATGTTGTTAGTTGTCCTTTGGAATTTCAGTTTGTGGATAGTTTTCTCATGACAGTTTGTCTTATTATTTATTTATTGTTCGAATTATAATTGACTAGTCTCAAGTTGTAGATTGCTTTATGTACAGTGGCTAATATTTCATGCATGTTCAAGACGACAATGGTACATATCAACAATAATTAATGTGCAAGGTTTTGCAATTTGGATCAACCGGTTACACGATTGAGAATTTGACTGCCACTTGAAAAACGTCCAATTTCTGTTTAAAAGAGGATAATAATTGCATTGCACCAGACCATATTAACAAAAAGTTGTTTCATTTTCCCCTTTCAAATGGCATCAGAATCAACGTGTGTTTCAGTATGAGCCAGATAGGAGAAATCCAGTGATAAACATAGTGTTTACACCTGTGACCGGCTCTATTGGAGATTTCCAAATAATGTTATGATTGTTTTCCAATTTAATTTCATAGTTTCATTAATGTGGATGCGATCTTTGTTGCTGGACGTGCGACATTTATTGATGGAAGTTAAGTAGTTATCAATCAAAAAACCGAAATGTATTTCTATGAAATTCTAGTTTCGAGCTCGCTTGTTATAAAGCTTACATCCTCATGACTTTCAAAATTCTTATTTTCTTCTTGGCATGTACCAGTATTAATATCTCATTCGTGTCACTAATGTCAAACTACATTTACTTGTGTATGGAGCGTGCACATAACAATTCGTTGGGTAAAGGCAAATAGCAGTGAATATAAAAGAGAAAAGTATCAAAGAATTTAGAAGGTTGTCTACATATATTAATATACCGACAGGTCAATTTTTCCCAATCCTTAGTTTTCAGGGGATTCTCTGTTCGTACAAAAATATGTTTTGTGACTTCTTGGTGACAGAGAACGAATGTATCACATAGACAGTATTATCATATCAAGACCACGGCAAAACACTTAAAACGGTGTCAACATGTGGTAATGCCCGAAAGGGTCCTTTCGTTACAACAGGAAATATTCTATGCGTGTGCCAGTCTTCCAATTCAATTTTCTAATTTCATTATCAGATTTCAGATTTTTTATCTTGAATATGGATGAGATATGTGTTGCTGGACGTTAACTCCGTTAAGAAGTTATCAATTTGAATATATGAACACAGGTTATTCACACTAAAGTTCAATCTTAACATACTCAATGTAAAACAAATTGATTTAATCCTCCATTATTTTATGCTTGTGTCTTCCAAATCAATTTTCTAATTTCATTTATCAAGGATCTTGAATATGAATGCGATATGTGTTGCTGGACGTTAACTTCGTTCGGCAGTTATCAATCAATAAAACGACCATGAAGTTCTATGGAATTCTTGATTTCGGCTCACTGGTTATGTCGCGGCCTACATTCTGATGACATTCAAAATTACATCTCTTTTATTGATGTGTATCGATATCTCATCGGTGGCCGTAACTTGACAGACTACATTTCCACGCGTATGAAGCTGGCATATAACAATTCGTTAGTTACATTAAAGGCGAATGCCAAAGATTAAGAGTAAAGTACGAAGAAGGGGGTGTCTACATGTATATATCAGCAGGTCAATTTGTTTCTAAGACTTTAGTTTTTTCGTGTATTCGTACAAAATTATGTATTGTCACTTCTTCGTGACTTGACTCAGAATAAGTATATAAAATAGAAGTGTCAGGTCAATACCAGAAAAAAAAAACCTTTCTAGCTACCAAAAGGTAAAAATCACAAAAATACTGAACTCCGAGGAAATCAAAAACGTAAATTCCCTAATCAAATGGAAAAATCAAATGCCCAAACAATCAAACAATCAAACAAATGGATAACAACTGTCATATTCCCGACTCGGTACAGACATTTTCTTATGTAGAAAATGGTGGATTAAACCTGGTTTTATAGCTAGCTAACCCTTTCAATTGTATGACAGTCGCATCAAATACCATTATATTGATAACGATGTGTGATCATAACAAACAGATATATTAGGTAAAAATGTCACAACAGTCAAGGGATGTTTACAAACATAAACGAGGAAATTAAAGGCGGCACATAATTGGGAAAGCAGGTCACATGTGGTAATGCTCGAAAGGACCCAGTGATCAGGAAATTGAGAATAATTCTGAATTTAAATATGAAAACAGTATATGTACAATTCAATTATATCTTAACCGTGGTAATAAGATACTTTTATAAAACATTTTAACTGAAACGTTAGTCTCCAAATTCAAAACAGGATTTTGTTATTGAATGTGTTTAAAATTATGGATACATGTCAATGAGATAACCATACAAATTTTGTCACACACCAGGCAAACATGTATCAATGTATAAATTTGATAAATCATCAAAATATGTAAAAAAAAAAAATGGCCGTTTCTTTATCTAAAACTTGATTTATTTTAATATTTGACAAATAGATATAGGAAAATGTGGTGTGAGTGTCAATGAGACAACTCTCCATCCAAATAACAATTTTAAAAAAGTAAACCATTATAGGTCAATGTACGGCCTTCAACACGAAGCCTTGGCTCACACCGAAACCAAGCTATAAAGGGCCCCAACATAACTAGTGTAAAACCATTCAAACGGGAAAACCAACGGTCTAATCTATATAAAAAAACGAGAAACACGTATAAATTACATAAACAAACGACAACTACTGTAAAACACACACATCAAAGCAAGAAAGCAGGACTGCATAAAAATATGCATACCATTAATTATAAGATTAATGTTAACATTACTTCTTGTCTTTTGACCCCAGAAACAAAGTTTGGGGTATTTAGGAATCACTTTGTCCGTATGTCTCTATGTGTTGGTCATTGTCGCTTAGTGTCCGGTGCATATAACTTTTGTACTATTGAACTTACTGGGTTGATCCAACGTTGTATGCAAATGCATCATAGGCTAGGGGTGTCATAATCCCATGTCAGGACACTCTGGCCTTGACTTTGGATTGCTATTAAAGTTAATCCTTGTCAAATTCGCCCCGTCTAAAAACGTAAAACTTAGTTTATCCAAACTTGGTATGAAGTTGCATCATGGAATAGGTTGTGTCATACACCAAAGGATGGTCACTATGACCTTGAGCTCTCTGATAGTTAAAACTTGTGTCTGAATTCTGTCCGTTGCATAACTTTTGTACTGTAGAACTTTATAAGTTTGACCATGTTTTGCTGGTACATCATGGGATTGGGTCTGTCATGTTTCAAAGTCAGACAAGTCTGACCTTGAACTTGACCTTTTACCCCTATGATAGTAAACCATTGTTTGATGTGTGTTCAGTGCATAACTTTTCGACCTTAACACTAAGGTTGAAAAAAAATTAAATCCAATTTGTATGCAGAAACATATTATACAATTTACTGACCTTGACTATAACCTTTAACCCCTTTAAAGTTAAAACATTGTTTCATTAATGTTTGGTGCATACTTTTTTACCATATCACACAGATGGCTAAAAATTGTATTCAGAAGCATCATTGGGATAAATATCAAAATCCGGTCACTGTTCATGCTATAATTGTTCCGTCTAAGATTTAGTAAACTTAGTCAAACTAAGTGTCCAGAGGCATTTTTGGAAGTTGATTTGTTAATAAGATTAGGCATTGTGGCTTCGACCTTTGCTGCCAAAAAGTTGATTAGACTTTATTGGTATGGCTGAAAGTAAAATATAACAAAATCTCAATACCGGGTACATAGAAAAAAAGTGTTGAATAAAATATTCCCTTGAATGTGACAGCTATAGGGATTTAACCTGTATTTCATTGCAGACTGAAAAAATAATAAGCCATAAAGATATATCTCAGGTGTACCGTTATTTTTTTAGTTGGTATTTCTATAAAATATTTTAAAAACTTGACTCAGAGGTTAATTGGTTACTAAAGCTTGTACACCGGAAAAAAGGGGTGAAAATTTGATTACGTTCCTATGGTGGCCGGATGCGGCCATTTCGCGTTTTCGTGTTTTCTCCTTTCACTTTGCAAACGCGAAATCAAGAAATCGAGAAATCGGGAAATCGAGAAATCGAGAAATCGAGAAATCGAGAAATCGAGAAAACGAAATCAAGAAATTGAGAAATCAGGAAATCGGGAAATCGAGAAAGCGAAAACGCGAAATTGAGAAATCAAGAAAGCAAAAACGCGAAAACACGAAAGCGAAAACGGGAAATGAAATAGATTTCTCGATTTCGTGTTTTCGCTTTCCCGATTTCTAGATTTCGCGTTTTTGCTTCCTTGATTTCTCGATTTCGCTTTCTCGATTTCTCGATTTCCCGGTTTCCCGATTTCTCGATTTCGCGTGAAAGTGAAAGGAGAAAACGCGAAAAGGCGAAATGGCCGCATCCGGCCACCATACGTTCCAGTGATGGTTATTATCTTGAATGCATTGAAATGTTCTGTGAAAAAAAAAATGTCTATAGTACTGAACATGTTAACACTTTACTCATGCAAGTATTTCTTAATTTGACAATCAATCATCTATATATATATATGCCTATCGACAATACATACAAATTAAAATTGAGAATGGAAATGGGGAATGTGTCAAAGAGACAACAACCCGACCATAGAAAAAAAACAACAGCAGAAGGTCACCAACAGGTCTTCAATGTAGCGAGAAATTCCTGCACCCGGAGGCGTCCTTCATCTGGCCCCTAAACAAATATATACTAGTTCAGTGATAATGAACACCATACTAATTTCTAAATTGTAAAATTAAAATAATACAAGACTAACAAGGCCAGAGGCTCCTGACTTGGGAACATGTTTATGAGATTATACCTCTAGCCAATGTAGAAAAGCAAACGCATAACAATACGCACATTAAAATTCAGTTCAAGAGAAGTCCGAGTCGGATGTCAGAAGATGTAACCAAAGAAAATAAACAAAATGACAATAATACATTAATAACAACAGACTACTAGCGGTTAACTGACATGCCAGCTCCAGACTTCGAATAAACTGATTGAAAGATTATGATTTCATCATATGAATATCAGGCACAATCCTTCCCGTTAGGGATTTGAGTATCATACCATCAAATGTCTTCTTTTAGAGAACCACTGAATGTAATAAAACCAAACATTGCATGAATTTTCCTTACAAGGTGCTGACCAAATGTAGTTACTTTGAAGACGATCCATAATCCAAGATTGCCACTTAGTTTAACTTAGGACCCTAGGCAAAATACATACAAAGGTCTTAATTTAAGAGAGCCACTGAAAGGAATGAAACCTAACATGGCATGAATGTTTCTTATGAGGTGGCATGAATGTTTCTTATGAGGTGCTAACCAAGTGGTGTTACTTTGTAGCTGATTTGTCATTTAAGATGACTGCCAACAGGGGGAGTAAGTTTAACATATGAAACTACGGGAAATATATACAAATGTTTTCTTCTTGAGAACAACTGAATAGAATAAAATCAAATATGGTATGAATGTTCCTATTAGGCGCTGATCAAGTTTTGTAACCAAACCATCATCTAGATGAACGCCATCAGTACGGCACGCAGAATGGGACTCTGTTAATTTTGTACTCGAAATTCAATTTGTACGGACAAAAGTGTTTTGTTCAACAAAAATGAGTTCAGTTTAACATTTGTAGCATACTACAAATTTAAAATTTAGACATACAAAATTATCTTTCAGTGGATAAAAGTTACTTTTGTCATTACAAAATTCATTTTTGTAACACAGACTTGCCCTTTGTCGGCACGGGACGTTTGCGCTTTTTCATAGGACATTTGCGCTTTTTTTTGTGGACACTTGCGCTTCAAAACATAGGACATTTGCGCTTTTTAAAAATGGACATTTGCGCTTTTTACATAGGACATTTGCGCTTTTTTTTATATATATATATATAACTTCCCAGCCTCCTCTTTTATCCGGGCTTGGGACCGGTAGGTTTGACCTGGCAGAGTTAAAGTCATTCTTTATGGTTAAAAGTTTAAAATTCATAGCACCTTCATATGTCATAGCACATTGTTGATATATGTTTAAAGTGTATGTACAGAAATAAAATCAAGTACTGTCATCACAATTACAGGTCAGTTTTAGCTTGATATTTGAAGCCCAATGAGTGAACAAATTTTGCTCTTGTTAACTGTCCTGATTGGTACTTAGCCCACATTTCAAATAAATGATCGAGTTTCTCCTTTTCAACGGTACATCTCCTTGAAAGGTCTCCAATTTTTAGGGTTTGGTCGAAACGATATAAAAATCCATCAAGACATATTCATTTTTTTTCTTTACTAGTAACTATAACTTTAAAATCCATGTTCACTGTGTAAATGTGAACTAACTAATGACAAATATAAGTTAAATTTATTTATGTAATGATTACTTCTCATTAAATGGACATCTATGAGAAAACCATGCAGATGGTGCTCCATGCAAAGTTGTTTGATTTTGATAAAACTTTGCTGACATGTTCAGGTTGACCTTATATGAAAGTCATGCAAGTTTGAAGCCCTTACACTGCTGGTAACCATGGCAACGATAGAGATTTAGGGTATTTCCGAGTTTATTTATAGATGCATATACTGAAATGCATAGATTTCATAGATTTCTCAAATAAAAATAAATACTATAAAACTTCTGAGTGTTTAAATACTTTAATAGCACAGATAGGATGTGTATGAAGTAAAAATCACATAATTTTATTAAACATAATGATATATATAGAAAATAAGGGCGTGGCAAAACACATAAAGTGATAAAAAATATGGCCTTTTCATCAAATCACACTAAAACAGACACTACAGCCCAAAAGTCACTTTAATTTACCCTAAATGTCAGACTTACATTGCATTTTCTTTGGTTCAAAATATGTTGAAGGGATTTCGGTTGCAAATTAATTTTATAGATTTTATTGATCATTTAGATAGCCTCCCCCTTTTTTTTGTGTGTATTTTCGCAATAAATTGAGGAAAGTCTCATATTTCAATTAAACCAAGCATTCAAAAATAAATACTTGAATTATACAGATTGTATTATGCAAAATAGGTAATTCAAATAGAAAATTCAAAGTGAAATGGATTTTTGTGTCACAAACAATAGTAAGCATCAGGCTTAAAAAAGGGGGGAGCTGCCAAAAACAAATTTTTTTTGGTATTTTTTTTATTACACATTCCTTCAGTACACTTGTCCTTATTACTTTAAAGAGTAAAATCCTTTCATTTCTTCCTAGTATTCCTATTTTATTTATTGCAGCTTGCTAATTACTAAAGTTTTATTCTGGTTACTCAAAAATGATATGAAATTTAATGTCAAGTTCATCATATTGAAAAATCTTAAGTATTGACATTCATAATATGTGTTCTACAGGTAAACAAAGTTAAGAAAGTTGCAACCTTTTACTTGCATGCTGGGAACAATATAAGTCATTTTGATCATGAGTACCTGAGACAGTGATGATAAAATCTGAATTTCTATTGTACAAAGGGAGATAATCCAATAAAAATGTCGTTTTTTAAAACCTTAAAATTGCATGTACATATTTATTTAAACTAACATAAGCTTCATCAATTTAATAAAATATAAACATATCTCTATTTGGTTATCTGGTGAAAAGATAATAGTGCATTTGAGCATATACTATTGGTTTGCTTTTGTTGTAGTACTTTCTAAAATTCTCCTCGAGAAATGTCTAAATTTATAAATTCCTTTTAGCATTGATATATTTTTAAATATTTCAATCTGTTTAAATGATCATAAATGTTATTTTTTTTTATAGCATTAGTATTATATTTAACAATCAATGAAGATGATACAATAACACAAAATGATGCTTAAATGCAAGAATAAGATTACTATAAACATACAAAGTAACATAAAAGTTAATTCAAATTGACTTAGCAGCACAAGACAATTGTTGCATTATGTATGGAATTTAGGGACATATTAAATTGTTTTCATACTATCTGAAAAAAATTTACATACATGTAACTACATGAACTACGAAAGGTAATTTACTAATAATTCAATCAATAAAACTAGTTAGTCAATCTAAGTAACAATTTCTGACAAATGAAAATATTTTAATATTTATCAAATGGCCAAGTACAACCGTAATCTTCTTGATTGTCTTCAATATTGATGACCTTTTTATACAGAAGTAATTTTAGACTTCTTCTTTGCTGATGAGAAAGCCATTCTGATGGTGAGACAGTGAGAACACTCTAAGTCCTTGCAAATGTCTCTCTCTTCTCATTTGTGTTGCAACTGTGTGTTGACTTGGTTGTTGTTAAGACTTCGGCAAGATTCACATTGCTGTTTCTTTCTTTTTTTCAAAGCATATCTATGAGTTCCATTTCAATTTGTTTTTATTTGAGCTTGCAATTTGTTCACACCAACAGGAAAAATCAAAGACAGATCAGAGCCATATTCAAGTATCCGTAATCAGTCTTGTTACATGAACTCTAGTTATTTTTGGATCACCCAATGTCTGTAAAGAATAATAAGAAAACAATTGTTATCCATTAAATGATTGAAATTTCCTAAAAAGAAATTAATTATTAACTTGGTCTTAGTGTAAATGTGTTTCGATTATCACAACTCTGACATTCCAGTACATAGAATAAGAAATAAAGTATACTAGCTAAAAATGGACCTAAATTTGATTTTTTTCTTATTCCAAGCTGCAGCAAACTTAATTTTAATGAAGTTAAATTTGCAGATTTCATCTTGTATTTAATTAATGACATTATGACAGCACAAAAATAGGGAGATGAGTATTGATTACAAATGAGACAAATATCCACAAAAGATCAAATGAAATGAATGTAAGTCCCCTGTACAACCTTCAACAATGAGATTTAAACAGCTCAAGTACATTCTATTACAACGCAGAGATTGCACCTTAATGAGGTTGGTGGTGTTGGGGGGGGGGGGGGGGGGGGGGGGGGGGCTAGTAAGACACTACATTCAAACTTAATCCACATGATACAGTTCAAAATTTGATTGTGGTAAAAGAACTTATGATTTTAAAATTGGACTTGTGCCAATATCCAAATTCTAAAGTCTAAAAGACATGATTAGATTTGTCATATCAAAGAACCCCATATATTCCATTTTTAATGAATTTAGACAAAGTTTAAGTTAATCTGAATCAACTTGAAAACTGAGCCCAAATTATAAATCTAAACATGCTAAATGCATGATAACATTTAGCATAGAAAAAAACACCTTTAATAATATTTTTATAAACTAACAAAGGTTGTTTTGCCCCTTTGATCTTTTTTTCAATTTGAAAACAAATATTAAAAATCTAAACATATTATAAAAAGCTTTTAACCCAAAAAAGTACTTTTAAACAAGAGTGCACACGCTGAAATGTCTCGCCTTCCTACTAATCATTGCTATTATGTTGATAGACCTAACTATAAAGCTTTATTACAACTGTCACTTAAACTCAACATTAACCAAAGAAAAGGAAACATTGATCAATGAACCATGAAAATGAGGTCAAGGTCAGATGAACCATGCCAGGCAGACATGTTCAGCTAACATTTCTTCAATACAACAAATACAGTTGATGTATTGCTTATAAATTAAAAAAACAGACCAAATCACAAACACTTAATACTTATTAATGGACCATGAAAATGAGGTCAAATAAAACCTGTGTAACAGACATATAGATCATGAAATATTTCCCTTCACCAAATATAGTTGACTAATGCATAAAGTATTAGAAAAATAGACAAAAACTCAAAAACTTAACTTTGACCACTGAATCATGAAAATGAGGTCAAGGTCAGATGACACCTGTCAGCTAGACATGTACACCTTACAATAATTCCATACAACAAATATAGTAGACCTATTGCATATAGAATAAGAAACACAGATCAAAACACAAAAACTTAACTATAACCACTGAACCATGGAAATGAGGTCAAGGTCAGATGACACCTGCCAGTTGGACATGTACACCTTACAGTCCTTCCATACACAGAATATACTAGCCCTATTGCTTATAGTATCTGAGATATGGACTTGACCGCCAAAACTTAACCTTGTTCACTGACCATGAAATGAGGTCGAGGTCAAGTGAAAACTGTATGATGGGCATGAGTACCTTGCAAGGTACGCACATACCAAATATAGTTATCCAATTACTTATAATAAGAGAGAATTTAACATTGCAAAAATTCTTAACTTTTTTTTCAAGTGGTCTCTGAACCATGAAAATGAGGTCAAGGACATTGGACATGTGACTGACGGAAAGTTCGTAACATGAGGCATCTGTATACAAAGTATGAAGCATCCAGGTTTTATACCTTCTAAAATATAAAGCTTTAAGAAGTTAGCTAACGCCGCCGGCGCCATAGCCACGCCACCGCCGGATCACTATCCCTATGTCAAGCTATCTACAACAAAAGTTGCAGGCTCGACAAAAAAATCAAATTAAATTTAGTTCTGAATCCCTTATACCTTGATGTGGTTCAATTTAAAGATTTGAAGACATGCCCGAAATTAGAAAAAATATGACTATAATGCACTGTTTAATTTTGCATAATATCAAAGAACACCAATTATTCCATTGTTTTATCAAATCAAGTTTAACTTTATTTAGATTTTAACATATTTTATTTGCTCAAAGCAAAAAAGGATTAGACACAAGTAAAACATACCTAAAGTTTAACTTTGGAAGCTTTTGACCCTAGCTGATATGGATCATTTAAAAACAAGCCAAAACATTTGAAATTGGTAAAACAATAAGCATTGAAAACAAATATATAATTAATTTTACAGCTAAATTCCTAAGGCATGTAAATCTAAGACTTCGGTTAGCTTGCATGGTTTGTTTGTATCTTGTACAATTGCAATTGGCATAACGTCTAATCAAATTTAAAAGTACTCTACAAGAAGATATCAACATTAATTACAAAGCTTGAATTAATATTTATACAACGGAGCAAGCAAACCTTCCAAAGTTTTACTCTACATTTAGTAGGAAAAAAGCTGTAATAATGCTCAAAGTGCTTTTTCAAAAATGAAAAATACAAATGTAGTCTTCGGGTTTACAATATATGCATGTATACTATAAATGAGGATCTGTCAAGCTGACAAGAACACATATATTTTTTTCTAGGTTTAATTCTTATAAAAAAAACAATTTCAATTTGATGAGTAATGAAAATTTTGTTGTGTAAATTGTAACGATATGGCTCTTAATTGATCATAAAATAAGAATTTGAGTGTTCTGTTTGTTATTTTTACTTTTTGTTTACCAGATTCAACTTTTCAAAATTGAAGGGTTAATCTTATTTACTGAACATTTATCATGTTTTTACAACAATAAATGTAACTGGTCAATTTCAAATTTCTATATATGATTATATTTCACAAATAATGCCACAACACAGGTCTTATTTGCTGTCTATTTAGTAGTCTCTTGTTATGACTTGTTTGATTCATATTTTTATCAATTATATCATATATTTACCTATATGATCTCCTATCATATCTGCTTTCATTTTCACATTTTTTTTTGTGCTTTTCCATCTTCAACATTAACCTGTTGATAAGAAATAAAATATTGTATATGTGTGCATTTGCATGATCAGTACAGTGAGTTACATCTACATGTACATTTGTACATTGAGTTGGCTTTATGAAATAATGCATTGGATCATTGAAAAAAAGGTTTGTAGATAAGATAATTAATCTGTGTAAATGTCATAACTACTACGATATCAATCACATCATCAAGTAATTCATTTCTTCAGTATTGTTATTTTGAATTTGTTTTATCTGAGTAATCTGTAATGTTATAATCTCATGTTGCCCCTTCTGTGCCCTTTAATTTGGAATACATTTGTAAGCATATTCTATTCTGATTCTATTTTATTAACTGATAGAAGTAAATACATGTACAAGTTCTCTTTCCATGTTTATAACTGTGATACATGACCTTCACTTAGGAAATATAAAGAAAAAGTCTCACAGTAACAAATATTTAGAGAGAAAAAAACCAAGCTCATAGTCTGTAAAACATGTTTTTGAGTTCCTGTTCAAAGGGTTTTACACTAGTAATTTTGGGGTCCTTTATCATTTTCATAGCTTGTTGTTCCGTGTGAGCCAAGGCTCTGTGTTGAAGGCCATACATTGACCTATAATGGTTTACTTTTATAAATTGTTATTTGGATGAATAGGCACTCATACCACATCTTCCTATATCTATCTACTGAATGTTTTCTATTTCAATCGGTTATATTTAAAAACAGGGATTTGAAGCAACCATTAATTTTGAATTAGGAGAAAAAACCAGAGTCAACAGACTCTTTAATATTGACAATTTGGAAAACAAACTCAGGGCGAACTTTGTAATCAAATATATATTTTATCATGATTATTATAGATTTCTTGAGAGAAAGAAAAAAGTCTTTCTCTTAAAATTAAGAAGGCAAACACATCAATCTTTTAGTTTCAGAAGAATCCTGAATCATTATAAATGTATGTCAATGAAAATTAAATCAGTGTTTGCTTCAAGAAAATTATGAAAATACCCCCCCCTCCCCCTTCTTTTTCTCTCAAAGACAAATGGTCAATGCTCTTCTTCCTATATTTATGAGTTGATGTGATGTTTCTATAGTAGGTCTTTTTATGGTGTCAAATTGCTTTTTCTAACCAAAAGAAATAAATAACAAACTTACTAGAACCAAATGTAACTGAACGTTTTGCCTTCGAATTTCCGTTGCTAGATTTGCAAGGGTCATGAAAGGATGACAGCAACTCATTTTGTCTTCTTGTCCAATGCAATCCAACTCCTGTCCATGTTTGCAGCATATGCATTTAAAATTATGTTATGTGAGTCTGAAACCTAGACATGATAGTGATAGTCTAGCCTCATAAGTCATGTCTAGACTATCTGATCAGGATCAGACTTATCCCAATGGCAGTGGGAATGTCTTAGCCACATGGTTTACTATGTCTTTGTTACACTCTTTCAATGAAAATAAGTTTTTGGCTACACCATTTTCATCAAAAATACCATTATTTTCTATCCTTCTGCACATTTGTTGATTTCCCTCCTTCTGTTATTGACATTAAATCTACCTTTTATTGTGAAGAGTTTTACAAAGGAAGATAATTTTAGGTATATTTTTCAGTTTTTTCAACTTTTATTCAAATAAGCTTATATCAATTTGCAACGAAAATCCCGTTAAGGAATAGTAGTTTGTAGTGAACCATAACGTTTAACAAAATATTGTATCAATTTGAGTGACTTTTGAGGTTTTATGGACATTTTCAGTAAAGGCTGAATTCAAATTTTAGAAAAACACATTTATGTCAATAAAAATAAAAACAAAAATAAAGGTTGAAATAAGATCAAAATTACAGTTAATTTTAGTAGAAAGTCTGAATTTTAAGGTTAAACTATTTTTTTTGTCATTTAATACTTTGAACTATTCAATAAAAAAAAACCAAAAATGTCCATTTTCAACAACATTTTTCAGCAAATTTGGTACTAAAATAGAATTGCCCTGTATTCACATATTTTGAGATAAATTGTAATTTTTTATACATAGAACTATCAGATGTACTTAATACTTTACTAGGAACCCAAAATCAGCTGAAAACTCCACAACCCCTTTCATAATTTTTTTTTGATTTTGCATGGTTTTCTCGTAGACATCCATTTTAAAAGATTACAGGTAGTCGACTATAGGTAAAAAGCGCAAATGTCTGGTGAATTTAGTACAGGTGAATCAAAATTAAAAGCGCAAATGTCCATAGTATTTGAAGCGCAAATGTCCTATCGTTTTACAGGTAAAAAAGCGCAAACGTCCTGTGCCCACTTTTGTTACCTAATTTGAAAATTGGGCGACAAAAGTCAATTTTGTATGCAAATTAGTTTAGTTTGGATTCTGTGAACTAATTTGCATACAAAATCGACTTTTGTGACACAAATTTGACTTCTGTGAGACAAAATTGACTTTTGTGAGACAAAATTGACTTTTGTGACACAAAATTGACTTTTGTGAGACAAAATTGACTTTTGTGACACAAAATTGACCTTTGTGAGACAAAATTGACTTTTGTGAGATAAAATTGACTTTGTGCGACAAAATTGACAAAATTGAATTTTATCTCACTAAAGTCAATTTTGTTTCACAAAATTTAATCTTGTCCTACACAATCGACTTTTGTGTTTTATTTTCATATCAGGTAACAAAAGTCAATTTTTTTGACTAAATTGACATTTGTCATGACAAAACTGAATTTTGTCTACAAAAATGAATTTTGTCATGACAAAAATGAATTTTGTCATCACAAAATTGAAGTTCTCATAAAACAAGTCTGTATCACATAGTTTTGTAATACAAAAATGATTTTGTTTTGACAGAATTGACTTTTGTACAAAACCGCAAGAGTCCCATTCTGCGCCCGTAATCAGGGGGCCTAGTTTAAATAAGACCCTATGGAAAATACATAAAAATCCTTTTTCTAGAGGAGCACTGAATTGAATTAAACTAAACAAGGGGTAAATGTTCCTCATGAGAAGCAGATGAAAATCTTAAAGCAATGTTTCTTTATAAATTGAGATATACGGTAAACTGCAAAAATACCCCCCCCCCCCCCCCCCTAAAAAAAAAAAAAGATCTACACATAAGCAAAATTGTCAATTGGCATCTTGTCCGAGTTGTTGTTCTTATAAAGTCATTTTCTACTTTTTCAATGAAGTTATTGGTAATTTCTGTAAATTTTACAAAAGTCTTATTAACAAGGCCAATATTAAACCAAATTTGGCTTCAATCAATCTAATTTTACATGATTACTAAAACAAAAGTAGAACCAGGTGAGCGACATAGGATCTTGAGAGCCTCTAGTTTGTTATTTGATATGATATGCAATTGTTGAAATTAAAATAGCCAAAATGCAAAATTTTCAAAGTTATTGAACTATGACTGGAGGGTCAGGGCCAAAACAAATCCAAGGAAATGAGATGTGCCAATGGTAATAAAACTGCATACCAAATAGCATTGACCTACAATTACTACATGTATGAGGTTCCATATTGAATGACCTTAATCCCATACTAATATATGTAAATAAATCAAGTTTCAAAGTCAATAGACCATGACTGAGGTGATGGGACTAAATAACCTCCATGAAAATGAGATGTGTCAATGCTGATACAACTAAATAACAAATATCACTGAACTAACACTAGTGGTTCACCATAAATAAGACCTAATAACAAACTAATACATTATTGACACAGCAATTGCCAAGGCCACTGGAAACTGCAAACCTACTGTAAACCAACTTATTTTTGCAACAGTTACTTTCACAAATAGCAAAATAATGCAAATATCATTTGTCACGAATATGTAAAATTTTTAATAGCTGGAAAGTGGACTAGAAAGGGTAAAATGGAAATGTATCAGGGAAAGAAATTGGTTTACAGTATCTGTTGCTTTTTAGACTACTTCAAGGCGAGACAAAAATCATCTCTCAATAAGCTATAACTTTTCTGACATGATACTTGTGTCTCAAGGAGGTTTACACTTAATCTGTGTGTAATAACTCAGGCAGTTTTGGAAATAGACATATTATATAGACGCTGCAAATGCGGACAAAGGAGTAGGTCCAGTAAGACCCCTTTTTGGCCCCAAAATATAGCAGTTTTACAAAATTGTAAAAATGTAAATTTTTTAGCTATTTATTGGAAAGTAGAATGCTTCTGTTAAATAAATACAGGCTGTTTTTGACAATTCAATGCACATATATCGGGTACTACCATCATCAAGTCATGCTAAAGTACTTAAATCTGCACAATATTAGCATTTGAGTTAAATTTTAGACGGTTTCCGTCGTAAATGGAATTGGCCACATTTGTTTACAGTATATCTCAATCTATAAAGAAACATGCATTAAGGTCTTCATCACCTTCTCATGAGGAACATTTATCCCTTGTTTAGTTTAATTCAATTCAGTGCTCCTCTAGAAAAAGCATCAATGCTCTTCAACTTTGTATTTGTTTGGCTTTTTAACTGTTTTGATCTGAGCTTCACTGATGAGTCTTATGAAGACGAAACGCGCGTCTGGCGTATTAAATTATAATCCTGGTACCTTTGATAACTATTGTGTTCATTCTTAATATTTAAATGTAAGTTGTATTTGATGATAATGCATATCATATATAAAGGTTCAGGGTGAACACAGATGCGGCCACGTTTATTTTTGACAAAAAAACATCTGAAAAGTGGCATCTTATGGCATATTTGATAGATTTATCATATTCAAGCTGACATTTGAGTGTCTTCTATGACTTAATCACTTCAAATCTTTTACAAAAACAATTTGAATCGACTGAAGTAGACACTTAACTGTTTAAAAAGTGGCCAAAAACGGTCCTTACCGAACCTACTCTTTTATGTTTATTTTCATATGTTTTAGTTTTTTGTGTTGTTTGGTAGCTGTCTCATTGAAATTTACCCAATATTTTCTTTATTTTATGTGCAGCTTTCACAATTAGGAGATAACTGTATTGTATTTTAAGCTCCAACAGCATCAATTGGGGATTTGATGGTATTGTTATCTCCATTCTAATGAAACTGACAGAAAACAACGTTAAAACATGTAATTAAAATCTGTCATATGCCGTCTGCGCTTGCTCGTACGTCCCATAGCATCAATTGTCAATTGATGCCATGTAAAAAAGTGACGCTATCCAATCAAAATGAACGTTAAAAAGTTGTTGCATTAGAATTCATATTTTACTGTTAAACATATAAAATAAGAGTACAAATTACAAGATTTCACAATGATTAATATTTTTAATTTCCTCTAAAATACCCTGAACTTTGCATACAATTTGCGTAAAACAATTGATAACCTATATCTTTATAAAAAATTTGCATTAAATGATAGATAATCTATATCTGTATAATATCTAAAAACATGATTGGTCTGTTTAACAATTTATAAAATATTCAATAGATAATACTGCTTGTTTATATAAAACTTATCATGTATATATAAAATAAAATCTGTTTAAAACACATGTACTGGTGTATAAAGTTCCTGGGACTAATCACAGTCAGGCAGTACAAGGAACATATAAGTCTTGAGCTTAAGTACAACTTCATTACTGAAACAGAAAAAAAAAACAACAAATATACAAACAAAAAGAGTATCAACATTTTTCTTGTGTGTTTATTGCTTTATGGTGAATTTTAAGTTATTCGGTCATATTTTATATTTTGAAATCATTCAACTGCATCTGAATATAGAAACAAAATTATGTAAATTTCTGTAAAATTTATACTTTGTGAGATTAACAAATGTGTAAAATAGTAGTAAAAGTTATCATGTAAAAAGGTATTATTTACACGAAAAGTTTTGATTTGTCAGAAAGATCGGCGTTGACATGAATACTAATTATGTGGTCATTTATAAATTTCCTGTTAACAAAAGTATGAATTTTTCGAAATACTAAGGATTTTCTTGTCAACATAGATTACCTTAGCCATACTTGGCACAATTTTTTCGAATTTTTGGTCCTCAGTGCTCTTCAACTTTGTACTTATTTGGTTTAATTACTATTTTGATCTGAGCATGACTGATGAGTCTTATGTAGATGAAATGCATGTCTTGTGTATTAAATTATTATCCTGGTACCTTTGATAACTATTATTGCATTCTAAAATTATTTTTTGTCATATTACCTGATATTTCGAAACAAAGAATGTATGCGTCTCAAACTGGACCAAAAACTTTCATATGAACAAATCTTTTTGCGTTTGACCAATTTTTTTTCGAAAAAGTTTTTAAAAAGTATTGAACGATATCTCGCATTATTCTTTTAAGCTTCATTTACAAAAGTATATTTTACTTACTTTACTAGTTCCCTGTTGTATACAATATATTTTATGATGGCTCTTTTTTGAATAATTGAGCACCTCTGAAGGAGCTATTTGTAATCCACCATGTTTGAGCTGGCCATCTTTATAACACTGCACAATAAATCTGTTAGTATCTACGATATCTGGATCAGATAAATACTCATCTATCTGTAAAGAAAATATTAATTTGTTAATCCATTAATTTCATTGGATAGTAATTTTTGTTGGTACAGGTGAACAACAAATTACAAATTTTCAATAGCTATCGTATGCAGAGAGTGTCAAAAATACTAAATTAAATACCCACGAAAATGAAACCTTCCTCAATTCATGAAAATTGATACCCACGAAAAATAAATGAATCCACAGTATTTATTTAAGAAAACAAAATATATCTGGTCTTATTAAATATTTCTTAGTCTGTTTTTATGTAATGAATGGAGTTTTATTGATCTAAAAATAGTTCGAAATATGATTTATTTGTTAGTGTCTGACACCATTTTCAGTACTCATAGCTTTACTATGGACATGATGGAATCCTGTTTTTATTGGAGAAAGCAGAGTTTCTGGGTAAAATGGGAAATACTTGTCAAATTAAAAAGAGGTCAGTACAGCCTTGCTGACCAAGGCATCTTGACTATCATCACATGACAGCTTCACAAGGAAAGGGCACCTCTGCAATAACCTTGAAATATTATCGGTAGGTTTGAGATGAGCCTCTCAATATTAACAAAGTACCTTCCAACCTCATAAATATATTCTACATACTGTAAATTCAGAAAGTATTGTGTCCATTTATTGTTGTGATTTGAAGAAAATGAACAAAATTTGATGTTACTGTAAATTCAGAAATTATTGCAAGGTTTTTTTTATTGCAAAAAATGCAACAGAGTTAAAAAGGCAATAATTTTAACTCGCATTTTAAAATATTTTATATGAATTAAACAGGATTCTCAAAATCATAAATTTAAAATCGCTTTTAAGTCTAAAATGACAAAATCGCAATAACAAATGCAAGCAATTATTTCTGAATTTACAGTAGTTATTGTAATTTCAAGAATATATGTATCAGATATATGAATGCAAATTCTTTTTATTGCGATACTCATCAAGTCACATTATTTGCATTAATGAAAACCTTACAATAATTTCTGAATTAGCAATAATCAGAAAACTATATCCATAAAATCTTACATCCACCCATTTGCAGTCCCCAATCTCATGTGGGCAATGTTTTATCTCCTCTGTGATTGGTCTCATCAGACATATGAAGTACCAATCAGAACATCCGTATCTAAACTGATGTTGGTGTCTAAAGGCTATAACAGATATAAACTCAGCTTCGACACCTGTCTCTTCAAGTACCTCTCGTCTGGCTGTTTCTTCTACACTCTCTCCTGAGGAAAATAAGTAAGACTTCATTTTAGAGATATCAGTCAAATTGTTCCGTAAAAACTAAGCCAATATTTACCATTCTTTGAAAATTTTATTCTGAAGTTTCAAAAAATTAGATTAATCAAAGAGCAGACTGCTCTGAGGGATATGATTGCCATTGTTTTCATTGACACATGTATACATGTAGCTGGATAATATTATTTTTAAAACTAATTCAACTGCACATGTAAAATAAAATTTACGTAATCTGAATAGTTACAAAATCGCCAATTCCAGATACAAGTGTATGAACAATGTACTTATTGTGTTTTATTTTGTACTATCAATTCCAAGTTTACTTTCCACAGCAGTCACTGAGACTCAGAGTGAGAGAAGTTATTTCACTTCGTATCACCTATTTTCCTACAGTAATTCTAGGAGGAACCCCATTCCTAATTTTTTTAAATATTTAATTTCCTTTGGGTCAGTGGTCATGACTCCTTTTCAAATTCTTCGGTTTAAATTGCTATTGTTTTTAATATAATACGACGTTTATCGACAGAACGAGTTAATTTTTCTCGACGTGTTGTACTGTATTTTGTAAGTTACTTCCGGAAGGGAGACAACTCGAAACAATAATATGGAAGACTCCATTTCGCCTGAAGGGGTGTTGTAGTTACACCTTTACGATGTGGACGACTACATTTATTTTAATTTAAATGATGCATATGATTTAAAGTTATGCAATAACCCTCAATAGCAGACATACATAGAAAGGATCCCATGAGTTTAAAATTAATCATTGAGTGGGGAATCCAGAGCAACCATTCAATATAATACCCCTTGAAGCCAAGAAAACTATACGCATGCGCATAATTACCTAAACAAACCCTGGAGCAAGAACGTATATTAAATGTTAATTAAACGACCTAGATGGTTCGCTATTTCTTTATGGTAGTACAATATCAAATATCAGTTTCGAAATGGTGACATATATAAGAAAAACTCCACTTCAGTTCTTGTATGACAGAAATAGATTTATCGGAATTCAAAGAACTCTCGCATTTTTATCAAATCTGAGGAATTCCCTCTGACGTGTTTCTAAATTAATAAAAACACTAAATATAAATACTGCTTAATTCTGATTTTCCGTGTTGTTAAAAACACGCAAATATTAGTCAAGGGAAATATCAAACATGAAGATTATGAAAAGAACATTATAGGAAAGTTGTTTAAGTTCAATCCCTTTTTTTGTTTTACCTTTGAAAGCAAGACAATCATAAGAATCTGAGATGTTCCTTGATGTTTAGAATAAAACGATTGACGTGAGGGCATGGCTCTGAGCCAATGGTATAAGTCTACAGATTGCTTGAAAGCAATCGTATCCCAAAAATGTCCTCTTTATAGTTTTATATAATATTCCATAAATTTAGAATTAAAATAAAAATACTGTGGATGTATCTATTTTTGAAGGTACCAAATTTTTGTGGATTAAGAAAAAACTTACATTTTCATGGATATTAAATTTTGTGGTTTTGCTATAGTCAGCATATTTTTATATGGAACATTTGTAATTAGTTGAACATTTAAAGTTGTGTTTTCCTTGTACCCACAAAATCCATAAGAATTGTTGTCGAAAATAATAAAAAATCCACAGTAATCCCAAAAATTTACCTTCTCCTTACAACTAGTATAAACTGTTTGTATTAAGAATGATCTAACTATTATTGAGATTCCATCTCTGCAACAAGTGTATTACGATATCGCTCCACTTGAGACAGTTAAATTTTAATAATTAAAGCCTGAGGCTTGCTAAGCTTTTTAACTTGAGAGTGGAGAATTATCATTATACACAAGTTATAGTGGTGGAATCTGTTTCTAAAATGATTTTTATGCTTCCTTTTTAAAAATTTGCAGAAATTTGTGTTCATTACATGTGACGTCATCAAGCATGGTCACCTTTTTTCAGGGTGTCACAATAGGAAATTCAGAAGAAATCAAGAAATTAAATTTCTACCAATCGTTTGCTGAGAATAGATATTTTACTATGATGAGAAATATTTTTCTCAAACCACTCAAAAAAATATGAAAATAGCTAAAGAATTATAGATAAAGTTACCTAAATCAGCCAATCCTCCAGGCAGTTTCCAATGTTTTTTTATAAGGTTATATTTTTCTTGTATTACAAGTAACTGTCCTTTGTCATTTACTACAAATCCAGCTACACCTAAAAATAAAAATAAAAATTATGACATATGCACATACCCTGTGTGAAAAGATTGCTTCCCTTAATCTACTTTATAGATACTTTGCCAGTTGTAAGCTGTTGAGCTGTCATTAAGTATCAGACAATATGGCAGTAAACCAATGTCTACTGTTCTAGAGATTTTTTGTTAGGTTTGTGTATAGATTGTATTTTTTTCATATTATGCTGACTTTAGCAATTTTTAAAATCAGCTCAGCTCAGAAGTCGTTTTTTTTGGTACAAACATTATTTCTAAAATTGTCCATTGATAAATTTTATACATGCTCAACTTTCACATATTGGGCTTTGAGGGTTCCTGATGAAGGTAAATCCAGATAAATGCTTTGGACATATGATTTTTTTTTAACAAAATTCTGTATTTTTTTTAAACACATTCTCTAGGTTTTCTATCATACTTACCCAGGTATTGGTTAGCAAATCCAGGAATTCTGTTTTCAATGTCATCTGGTAACCATTTAGTCAACATAACATAACCAGGCTGAGCATGGTGGAAATCAAAACCTAACTATCAAAAATAATATATAGTTACACTACAATTTACTCTACAAGCATTGAAAATGTAACTGTAAAAAATAAAGTAGTATTAAGGTTATATCATGTATATAGCAATATACCAAAATAAAAAATAATAAAAATGAAACTACATGAACAAAACACATCCAAAACCTGGTCTAAATACCAGACTGTTATTAAGACCAAACTAATCACCTGATGATGAAAAAATAAAAAAAATTATACAATTTTTTCAAAGTATTTTTCATAAACATTTACTGCTCTATCATTAGTAACCACCACTTAAAAATTCAAACCTACAGGGTACTTCAGCTTTGGTAAGATATACAATAAACAAATATGTACATCCATCAGCTAAAGTACAAGTAATTCTTCTTTCAAATAAATTAAATAGAATAAAAATGTTTTTTAATGTAGCCAAAAATTGCCTTAACCTTAGAAATAAAATATGTTTAACAACCAGTATTGGATCTAGGGTTGGGAAACCCCTTTTTTGAAGATCAAGGCATTTGAATGGGAACATATGGCTGGATCTCTCCCTGACAAATTTAATAGACCATACTCAACAAACAAAAGCAGAATCGATATTGTCCGACCTTAAGCTTATCAAACATCATTGGTAATCCTAGGTATATACATGTATCACTGTTAAGTAAATGGTTAAATATAAACTAACCTCAGTACAGACTGGCACAACCTCAGAATGATTCTTTCTAGCTTTTACCCATACTGCTTTTATTCCCTCACTCTTCCATTTGGTAACAGCTCCTGTGAAGAAAAAACATCAAGAATGTCACATGTATTATACTAACATGCAGTATTGATGAATGTAAGTCATTTTATTCATCCACTTTTTAAGAGTTGTTTGAGCATTGGAGGAATCTTCCACAAAATAGAATCGTTTTCTGACAGACTGCAGGAGTGTAAATTCATTGTTATTGATAGCCAATGACAAACAATTTAAAGGTAAATAATTCAATATTATCACCAACATGAGTATTGCAGTTGTCCACAGTATAATGGTTCTACCTCTATGTGTTATTAGCTGTTTCAGAATCTAATGCATCCTGGGTAATATTTTCAAAAGTGTACACCAAAACGTCTTATTGGTTAAAAATGTGATAAACAATAGAAATTCAACCAATGACATGACGTTTTTATCATTTTGGGGTACGAACAATGAAATTACTCATGATTCTTTAAATTCTGAAACGGTCAATTAGGAACAGTAGTATTGTAGTGGTGGTAAAGAATAAAATAGCCTTTATTTTGTTTCTGAAACATGGAAATGTCAAGCTAAGTTATTGTAATACATAAGATATAAACTTAGAAAACACATCTGAGATATAATGAATTAAAAATACTTACCTTGCAACTTTTCTTCAAACTGTTTCTTGATATTTTCACATTTTTGGTATTTTGTATCAAGTGTATAGCCATTATACCTAAAAAAAATGATAATGTCATTATGATGGAAGAACAATTAAATCTCTGGTATTTGTGAGGCTCCCACAGGGTACCCCCCTCAGGTCGCAAGGTCGCTTTTAAATTCGTCGAGAGGTCGTTTTTAAGGGAAATGTACAGGTCGCAGGTCGTTTTTCCCATCACAGAGAAAAGAAGTCAGTCGGAGGTCGTTTTTTTCCAAATTTTACAGGTCGCAGGTCGTTTTTAGAAGGCCCTCAGGTCGGAAGTCGCCTCTAAAAAGCCCAGAGGTCGCAGGTTGCATTTGACACTGCGGGAGCCTCATTTGTATAATAGATTAAATCATAGAGAGTGCAACCAAGATACAAACTGTCAAAGCAACACAAATGGCCCCATCCCAAAAAGTTGAAAAGGCTACAATTTCAGTAACTCATGTGGACACAAACATGATGGTAGTCTCACATATCAAAAATCAGCTCAAAATCTGGAGGTGTATAGAAAGAAAATGTGTATAACTGTGATTTTTAATACTTTCTAAAAGTCCAAAGTCCGTAATTTAAGCAAAAATTAGAGGAGCAGAACGAAACTTAAACTTGATCTGTAACTCATCATGGTTAACTTACATAACAAAAATAAGCCCAATATCTGAAGGCGCTTAGAAAAAAGTCTGTATAATTGTGATTTTTAACAATTTATAAAAGTCCAAAGCCCTTCATTGCGGGGCCATAACAATTTCGTTGCAGGGCCATAAAAAAATTTAAAGGAATTGATACTGCATATGTAACAGAAAAAATTTGTCTTTAGTTTTGAAAAAGTATACTTGTGTAAAAATTGTGTGAAGATGATATACACTAGTGTCTTACCTGTATCTGAATATCTGCACATTTAGTTTAAACATATTTATTTATAGTGGATTGGGAAACAAGTTATTGCAATTATATAAATCCCTTTCCACTTGTAGCTACATTAGCCTGCCTGCTCTTTTTCGAAATCTACAAGGGTGTCTTTTACTCTCTCTTAACACAGGTCAGCCAATTATCGTCCCCTTTCGACGGACTATTAATGTTTCCTCAAGACCATACTCTCAAATGGTGTCAAGGGAGAGCCGAAAATTCAGGCCCTGTAATTTTCATCCCGGAACGAAAATGGACCCAGGAACCTTTTTATTAGTATTCCGATGCACTAGCCACTATACCATGGCTCTCTAATTTAATAAGAACCAAAACAGTTGAATGAAAGTAACCTTATGTATGAGCTGTGTGAGGTAGAAATTGAGCACATGTAAGTCCTCATGTATAAGATTTTGACAGAGTTTGAAATATAAAATTATAGTTATAGATGAACTCAAGTCTGTGTTGTAGGGTTCAAACAATTACTGAATTGGCATAGAGACTTTTTAAACAGGAAATATGTTAACAGATGTATTGATATTCATTTACATAAGGTCAATTACTAGTCAATGCAGCTCATGAAATGAATAGACAAATGTCTTCAGTATGTCAGCTCTTAAAAAAACAGTGCAAGAAAGATCTTAATCACTGGCAATGATATAATTGTTTGGCTTATAGAGATTTTCTTTTCTTATGAGATGTAATTCTACTCATCTCTTTTGGCCACTAATTATTTATTTTTAAGTCCATTTGTTCATATAGCTCTCCAACTGTTATGGTTCTTATTACATCATTGGCTTTCAAAATTGGCTTTGAGTGTTCCTGAAGAAGATAAATCTAGAAAACTGCTTCAAATGGATTAAAAATACAAAACTGCATGTTTGGTTTTTTTTGTTGTTTTTTTAAGTTTATATGATTATATTCAAAGAGCTTCAATTAAATATAATTACAATAATCTAAAAGTTAACTAAATTGAACTTTTTTATAAAATAGTAATGTATAAAACTTGCATGTCTTTTCTAACAGAAAATCCTTCTGACTCCAAATTGTTTTTGTCACCACTAGCCATCTTTTTATCTTTTTATTGGCTTTCTGCTATACCATTATGAATAAATAATACCTGAAATAATAATTTCATCATTCATCACAACAAATTTGATTAGCAGGTATCCTATATTTGAAATCGTCTTTCTGGACATATCCTAAGTGCACACTATATATTCACATAAACCAAGGGTTTTAAATATTTAAAATTTAACTGTCGAGAGTGGATAAATACCATATTACACAAGGTTTGGTGGTGGAATCTGTTTCTCTAATGATTTTAAAACAATATGCAGGCAAACTTATTCATTCTCTTCAAATAATCTGCAAAAAGATGTGTTTTTTCTATGTGACGTCATCAGACATGGTCACCTTTTGTCATAATAGAATTTTGACAAATGAAGAACTGAGATCAAATGAACCACACGTTGATAAATATTCTTTAGACATGTTACGTCTGTTAAAGTCTTGTTTATAAAAATCCAACCATAAATGCCTTCAAAATATTTTTTTTGAAAATAAATGTTTTATACGAAATATATAACAAAAAATAGTGCAGGTGACGAATACTTTTTGCCATGTACTGTATATAGGAGGAAATTTATTAAATTATGCAACATTGCAAAACCTTTTGATTTGTGATCATTTTTTCTCTAACAGAATGCCAAAAAAAACCAAACTGATTCTTTATACTTTTTGTGATGTCTCATCTTTTGAATTGTCATGTAGTTTCTAACAATAACTCTTTTAAACTACATTTAGAATTATTTCCTTCAAAAGTGATCTCACTGGTGTAAAAATCACAAAGTATGAAGAAACAACAAATAGTACTTGTAGTAATTGTACAATCCTCAAACATTTAAAAAAACGCTTGATTTTTTCATTTGGACCAAATTAAAACATTCATAAGTTCACTGGATTTTTTATGTGTATTTGTTTGAAGGAGAATCACTCTCCTCCTCCAATGTCAATTTCTACCTTTATATGTAATTTTTCTTGGTCTTTTTAATGCTTATCGATTTTGTCTCATTTACATAAACAAAAGGTCTCAATCTCTTTCTTTTACTTAAGATATGGAGATAAGTTATGGAAATTCTGTTGAGAAAGATTACAAACTTAGAGTTATCTCCCTTTAGTGTAAGTAAATTTGTTTATTCTGTGGGCTCGACTTGACACTGTTGTGCATTAAACACAATAAGTGGTTATGAAATATTCAATTTAATCTTATACTTATCATGATTTTTCTATGTAAGCTTAAACTATTTTTTTTAACACCCGTTCATACAAACATACAATGTATCAAAATGATTATTTTTTTTCGAAATTAAATCTTTTCAATGCCAGTGTATTAATTGATCATAAATCTAAATGTATTTAAGTTTGCATACAAAAATAATCATTTTCCAACATTCAAGTAAATGTTATAAATTATTATTCATTTATGGACCCAAAATCATTTACATTTATCAAACATGACAAAAAGATATATGTTACTACAATCAAGAAAACATGAGTTATCTCCCATGAGGAAACATAAAACACTGTAGCTTCTAACAACACTGTCATGACTGTTGTCCAATAACCAACCTTTTTAACTCCTAAAATTGACAAAAGTTGTCAAAATGTTTATATTTTAATAGTTGTATTCATAATAAAGTGGCTGCTGCTACAGAATTTTTTTTTAAAATAGATTTTTATAAAAGGGAATTTCGCAAAAATAAAACATAATTGCATAAACATCAGTTTCAAAAAGTTTATTCTGCAAGAACACTGATAATTTACATTTATTTTTAGGGTAGAACAAAAAATTCCATTTTGTTATTCTAACTTTACATTGCATGACTTTATATATTTAATTCCAAGCATTATCTGTCATTTGAACATGCTTTCCTCCTCATATCATTAAAGATTTTCTTTTTTAACATATATTGTTTTTTTAGTAAACACATGATTTAACTGTCTTTAACATTTTTTCAAAACAGTCCTTGAGTTATTCTTCATTGCCATTCAAAGAATCCAGTTTTTCTTTCAAAGCTTTTTTTCTTTCGTGTCTTTTTCTATTCCTCTGTCTTTTAGCCAGTCTATTCTCTAACCCTTCCTGTACTTCTTGAGATCTAAAACTATTTTCTCCATGCATATGATGGTCTACCTCTTCCTGCATTTTTTTCCTTGCTATTTTTCTATTTTGTTCCAAAGATCTGGTTTCATGGCTCTGCCAAAAAAAAATAGATTATATAAACAATCAAATATATTGTTAAAGATAATTTACATATAAAAATAACGATTTTACCACTGCATCAAGCAGTACATAAAGGTACAACTCCTATATCTTGTGTTTTACAATATTTAAAATTTAGCTGTTGAGAGTGAAGAAATATTGTTATACACAAGATATAGCCATGGAAGCTGTTTCTTTGATGATTTTTAGACAATATCTAAACAAATTCTATCTATTGTTTTCAAAGATGTATAGAAAGTTGTGTTCTTAATATGTGATGTCATCAGGCATGGTCACCTTTTTTCATGACATCACAATAGCATCTTCAAAAAAGAAAATTTGACGTCATAATTGAAATTCCACCAATCAGTTGCCAGGAACAAAGTTTTCTCTTGAGGTGAGAAATATTTTTCTCACAACGATCATGAGGGAAGAAAAAACATGAAAATTAGAGAAAGTATATTCCTTCACTCAACACAGTTTTAAAATCTTACACACAAGGCATACTGAGTTTTCAATATAAAATTTGATTGTTGTGAGAAGTATACATGTATCTAACATAATATGTCAGCCTGCATAATTGTGAAATCACAAGATAATTTACTAATTTTAATGATCAATGTGTTTACGTTCTATGACAAAATGTATGATATGTCATTGGACATGTTGTACAACTGTGTGGATGCAGTAAAATGTGTCTCTTTGTCTGTGGTGTATGCCTTCATATCGAAGTTTTTTGCTTGTAAGCAAGCTGTCTACATCTTCAATATCTGGTGGATAGTTGTCTTCTTGGCAATCATATCACAGCTTCTTATTTTTTCAGGTTTTATTATTTTCTCTTTGACATATTAACCATTTTCATTCTCAATCTTATATGTTTTCCCATGAAGTCACAATAGCATGTTCACAAACGAAGAACCGAAAACATATAAACCATACCTTATTCTAAGAAATAATGAATTGATTGAAAATTCTAAATTGCAAAATTTTATAAATATCATGTAAAAACAAGTATATTTTAAAATTGATTGGTGGGTAACTGCTTTATGTCACATGGTATAAGCATGTTAAGATTGATTGATTTTTGTGTAATATTCAATGGTATGAAGATGCATTGTCATTGATTGTTGTTTTCAATCCACTTCATATCAATAAAATGTATCTAACTTACCCTCACAACAATTCCAGTAGGTAAATGTTTCAGTACACAACAGTTATTTGTCTTTGCCACTGCCTGACCCCCAGGTCCTCCACCTCGTACAAATTGTTCTTGAAAATCACTTTCCAATAGCTCTGGAAACTTGTATTGTTTTCGTGAGATTAATCTTCTTGTCTGATAAAATTGCATTTCACAAGCCAAGAACTTACAGTTTGTTAAACATTGTTGAAGATTCTTAGATACTGGTCCACATGGTTGAGAATAAAACTGAATTCTGTTTGTCGTCCATAAGTTTGAATTCAAATGTCTAATGGGATGAGAAGTTTGTTTATATGCCAAGTGACTGTAGTTTGCTACACTTCTGAACAGTTGTACACAAAATTCTGATAATAACACCATTTTTTTTCAATTCTGAAACATCAGCATTCAATATCTTTGCAAATCATCAGACATATATATATATATTCTACAGTACTATCTTAACGGGCAGAGTTTCTTCTTTAGTCGTGTAGTTTGTACAATATTGAGAGCCACACATTCTTTGTGTAATTCTTCTGAATCTCAAATATTCAATTTAAGTGTGGTTATACCAAGAAACATTACTGTAATTAGTTATTTTGTGAAAGTTCCTCTGTTAATTGATGCAGTAGAAAAGGTTTAAATACTCACAGTGCTGTTGATTTTATCAAAACAACATCCTAATAAAATAGAAAAAAATATATTACATGTATTACAATCTTAAAATTACTGATACATATAGCTCTCCATATTTTACAGCATATACATAAAAATACATAAAAATGATGAGTTTTATAATATTGTTCATACATGTAATTCATGTTTGTTATTATTCTCTGTTGAACTGTTTTACACAGTTAATACATGTATTTGTCATTTAATTTTCAGAGGCATTTCATTTGTAGCTTTATACTATCATCCTCGTCTTTTGGGTTGTCATGCATTTGAGAATACATAATGACTTCATGATTTCATTGAAAAAGCCCTGTCGTACAAATTCATATGACAGCTGACAAATTATAATTCCCTTATCGCTAATCCCGTTTGGCACAAAAATCTGTCCCGCTTGAACTATTGACGTCATACAACAATCACTTTTCCATTGTGGCGTCAGATATTTTATTTTTATGACGTCAAAATTTTAAGGGAACTTTTGTAATGTCCAGCATGTCCAGTAATTGGGACAAATAGCGATAAGGTGTATACTATGCGGTATGGGCTTTGAAGACTGTTAACCAAAATAAGCCATTTTGTATTTGTATTTAGGCTATAACTCAAGAACGGTAAAAGTTAGTCTCTAGTAGAGAGTTATCTCATTGACAATAAAAATAATATCACAACTTGTTGTCATTATATAGACAGCAATCTATACCTTTTTTGTATATTTCACTGATTTGTTGTGTAATTATCTCCCTTGTCACAATGTAATATATTTTTTGGGGGCCTTCCAAGGTTTATTTATTGAATACCAATCAATTTGTATGCTTTGGTTCATCCTCAAGTCAATTGAATGTTAATAAAAGAAATTATACATTGGATTAAAATATAACAGATGGAGAAATTAATATTTCATGAGATTTTGTGGGAAGCAGCACCTTTTCTATCTGTTGCAAGCGTTTGTCCGACCCTGATCGTCGGAGGAATTAGCGGCGAGTTTATTATTTGTTTTGATAACGAAAACGGATTATAAACCACAAAATGATATCATTTACACTGTTTTGTCAATTAGTTATCAACAACACTTGATCTTCACGTGACAAAACACCTTTTCCATTCTGTAGGTATGGCTGTTCATTAATATATGTGGTGAAAAATAACGGTAAACGCGCCTCTTCAAACGCAAGTTTTGACCTGAACTTTAAAATTTTATGTTTGAGAAAGTAAGCAGCTTACTGTTGTTAATTTAATTTTGGTCCATGGAAATTATCATTCTTCTATGCATTGTTTAAATACATGATTATTACATGGTAAGCACACTCAATGTTTTTTTCAATGTCTAGTCCAAATAATTATGACGTCTTGGAACTGGAAGGCTATTTTAAACTGTCCAACCGATAAGAAATAAATGTATACTGAACTAACCATAACACCTATCTCTAACCTAACCTCAACCATAATGTGAACCAAATATCTTTGGTACAGACAGTATTCACCCCCCCAGGCCAGGGATTTTGTCAGCGCTCTTCAGTATCACAAAATCAATTTAACTATTGTCAATTTATTGTCTTAATTTTGTATGCCATAAATAACCATTAAATGGAAATGTGTTTGTGCTAATCAACATTGTCTATAATATTGTCTGTTGTCTTTATCATGTTTATCATTTCATCACTAAATTTTGTGAAAGTAAAAAAACATCTTACAATTACATATATTATAGAGGGGGGATAGGACCTTTATCGGGACTTTGAAATCAGGTATTTATTAAACTCAGGATTTTGGGATTGACCCTTTCCGGATCCGGGGAATTCTTTTTCTGAATTTCATGATGTCGAGATTTAAATTAATTTAAGTTCCGCACCTCAGGATTTCATGTTTTAAGCCCAGGATTACGGGATCAGGACCCCTCCTACCCCCTCCCCCTATTATAGATTTAACTGGCTATACATTTATTATAACTTGACGACCCCAGGTAATTAGTGACTCTGTAGCAAGTGGTATAATTTAGTGTATCTGAGGCCATAAAAAAGAATAGGTTTGTTTGCCCTAACCCTACCTACCTAGAAAAAATCTGCCTACTCAAAATCTTTTATTGTCCTGATGTGAAAATATTTTTTTTTATTCAGATAGGTATGAAGACTAATAAACATCAGATACTTAAATTTTTCTTTGTCAAGAAAAAGAAAAGAAAATGCCTACCGTACTACCTACATGTACCTACCTGTGTCTTGATGTTTGGGTAGGGTTTGGGCAAACCAAAATATTTTTAAGTGTGGCCCGACATAATGATCCTTAAATTTAAAAGTATAAAGGTTATGTCTGTTTGCATAGAAATTTTTATAATATCATTACCATGAATACAGACATGTACAGATTACAATTTGTTAAACTTTTGAATGCTGAAACATCATTTATTGATGATAAATTCTGTGAGCAGAATTAACATTTGACACAAATATTATGGCTCAGCAGTAAATTTCATGTGCCATGTCAATTTCAAATACAAATGTACCTTAATATACAGTGATGTTTGTTTTTATTTATAAATAAACATGATAAATACTTTTAAATTCTTGTACATTGTAACTGACTTGCTTGCACTACTGATTTTACAAAAAAAATCGCTAACTTAATTATAAGCAACATTTTACAAACAAATTGTCAATGCATGAAATTTTGAGACATTATTATCAAACCATGTGTACCTTTAAACAACACATTTTCATTCTTCATCTTGACAAATAGTTATGATTTTTAGTCAATACATGTACATTTGTATCTGGTCATGTTGGTACTGTAAAACTAATATTACAACAAAACCTGAAAATAGTTCAAATGTCAAATGATCAATAATGATGACTATTTATGAGGGTAGTAATCTGGGAATGGGGGTACCTTCATGAAGAATAACAATAAAATTTTCTTGCTAAAAGACATAAAAAGCATGAAAAGTAATTTTTTGTGCATGACCATAAAATGTACACTTTCTCTTAGATTTTGATTCATCACATTATTTTTTCTCTCTGAAGATGATGCTTAAAATCATAATTATAAGAGACCTTTGCCAATAAGAAAAATTTAACCAATTTGATGCTAGCCGCTAAGCTGTAGCCAAAAATTACTGTTTAGCGCTTGAAAGTAAAGGGCATGACTACAATGTACCAACATGACCAATATTTATTGAATATAAACATGATAAAGAAAGTTGATTGTATCATGTGTTTAATTACAAATGTAGGACTATCAGATGATGTATTTATGTATGTTCAAATGTAGTTACTAGCTACATACATTCATGACATTGGTAAAAATCTGAGGCAGATGAATTTGTAATGACGCACTCCCTACAAAATGTAACTCATGTGACCTTTATATAAATATGAATACAGTGTTCACTATAAACCTGATTTATCACACCTTCATCATGTTCATGACCTTTTTGTTTTATTGCTATAAACATATATATATTAGTTATAAAATTGAGAATGGAAATGGGGAATGTGCCAAAGAGACAACAACCCGACCACAGAGCAGACAACAGCAGAAGGTCACCAACAGGTCTTCAATGCAGCGAGAAATTCCTGCACCCGGTGGCGTCCTTCAGCTGGCCCCTAAACAAATATATATACTAGTTCAGTGATACTGAACAATAATAACATGTATAAAGAAAGGATGAATAACACGCACATGATATATACAACTTTACATTTTTAGTTTACTAGCAGATTAAATTTTATGACTTTTACTCTTTTCTTTTAAATATTTTACATGTCATGTTAATAAAGTACTCCCAATAAAAAAAATCCCTCTTTTTAAATGACACTGAGAAAATGAATTAGTTATAATTTTTTAAAATTAATACCAGGTACATGTAGCCAGTTGTTTGACCTTGAACTTTTTTTTTCATGTAAAAGTTCATTTGTGTAGTGACAACATTTTGTTATTGATCTTTCCTGAACGGAATGTGCATGCTGTGAAATCAAGGTTTACATTAATTAATTAGAAATTGATGGTTAAAGTGAATTAGATCATTGAATGGGCTGGCATTGGAATTGAATGATAACTGGTAAGATGATCAAGGCTTGTAAGTCACTAGCAAGTTTTTATCATTTCCAAACCATCACTACTAGGAATGGGGGTTATTTGTACATTGTATTTACTATTTAGGTAAGAGTTAGGTTGTTAATTTATGAACAGTTTAGTCTCCAGACCATAGCCAAGCTGAGGGGTAATGGCACTCTTACTTAAATAGTCAAATTTCAATCTAATTCTTAATGCTAATGCGGCGTAAAGCAACCAACAATCAATCAATCTAAATCTCAAATTTACCATGTTTACTAACTAGTCATGCTAGTAGTTTGTGAGTTCCCGTTGCATTTGCCCTTGACTTCAATCTTAGTTGTTATGGTTGTCTAGGATTGTCAATTTTATCAAGGAAGGTCTGTGGTTCTCTCCTTACACTCTAGGTTCCTCCACCAATAAAAATTGACCGACACGAAATATCACAAAACGCTTCAGCATCAATCAAAAGTTAATATTGATGTCGCAATATGATGAGCCTTACTTATCAAGGTAAAACAATGAAATATTCAAACAAAGAATTTTGCCTTTTATCAATTTGCATTCAGCATATTCAGTAGAAAACTTCTTCAGCATTTATATTCTAGTATGTTCAATTAAAACAATCAAGAAAAGACATATATATATACCATCATTGATGGCGATCCGATGGATACATCTGTTGTAGAGTTGTCACTGACTCAGACGTACTTATAAATATAATTATTTTCTGTGACTGTATCTTACATTAATTTGTAGGATCCTTTACTATAGATAATTTAGCTGATCTGTAACAATAACATCTTCATGCCTTATATATCATGTACTGCAGTACGCCGCTAGATTAAAACTGACGTGGAAAGGTAACACACTGCCAGCGAAAGCTCTATTTTTAAGAGCTCAGGTGGTCGTGTGGTCTAACGGGACGGCTGCAGTGCAGGCGATTTGGTGTCATGATATCACAGTAGTATGGGTTCGAATCCCGGCGATGGAAGAACCAAAAATTTGAGAAAGCAAATTTACAGATCTAACATTGTTGGGTTGATGTTTAGACAAGTTATATATGGGCAGGAATTCGCTAGTGAAATTTTAGGGTCAATAGTGTTTATCCAATTAAAAAATAAAGAAATCATGCAAATATGGAGAATAAACATTGTTTAAATATCAAAGTGGGCTAGTCTTTATTGCCAAATGCAAAAAAAATGGATCCAATTAAAAAAATCAACAAAAAATCAGCACTTGTTATGTGCTGGTAGTTGAAAACTGTAGACAAAAAGTGTGACATTTCTGCAGTGGCAAAACCCCTAGTCATATTTAGAATATGCCTGAAGAATTGTTCTACTATAATAGTGGAAAATCAACTGCAAAATGATCTGTCTATCATTTAGAAACCCAATTTTGTACAGAATCCGATTATTGCTGCAAATAAAATACGTTTGAAAATGGACAAGTGCATGTAACTTTTCCCGTCAACAAATGTTACATGCACCTTTTCATTAGCTGATTAGCTTTGGAAACAAGTTATTGGTCCAGCATGGCAAATTTTGAAAGGTGTCAACAATGGGTACAACTTGGATTTCATGATTTTTATCAATCAACTGAAGTTTAAAAAATATAGAAGGTAAGAAAATTTATTTCATTTTCGTGTCAATACTGCCCAATAATACTCATCTTTTTATAACAGTTGTATACTTTTTATAGTAAGCATTACCATAATTATTTTTTTCACATTTCAACCCACTGACAATTACATTAAAATGTGGCTTTGTCATCTTTCACACTAGGCATCTACCAGTGACCAAGCAGATGATAAGAGAGTGGGACCAGGTTAATTTGACCTCACAATGAAGTGTTACATGCACTTTCTGTGTAAATTAGGTTATTTGATAATGATGTGTGACTTGCTTTGCAATTTTGTCAAAAAATATAAGTTTATCTTGTATTTCAACAGGTTTGACCCTCACGATATTCATTTTATTGCTGGAGAGATTTCTGTACATAACATTGACACGAAAATATTTACCAAGGAAAGGTGTCTATGATACATGCAAAAGCTTTTTTTTGTATGGTTTGCCTTATCAATCTAATTTTTTACATGAAATACCACAGATTAATTGCCAATTTGATTAACTAGTACTTGTATTCATTCTCAGCATTATAAAGATAACTGGCCACTTAATTTGAAAACATAAAACGTAACATTGACACCAGAATAAAAACAATATTACTTTATTACTATTAAAACATAATTGGCCAGTGCATAATATTAAATCAAATGTAAATTTATGCTGAATTCTTAACAGAGAAGTTTTTGATCTTTCTTGATTTCTAGACTTTACAATATTTACTTGTAATTCTTATCGTTTAAAGGCATGTAACATTGACACATCTTCTGCGTCCAGGTTACATGCTACAACCTAATAAATGTGCATACAATTATTCAATCAATAAAATCTTGTTGAAATTTAAATTTGCTTCATTAAAATGATATTAAAAAAATAAGTGAGTTTTAATTATTTGTGTTTATTTTTTTCCTGATTGACTAGCAATTTTTCCTCATCATTTGTTGGTGTTCCTGTCAATGTTACATACATAACCCAGAATTATAATGTTTTAAAAGCATTGATTTCCAAACCTCTGTTATAAGCTTTAAAATGAGTTTATCTGAGTTTATAAATGACTAACATCTGAAATATTGTCATCACACAATTTCTTTGATGCTCCTATGATAACTTTATGAGTAACATGGACTACGATTTTTGTATCAGGTCTTTTTTTGTGTTACATGAGAAGATTTTACTGTGTTGAAATCAACAGTTAATCTAATTTTTAATATTCAAAGTTATTATTATGATACCTATTTTAAAAAATAATGTATAAAGTAAACCCAAATTAAACTTTTTTTTCATTAAGAAATTGTGTATGTAACATTGACAGAGTCTATTATATAGACTTTTACATGTTCAGGCCAGTGATACATGCGTAAACAAAACTTACTGCCATATGGAGCTATTATCTTATTTCTATTTTACAAAATTAAAGCATTTTCATGTTTTCCTGTTTAATTTGTCTTTTAACACTAGTTAGTAACATTGACAACAATATTTTGTGTCAAGATTTTTTTATGTTACATGCAAAGGTATTACTTCCTTAAAGTCAGACATTTATATAACATTTTATAACCTAAATGATTAATTAGATATTACTGGGCAGCAATTATATTATTTCTCCAAAGTTGACTATTAAGCACACCACTTTCATCTTCTGGTCTTCATGTATGTAACATTGACATACAACCTTTTACTTTTCTGTCAATGTTACACGCATGAACAGAACTGATAACATTTACTTACTCCTTTGCTCTATAAAGAGATTATTGATAATTTAACTTGTTTTACCACCATCAAACTTCATCTTTATTTCTAAATATAGATATTCTTTTTAGAAGTGTATTTTCTTCATTGACAACAAAATTGGTGTCAGTCTTGAAAATGTACATGCAATTTTTAATAAAAAAAATCTACAGGCAATATAAACCTAAGAAAGAAAAAGATGATCAGCAATAAATGTGATGAAGAAAACTCTCAGGAAGATGCTGCAAAAAGATACTGTCCCTGTCAACCAGTCAGATGGTGATGTCCCTGACAGCCAGACAGATGGTGATGTCCCTGGCCTGTCAGCCTGGAAGATGGTGATGTACATATCAGTCAATCAGTTAGTTGGTGATGTTCCTGTCAGTCAGTCAGTCTGTGATGTTCTTGTAAGCCAGTCAGAGGGTAATGTCCCTTTCAGCCAATAGATGGTGATGTCCTAGGCAGCCTGGCAGATGGTGATGTTCATATTAGTCTGTCAGTTGGTGATGTTCCTGTCATTCAGTCATATGGTGATGTTCCTGTCAGCCAGTCAGATGGTGATGTCCCTGTCAGCCAGTCAGATGGTGATGTCACTGTCAGCCAGTCAGATGGTGATATCCCTTTCAGCCTGTCAGATGGTGATAACCCTATCAGCCTGGAAGATTATGATGTCTGTGTTAGCCAGTCTGATAAGGTCCCTATTAGTGAGTCAGGTGGTGACGGTCCTTTCAGCCAGTCAGATAGTAGTTCTGTGTCAGAAAACCAGATGATGGTGACTGTGTATGCAGACATACTAGTGATCTCCAATTTGACCAATCTACAGCAGTGTAGAAGATAGTTATTTCAAAATCTTGTTTATTTATCCCTTTTCATTCACCAGTCAACACATGTATCATGTGTATTTACTGATGCTCATTATAGAAATCATGAGGAATTCAATTTGTAACATTTTTTTTTTAATTGTTATGCCAATAATTGACATTCCAGAATATCTTTTGCATTATAAGAGGTTCAGGCTCCTTCTGATTTCAAAATAATTATAATAAACTCATCATGGATACCAGAATTGAAATTTTGTAGGCCAGAAACGCTTTTCGTTTACAAAAGACTATTCAGTGACGTTAATGAAACAAAAAAGTAAAAGAAGGCCAAATAAAGTTGAAAACAGGACTATGGTCTAATGGGTGTTGGTTTTCTCTTCTGAATTGTTTTACACTGGTCATTATGTGGCCCTTTAAATTGTGGCTTCCTGTAGTTTAGGTAACAAGTTTTCAAGATGAAATGGCATTGAAAAATCGAAACAAGATATTTGAGAGTTTCTATATTATTGTAAATTTTATAATCTATGCATGGATTTTGGATCTGATTGAGGGTAGATTAATTGTTGTTTTGTTTTTTTCTTTTTTTCAGATAGATAGTTGAAGATGTTGGAGACAGAAAACAAGAAACAAGAAACTTGTTTTGAATGTTTGAAATAAAATTTATTGTTTAAACATTAAAAAGTTATCATAAATGTAAGATTAACCAGCAGAAATTAAACGAGATATAGGGTAATATGTCTATCAGACAACAACCTCAAAGATGAAACCCAAATTGTTCTTTATAGAAGTTATGTAAACGATTGAAAATAAGATTCTTAATAAATGCAGCTGTATCAACCTCTCGTAGATTTGTCCATATTTTGTCTTGGTTTTTCATACTATTAGTTTTAAGTGTAACTGTGTCACATGAATGAGGGATACATGTAATCATTTTGTACCCTTACTTTGTCAGTATTAGTTATTGAGTGAGAAACTTTGTGGATGCTGATGGTTGTGTGGTTGTCTTCTTATCAATCTCATCCCTGTGCATAACAAAACGGGTTGCTTACTTACTGATATAAAAATGTTTCATGTTGTGGAAATTTTGGATGACTCCTTCATCAATTGATCTATCTTTGGTCTTAATTTTATTTTTCTGGTTATTTTGACATTTGAATATCTTTTAATTTAGCCTTCCATAGTGTACCACCATGAACAAGCATAACTACTGTTATAGTTAAAAAAATATGTCTGCTGTCTGAAATTTATGTGAATGGTTTTGGTATTAACCACTATTTAAATAATATCATATATGAGAAATGTGGCAGTATAATTGTTTAATTTACATTCAGATGGTTGTTTGGAGGCTTTTTATATCTTTTAAGGTCAATTCTGGCATGGTTCATTATTCATATTTTTTGTGTCCACGTTACATGCAACATTTAAGTCACTATTTTATGACAGAAATGAGATAATTGCAAAAATATTAATACAATTTTTTAATGTGAGGGTAACACAATGAAAAAGAGCCTTTACATGTTCAGAAAGAAAATGATTCTTACTGTATTTATCTCTTAAACATTGCATGTAACATTGACAGAAAAGTAGAGGAAACTTGTTTTCACAAAATTTCTGAAAGAAATGAAAATACAAATTTTAGAGTTTAGATGATAGACAATGTTTTGTGATCAATATATATGATATTGAATGTTGAATGAGTTAAGGAATCATTAATCTCAATTTGGAAAAGTGTCCATGTTACATGCTCCAAATTCATTATTTGCTTTGGTTCCAAACTGACGCAAGTTTAAAAATGATTTTTTTGGTTACAAATAGAAGGACACCATTTGTAGCATTAATTTGTAAAAAATTTAGAAGCTTATAAGGATTTTTATTTTTTTCTTACAATGTCACACTAAAGTAGCATTAGCGAATTCCTGCCCATATATATATATATATATATGTTGTTAACTTTTTTCATTATACATGGTAATTATGAAATAAGTAATAAATTTTACAGTAATGCTTTATATTTACCCAGGAAGAAAATAGACAAAATTACACAATTCTACTTACAATGACTTGATTATCATGCTAATCTTCATGATCTTTAGGGAAACATGACCATGTCTTTGTAATATTAAATGGAGACCTGTACTAGTATTATATTGTCAATATAATACTTCCATGTTATGATTTATTTTCTAAAACTGTTTGGGGATTTACTACTTTTAATTCCTCCTCATATTTTTAATTTTTATCATGTTTTTTAATAGAATGGTTTATATCCTCATAATCCTGTCATTGATCATGTTTACCATAAATCTGATCATGATGATCATGATGATCAACATTGTGTTTAGTCAAAGTATCAGTCAACATGGTCAAATTGACAGAGTTTTACTAAAATTTTGAAGAAGAAATTTTATTTTTAGTAGTTGACAAATGGTTGATGGCAGGAAATTCATAAATATCTTTTATTTTATTTAACAGAATATTTGACAACCAAAATCGTGGGGGGGGAAAAATAAGCTGATTTAATTAATGAGATCTAAAGAAACGTAGAAAAATATTTTTGATAAATTTACTTAAAATCCCAGTTTTTCTTGTTTGTAATTTTCTCTCCACTTGATGTTCATAAGGGAGATAACTGATGTTAAAATTCAAATTTGAGACTGAAAATTATGATGAAAAAGTTATAAAACGTTGAAATTGATCATCATTTTGTATTCTAGTACATTTAAATAAAAAGGGAAATTATTGATTTGACGATCAGTTCAAAGATGAAGATTTTTACTCTTTGAAGCAATACAGTCTTCACGCTGAGTGGCAGCCCAGGCAGCCCAGGCTAGTAAAATTGCTCTCGGGCCTGTAAAAATCATATCTACAGGCCAACAGAATCTAACTAAAAATTTTCAAAAATTGAGCTCCGGGCCTGTAGATTTAAAAGTTTGTCGTGAATACTGGCAATACTTTCTAGACTGACTAATATATATAGGCACATACAATATTGGTAACAGTAAAGTTTGTAACCTTGGCTACAGCAACAATGGGGAGGCCCGAAAATTTCAACAGCATTTATAATGTATATAGTTCTGTAATTTTTCGAGTCTTTATATTTAACTAACCAATATTCAAGCAGAATAAATATTTTGTATTGACAGTTTTAGATTCTTTGTCAGTTCAGATTAAAGTTTAATCCCCATGTAATGGTATTCATGATAAGCGTATAACAAGATGGGTGTTGATAGGTGTCAAGCTAAGATTGAACTTTTATGTAGACTTTATTGTCATTTAAATCCAGAAATCACTTTATAAACGACAAGATTTATTACTTCGGTCTTTTATTAATCTAGATAAAAGATAGAGTTTAAATGGCCATCAGTTCCCTTAAAACAAACGTTAGATAAACTGCCTTTAACATGTTTAAAGTTGACATTTTTACCCGACAAGCTTACCATGCTCAGGTAGGTTAAATATTTAAATGGCAATCCAAAACCTACAAATACCGGTATATTATCTTTATTTTATAATCAACTTATATTATTGATTGCAAAAATACAGCTTTATGCATCGTTTTGTTTTTCTAAAATTTAAAAAGCTAATAATATAATAATTTTGTAGACACAGGTTAATAAATGTAATATTCTAGTATCCATGATATTTAGCACTGTGATTTTGTAGCTATGGTTACAGCGATACTTATTTGGAGGGAGATGGAAAGATCTAGGGAAAACATGGAAAAAGACATATTTTTTTCTCACCAAAATTAGTTATGAATTATTACATGTATTATAAACTAATATGACCTTTAACAATCAATTTATGAAACACCTCAGTCTGAGTCAGAATCATCCCTTTAAATTTAGGTACAATGAACAAGTATAAGTGAAAGTTTAGAAAATAAATTTGATTGTTTTCATTTGGTCATACTTAAATTATATAAATTTTGTTGATTTCAAATTACAAAATTGTATCTTGAAAGGGGATTTTCACATGTTTCATGATACACATGATACATGTAGCAACAAAAATATCTTCGAAAGATTACAAACCTCAACTTTTAAATTTCAATATTTTGTTGTATTTCAAAAATCGGACAAGGATGTCCAGTCATGACAGTATACATGGTATATTAAAATTATATGTATACACCTCTGGCTTTTTCTGATATTCTATTTGTTTTTGAATTGGCTGACATTAGAAACGTTCACCATCTATCTTGTCAATGCTTGTGTTTTGAAGTATTTAAATGTTGATATTTTCTTGACCCACTGCCATGATTTCCAGTTTGTTATTTATTAGTATATAAATATAATTTTCTACCTTTGTGAAATAAAAAGAGGCCTGCCATCGCCTGGTATTCTACACCTCCACAAATGACAGAGGCAAGCGCAGTAGGATCGAAGAAGGGTTTGACATCGACAACCCAGACCTACTGTACACACCACCACACACATCACCCGTCCTCAACGCAGATTCCAAAGAGGCAATACAAACAGCCATGCTAGCAGCACGACCTGATACTCCGTACCAGCAACACCAACGCAGTCTGAGTAACATGAAGGCCAAAAGACAAACAGACACCGGTCTTTAAAATAGGTTATTCCAGTCCGCAATATCCAGACAGGATAGCCGGACGTGAAACATCTGCATATCATCATTTGTAAATTTTTAGCTTTTACAGTATCATGAGTATATTGCAATTTTTTTTATTTTTCAGAAGAATGGAGTCTCCTCCAGCAGAAGAATCAAATCAGGTTGAAGATATTGGTGCAATCGGTGACACTGCCAAGACAACAAAAATAACAGAGCAAGACACTGATTCCTCTAAAGACAGGACTGAAATTCAGCAAGACCGTCAGTCTCCTAAAGACATAAGAACTGACATTCCAGGAGACACTGAGCCGTTCAAAGACATTAAAACTGAGATTCAAGGAGACTCTGAGCCTTCTGAAGACATCAGAACCGAGAGTCAGGAAAATGATTATGAAAATGACACTTTTGAAGATGAAGGTTCAGAAATAACTGAATCCATAAAGGAAGAGATTCAATCTGAATCTGAAAGCTGTGATAGTAAAACATTAGGCTCAGACAATGGTGACATTTGTCATAATATTTTCTCAAGTGAAAATAAAAAAGATGAGACAGGAATTGTGGCTGAAATAAGTGAGAGTCATGATAGTAAGAATAAAGAAGAAATTGAATTGGAGGATAAAAGTCAGCAATCGTCTAAAGCAGTCACAGAATATCATCAATATGAAAATGTTGAAATCACTACTGATGAGGACGACGAAAAAAAAGAATTTAAAGTAGATGAAACGATTACAACAACTGAAACGCAATCAAGAACTGATATTGGTGCAGGACAAGATGATACTAAATCAAGCATAGCCGTTGGAGTGGGAAAAGATGAACATGCAAGATCTGATATTGGTGAGGGAGTAGATGAACCTAAATCAAATGAAGAGAAAGTACGTTCAGAGGAAAGCATTGTAGATGATGATGAAAATGGAAACTTTCAGGAAATACCAGAAGAACTTTTGATGGTCAAGCAGAATACTGTTACTGACCATGGCGATTCTGGAAGTGATACTAATCAGATCGATGAAAGACTTAGCATTAAATCGGAAGATAATTTTGAGTCCTTTGATCCTTCATTGGGCAATGTGCAAAATATAAAAAAAGATACTTTAGATGAAAAAGATACAAATTTAGATAAACCTGAGACTGAGCTAGTTGTCATGGAAACTGATTTTAAACCAGAGAAAAAGGAAGATGAAGAAGATTTAGAATCTATGAAGGATGAAAAAGATGAAGATGAGGATAAAAGCAGTGCCACTGACACTAGCAATTTGGCAAATATAATCGTCAAACATGTCCTCGACACAGCTGTGTCTACTTTTAATAATGATACTTCCTTCTCTTCTGACGAAGGACTTGAAAATGATGAAGGGTCAGTATCAAAAGAAAGGCTAACAACTGAAGGAGATGGAAGTCAAGGTAAACATCAAAATGACACAGATGAGAATGAAAGAGATGAAAGAAAAGAACAGCTGGAATTACAAATAGACATTGATTCATTGACTAGAGAAGAATGCCTGCCCTCTGGTGCTGAAAGTGGAGATGGACAGGAAGTTGAATTTGATGAGAATGGGAACAGAAGAGGGGAGCCTGAAGTAACATCACATCCAGTTGCCATGGAGATTGCAGTTTCTATGGTCATTGATAGAAAAGAAGCAGAAGCAACTCGGGTAACAGATCAGATCCAGGAAGACATTAAAGAAATTTCTGAGCACATTAGTTTAAACGATACAATCGAAACGGAACAAAATGTTTCAAGAACTGTTGAAAACGGAGTTGAACATTTGTCTTCTGAAAATGAGGCAGATATCCAAACATCAGTTGAACCACAAAAGAAAAACATTTTCCTTGAACAGCAACCATGTGAAGATGAAGAGGCTTGTGGTAGTCAAGGGATGCCCAAACTTGATCCTCTTCCAAATTATCCAGACTATCCAATTAATTACGGAAATTATAAAGTTTGTCGTAAGTTGTCTCCCCGTGAAAAGGAATGTATAATAATTGATACAGGTGAAATATTAACATGTAAGAATAAAAGCCAGGAGCAGACAGGCACACTTCAAGGTCAAGCTGACCTAAGTGAGAATGTTTGCAATCGTTCAAGTACACCACAAGAAACAATGAACAACTCTAGGGAAATATTTGGAATTGAAAATAATCGTTCTCCACAAAGAAATGGAGAGAACTCATTTAGAATAATGAAAAATTCATACGATTTAAGGCAAAGCCCTGTTACGTCTCCAAGGGACCAGTATAAGGCAAACAATATAGCAAGAGATCAAACTGCTAGTCATCCAAATGTGCCAGAAAATATTGGCTATGCTCATGTTAATCTTTCACAATCAAATCCAGACGAAGATACTGGAACGTCAAGTGTTCCAGCAACCCAGCATGTGTTATTCAAACATCATGATGATCATGATTATGAAACAAGCAGACGACAGTTAAGAAATGAAGAAAATTTACAAAAACTGAACAATGAAAGTGATTTAAGGCACGGAATGCAGCCAGGAGGTAGAATTACACACATGGACTACTCACCGTCAAGAAATCTATACAATACACAAGGGGAAATTGATTTATCAGATCCAAGTGTTATGGTAAGATACCAAAGAAACATTCTATCACAAAATTTATATCAAAATTTAGGCAATGCTTCTGCGCCAGAAGTGAGTATGGATCATTCCCATTCTGCCGATCCTTTGAGGATGTCGGAATCAGAATCGGCTTTATTGTCACAAATGTATGCCAGATATGGAAACTTGTCCTCACAAAGCAGAAATATGACTGGTTCTTACAGTGACGAGAGAGAGATCTCAACCTCAACAGATGCAGTATCGACCCCTCCAAGATCAGGCCCTGTACCTGGCTATAGAACCTTACATGAACAACAGGTAAAACAATAAGACATGATAACTTAAAGTACATTTGTAATGTTAACATTGGTTAACATGGTAAACTAACTTTAATATTTCAGAAATTCTTTAATGGTGATGGTTGATAAGTCTATTTCAGTTGTTTTCATTCAGATTTAATATATGTAAAAAAAATCATTTAAGGATGAGATTCAAGTTTGAACCTAGCGAGTCATATCTCTGTGTCAACAATTTATTTTGATATTTTGAAAATTAAGTGTTTAAGTCAAAAAGTTTTGTTTAATTTATTCTCATCGTAGATACATGTATTGCTTATGAATATAATTACTTTAAAAGAACTTATGTGATCATAACTTGTTTACAAATTAAAATTTTCTCCTAAGGCCAAATAAAAAAGTATGTGTGGTTCCAGTTACATCAGAAAAAAGGTTAGGGTAGGTAGGTAGGGATTTTTTTTTAATTTTATGTTGGTTTTTTTTACATTGAGTCTATGGGAGCAACATTATGACTTTAACAGTGCTTAATGAAAAATGACAATAGAATCTTTAGGGTAGGCTATTTTTAAGCCGAAAAAGTAGGAAGGGTAGGGTTACTGGAACCACACATATATTTTTATTTGGTCTAACTTAACATTATTGGAGATAAAAAAAACTAGAATGCCATCAAAAACACCCAACTTATATTAAAGTTAAAATATCCTTTTATTAATATGAATATACATGCATGCAAGTTTTTACAGTTAATTAGAATTAGGCTAGAACATTTTATCAATCAAGACAAATATTACAATACCTTTATCATTCTAAAAATAACTCTAGGTCAAGCCAGGTATTGTACCTTTATTGAATTATTGAATTATTGGATGTTAAGATTATTCGATGAATAATTAATTAATAACATAAAAATTACAACATGTCCATATTGGAGTGTTACAGATTTTTTCCAAAGTACAGGTCTGTACATTAATTGCCTTGCACTACACTGAAATTGATATGCATGTATAACTAAACATGCTAAAAGGGATGATCTATCAGTATGTCAACACATTTTGAAAAAGATTGACACTTTAATATATAAATGTATAAAGAGCAAATTTATGAAATCTGTATTTGAAGATCGAAAGAATTTATGTCATTATCTCTTAAACTTCTTATAAATATGCATACACAATTGTCTAATGTTGAAGACTGTATTTTGTTTCTTTTTATTCTTTGTTTGCTGTCTAGTTGACATATATCTCAAAATTAATCCAATTGTATATGTTCTCTATTTCTTCAGAACACATGGATGCAGATGTTCAAAACATTAGAAGAAAAACATCAACTTGATCTCCAACAACAGAATCGACTTCACAAAGAATCTTTGTTTAATTTACAACAGCATATGGAAAATGAACTATTTGACCAACAGAAAAACTTCCGTCAGAAACTGACCACACATAAAGAAGCACTTTCACACCCCCTTAATCGCTCATTAAGTCCTATAAATTCTGTTCATGATGAACATAGTAAATCTTATTCACGGATGAATGATTCTCAAATTTCACGTACAGCTGAAAATCTCCCCCAAGGAAGAGATGGTACTTTATCATATCAAGAAACATTTCAGACCCACAATTCCTTGCTTCGCAATCGTTCACCATCTTGGCGAGAAATTTATAAAGAGATCCGTGGCGTTGATGCAAGTGATTGTGATGAAGATCACTCACCAAGAGAAACTGTTAGAAGGTCACTAGATAGAGATTTTTCCAATTCACCTGAAAGGTCAAGGTCAAACATTGAAGGACAAGGTCAAAAGGAGAATAATTTGACAAGACAATCTTATTCACCAAGGGAAAGACCTTCAAGGTCAAGTCATCAAGAACCACCAAGAGCTGGTGTTTATAGCAGTCCTATGCCAATCTTGAGAGGAAAAGTAAACAACACTGAGGTACTTAATTAATTAGTTTTTGTGATATACATGCACACCCTTTCTTTAATCAAGTAAACAATGATAAAGTAATAAATAAATTTAGAAAAAGATTATTTAAAATCACATTTTAGATTATTGAAAACACTATTTGTATGCAGAATTTGCTGAAATCACAATATCTAACATGTTTGTCCGGAGTTCTGAATCTTCTATGGGATGCCCTCAGATCCCCATAGTTCATTTTGTTGATTAGGATGAATTTAAGCACCACTGACTGTTTTTTGGGTTGTTGGGTTGATTGATGTCTAGTTGGTTTAGCTCTACATGTACATATTCTTTTATTCATACAAATTTTACTATTTTGGCAGATGACATTATTTCGCATACATATATGAATTATGAAATTATTTGCACATTTTAAAAATAAAATGAAGTATTTTTTCGATTTTCATTTTTTGTTTCTGTTAATTTAACAGCAAGAGACAGAACCAACAGTGACACCTCCAAGAAGAGATGACAGAAATTTTAATAGTGGTGACAGAGTAACCTCCCCTTCAATGAGTGAGAAGAAACAGAGTTCATCACTACAGCGTCTGTTAGAAAGTCACCACCAAGAACGACTACAGCAGCAGGCACAGAGAGATGTGGAGCTGGCTGGAGATCCTACTAATGCTGATGATGTATTTTTATCTGCAAGGTAAAAATAAAAGCTAGTTGTGAAAATACATAAAAAAAAAGATATGGTATGATCGCCAATGAGACAGCTCTTCACAAGAGACCAAACGACACAGACATTAACAACTATCTTCAGCAATGAGCAAAGTCCATACCGCAAAGTCAGTGGCATGAGGATATTGATTGACAGTCTTCATATTTGTATTCCTAAATTTTTATGTCTTTTCTTTCTTTTCTTAAGCTCTCCATTGTTCTCTATTTTTCTTTTTTTTGGTGAATTGTTTACTATTCTGTGTTTTAAAGTCTATATTTCATATGTCCATACTGTTCTTAATCATTCTACTGCACTCTATACCATATAAGAACAATGAAGAAGGTGAAACTAAAAAACAATAAGTAATAATCATTAAAATGTAGGACAGGAATCTGTTATGAATATTTTTAAATTCAAAAAGATGATTCAACATTTCCTATCCCATCTTGTAATTTATTTTATTTTGTGTTCCAGCACTAGAGTTAGTTTACGGGAGAAGCATGCTAAACATATGGCAGACTTACGTGAATACTATGAGAAAGAGCTACGTGAACTGAGGGGATCTTTACTTACAGATATGACAGAACAAATGCCGTACAAAAGAGTTTCTAGTGAGAATCAGAATCTAGTCATAGAAAATCGTCTTCTCAGAGAAAAAATACAGGACATGGAAAATGGAACCACAGTTATAACTAGGTACAATTGATAAAATATAAGTAATCAGAATTTATAAGTTTTAAACCAGAACTAACATTTTATATGTAAAGAATCAACATATTATAGCATGTATAGTATTAATTGTTAATTTGAGATATCTTTATAAGTATTTGTTTATTTTAATAATTTTTTTTATATTTATGATCATATTTTGAATGAATTTTTTTTTAAAAACATTATATTTTTGATTTTACAGGCAGTGCAGAGAATTGGAACAGATAAATCATGGACTAGAAATTAGAGCAGTAAGTATGTTAAATCTGATGCGGTAATTATTCAATAACCTAGCAAAGTATTCTATCATTAGAAAATAACAGGAAATCTGGTGGATTGGTAGAAGCAAAATACGAGTCTGACATTTACTGGTAGTATCTAAAATTAAATTCAATCTGCACTCTGCATTCATTCGAAATTTTGTATTTATCTTCTCTTCTTTATGCAAATGAGAAACAAACTTTGTCAGAGATATGTTAAGTCAGGTACATTTTACATATACCTGTAGTTTTGACTGCACAGTACTGTTAATTCATTTATTTCCCTGGATTTACCAGTTTTGTTGATAAAACTTTCTTTTTGCATATGATTCAATATGACAAAATTGCTGTAATAAAGTATCAAATAAAATCACAAAAAGACTGAAGTCCAAGAAAATTTCAAAACAAAAAGTTCCTAATCAAATGGCAAAATAAAAGCTCAAACACATCCAATGAATGGATAACAATTTCTCTTTTGTGACTTAGTATATTTGTTCTATTTGTTGCCTTCTTTTCTAATGTAATATAAATATTTGTTTCCATTACAGAAAGAATATGCAGAAAATTTGAATGAATCCCAGGCCAAGTTGAATAACTTTAGAAATAAAATGGAAGAATTACAGTTTTATTATAGAGAGAAGGATGAATCTGCACAGCAGTTAGAATTCCAAGTTAAACATCTAAATGATAAGATTAGAGCTGCCAAAAAGGTCAGTTCAGTAGAATTAAAAATTCTAATTTGTCTTTCTCTTTAGGCGAAATAAAAAAGTATGTGTGGTTCCAGTTACATCTGAAAAAAAATTAGGGTAGGTAGGTAGGGATTTTTTTTTATTTTATGTTTTTTTTTACATTGAGTCTATGGGAGCAACATTCTGACTTTAACAGTGCTTAATGAAAAATGACAATAAAATCTTTAGGGTAGGCTATTTTTAAGTCGAAAAAGTAGGGACGGTAGGGTGACTGGAACCACACATATATTTTTATTTGGCCTTACTGAAAAAAGAAGGCAGGATGACCAAGATTTATGTAAAAAAAGAAGAAAAAAAGGTATTGAAGAAAGGTTCAAATGTTGCCCTACACTATGTTAAGTTTTGTATGGAAACCAATCACATTAAATTTAGATTATTTTCCTTACTTTGAAGAGGAACGAAATATCTTGTCTATGAAATCATTTTATATAATTCTAAATCATTTGGGATTCAGCTTTTAAAAGTTGATAAGCCAATTTTCCCTATGAATAATATTAATATTAAATTTACTGTAAAATTTAGCATGCCACCATTTATAATATGTCATAAGTTTTTCCAGTAAATCACTATCGTTTATAAAGTTAAAATTTTCAATTTTATTGTCATTGTTTAATACATCCGGAAATCAAAACATCTTTTCTTGGTATAAAACTGGAAATCAGATAAAAATGGACTGATTTAATGTATTTAAAGGATCTGTAATTTAATGCTATTTCATACAATTTCAAACAATTTTCTGTGTTTCACCTTTAAGACTAACCAGGAGCTAACAGACCAAATCCAGAGGGAAAGAGGAGTTTTACACAAGGTAAGGTCTGATCAGTGTAGTGATTACATTTTTAAGAGGTTGCTGATAATCAAACTGGGCAAATGTATCCATCTTTTTATGCCCCACCTACGATAGTAGAGGGGCATTATGTTTTCTGGTCTGTGCCTCCGTTCGTCCATCTGTCTGTGCGTCCGTTTGTCCGTCTGTGCTGCCGTTCGCTTCAGGTTAAAGTTTTTGGTCAAGGTAGTTTTTGAAGAAGTTAGAGTCTAATCAACTTGAAACTTAGTACACATGTTCCCTATGATATGATCTTTCTAATTTTAATTCCAAATTAAAGTTTTGACCCCAATTTCACGGTCCACTGAACATAGAAAATGATAGTGCGAGTGGGGCATCCGTGTACTTGGGACACATTCTTGTTTAAAATGATTGCAGGCCAGATAAAAGAATAGTGAACCTGATGTTTGTGCTATGTTGAATAGTTTTAGCAATTTAAACAAGAGTCCTGAAACACATTTGAATAAAAGAGATTACCTTATGTATCTATCAATGAGGCAGCAACTTACAACTCAAAGAGCAAAATTACATCTTGAGGTTAATGTTTTGTACTTTGTTTTTGTACAGGAGAAAATGATATTTTTACTCTTATGATATATATATATAGTTATCAAAGGTACCAGGATTATAATTTAGTATGCTAGAAGCATGTTTCGTCTACATAAGACTCATCAGTGACGCTCATATCAAAATATTTAAGTACAAAGTTGAAGAGCATTGAGGATCCAAAATTCCAAAAAGTAGTATGTATTGGCTCTATACCAAAATAAATTGTAAAAAAACTTTAGGACAACACCATTTGTTTTGTATTTATTATAAATTAATGTTGTTTATTTCTGATTGAATGATAAAATTGAAAATTTGACAATCTTTTCCTATAAACCAATTGGGGAAGAAGAATATTATACATATCTATGAAAAGCAGAGCTCGCGAAAAGTGGTGGTCCTAAGGATTTGACCACCAAAATTTTGCAAAGGACCGACACAATTTTAGTTTTTTTGCAATAAAATTAATAGTGAGGATCAGCAGATTTTCTTCAAGGACCACCAGGGGAAAAAAGATTTCGCGAACTCTGGAAAAGAGTGTTTTTGAGCTCAATCAAATTATCAAGTTGATAATATATATATAGTTGATTTGTGTCTTGAAATATAGAAAACTGTTTTCTTATTTAAGATTTCAGACAAGTGTGAAGCAGCTGAAAGGGATCAACAATTGATAAAGGTAATATCTATGTACAATAATCAGGGTAAAGGGAACACAACTAAAACAATCAGCTGTATTTTATAAATATCTAACCAAATAGTAATCTCAACGAGCAGTGTGTGATCATTGATTTTATTTTATCTTATTTGATTTAAAAGAATTATCACTTTATAACTATTAGCCAGCTATAATAAAAAAAAAATGTTGTCAGAAGTGAAAAAGTCGGATGTTTATTTGCAATATAAAGTAGGAAAACTATTATTTGTATGTCCAAAACTAATGTATAGTTTTCTGTCATTTTTCATTGCTCAGCTTCATAACACATAAATGTTCAGTAATTTGAACAAGTTGTTTGGTTTTTTTTCACAGGAATCTTTATCAAATACAGAAAACAAGTTGTATGACGCAAGAACAGAAATAGTGGAACTTAAAAGGTATTTGTTTGTGTGACATAGTGGAGATTATTGCCTAAAGTACAATGTGACAGCAACCTTAACAATACAATGAAACCAAAATAAATATCTTCAAGGGGAGGTTACTCTGTCAATATTCTATGACAGCCTTAAATCCAACATACATGTATCATATACCTCTAGCTCTAGTGTTGAGAAGAAACCAAAGAGAAAATCAAAAATGTTTGTCAAAAACAGACAAAACCACAACCAAAGAGAAAAATGAAAAAAAGACTAATAACTTTCCACAAAAAAATACACAGAAAACCAAAGATTGAACAACAAAAATACCAAAAATAAGGGTATACCCAGGTGCTGAGGAAGAGTAAAAAATCAAACTGAGTCAAGACAGGTTTATAAATGAAGTCAAAATATACTGAGTATTTGCCATTTACATAAATACCTTGAATATTAGGAAAGGAATGAAAAATGTTGGCTATAATTTATTTGTATCAATAAATTAATGTAGGTTTATCATCTCAATTCTTAAGTTTACCCAGCTCATATGTAATTTTAGGATTAAGCTATGTACATGTATAAATATTTAATTAAACAATTCTTGTTAACACTTTCTGGACTTTTTCTGCAAACTCTTTAAAAATTACCATACACATGATGTTTTACTGGAGCAGTATTTAATTGATTGCCTATCAAGTACATGAATAAAGATAGCTGAATGTAGGATTGAATCTGAAATGACCAGTTGCAAGGAAAATTATACACTTACAGTATATGCAGTTGTATTTTAGAAGTAGATGATAAGAATTTGAAGCACAAAAAGTATTGGAATTGTTTATTTCTTTTAAGAAAAATCAAATATTGTAATTTTCAGAACTGTTTCAAAGTTGGAATTAGAAAATAAAAGATTATCAAGAGAAAATGACAACTTACATAGGAGAATGCAGACTGGAAAGTGAGTAGTCATTAATATTTGTCATATTGACATCAGGTATTATGTATGAAAATTTAAGGACTCATATCAAGAAAATGCAAGGACTCATGTCAAGAAAATGCAAGGACTCATGTCAAGAAAATGCAAGGACTCGTGTCAAGAAAATACAAGGACTCATGTCAAGAAAATGCAAGGACTCATGTCAAGAAAATGCAAGGACTCATGTCAAGAAAATGCAAGGACTCATGTCAAGAAAATGCAAGGACTCATGTCAAGAAAATGCAAGGACTCATGTCAAGAAAATGCAAGGACTCATGTCAAGAAAATGCAAGGACTCATGTCAAGAAAATACAAGGACTCATGTCAAGAAAATGCAAGGACTCATGTCAAGAAAATGCAAGGACTCATGTCAAGAAAATGCAAGGACTCATGTCAAGAAAATGCAAGGACTCATGTCAAGAAAATACAAGGACTCATGTCAAGAAAATGCAAGGACTCATGTCAAGAAAATACAAGGACTCATGTCAAGAAAATGCAAGGACTCATGTCAAGAAAATGCAAGGACTCATGTCAAGAAAATGCAAGGACTCATGTCAAGAAAATGCAAGGACTCGTGTCAAGAAAATACAAGGACTCATGTCAAGAAAATACAAGGACTCATGTCAAGAAAATACAAGGACTCATGTCAAGAAAATACAAGGACTCATATCAAGAAAATACAAGGAAATCTTTTTTGGATGTTTTTAATTTGAAAAACCCAACAACATAACACAATGTGACATTATACAAAATCTCATCACAAATTTATATTTGTTTTAAAAAATTGCTTAAAAACATTGTATTAAAGTCATTTCTTTTTATCATTTTCACATGTGAAACAAAAAAAATGATTTTTTTAGATTTTATAATTTCAACTAATTGATACATATTTTTCTTACAGCAGTTCTATTCTCCATGGGAGTTTTCATGATTCTTTTGAATCCCCAACATCAGATTATGTGCCATCTCCAAAAAGAGAGACACCTACAGTCACTGTCAAATCTCCAAGGGGAGTTAAATCTCCTAGAAGTGAAGCAGGTTCAAGGTCAAATACTAGGAGAGATAACTCTATGTCAGAAAGGGAGAGAATGAATGGTTCTTTAGGAGATTTGTCTGTTCAAAGGTAAATTATGATAATATTTGCCTTTTATATAGAAGTAATGTGGATTTTATTTTCTTAGGATACCAATTTTCATGAATTTCAAGGGTAAAGCTGAACCACCAATTTGTATGTACACATGACAAAAAAATTCATATTGTGACTGACAATATCAATATTCAGACAACCTGATAATAGGTACATATCAAATGTAGTCTAAGGGTCTTGAAAATTTATTTTTTTTAGTTATGAAGGGATTTCTGAAAACTTGAAAACAGTGACTCCAATGATTCCAACCTAAACAGTGCAATTTATCATTTATAAAGTTAAAATAAAACTTTTATATTCTGTCAAGTTAATAATGACAGTATTTATAATCTGTTGTATATCTTTTGACAGCTCTTCCAGATCCAAATCACCATTAAGAAATAGTGCAAATGGATATGAACAATTAGGTGATAGTGTGCTAGAAAGTAGTATTGATCAAATTGACACTTCCACAGTATCTCCTGTGATGAGGGCGGAGCAGGATCTATACAGACTCAGGGATATGATGCGAACAATTGGACAAAGTCCAAATGAACCTCCAAAGTTCAAATTGAAGAAGAAATTTTACGGAAGTGATATTCAGACTCAGACTAGAAATGGTGATTTTTCTCCTGGAAGTAGTCCCAAAATTCAGAGAAAAAAATCACCATCAAGTTCACCGAAAACAAAATCAACACAATCAAGACGTTCTCAGGATAGTAGTAATGGTATTTTGAATAACTCTTCCGCAAGGGGTCAAAGGCCACCTTCAAAATTATCGGTAAATCCAGATGAATATTCAAGTCCAACTAGGTTTGATATTAGTACGGATAAAAATAAATCAAATGGTGTTATTCCGAGGAGACATCCCGGGGATGGTGAGCCACAGAGAGACGAAAACAAACCATCGAACAAAAGTGCACAGAGTTCAAAAGTCAAGAAATCCAAAAAGGTTTTAAATGGTAGTCATGGTGAGTAGTATAAAAGATGTTTTATTTCCATTAAGGTGGTACCCAACACTTTCACTAAAATTAATTTGGCTCGTTTAATTTTCATAAAATTTTTACAAAGTATTTACTTTGACTCTTTAATAAAAATTGAAAAAATTGAAAAAATTTGAACCAAGCGTTTTATCAGAAAAATTACACTGGTCATATAGCAGTTTGACAAACACTAATTTTGATCATTGAGAAGCTTTATAATGCCTTCACAACGCAACGTAATTAAAACGTTTAGCTGATATTACAGAGTTATCTCCCTGTAGTGTACCACCTTAAACATGTTAAATGGTCTCACAAAGAGCATAGTTCAATATAAGACAATAACAAAAAGACACAACAGTTCTTGTCCATTCGTTTTTGATGCGTTTTGTTATTTGATTTTGCCATGTGATTATGGACTTTCCGAATTGATTTTCCTCTAAGTTCAGTATTTTTGTGATCTTACTTCTCTCTAGTCTAACATTCATACAAAGAAAAGAAAAATGTATAGATAAAAGATGATAGCCTTATACAATATGTGATAATAATAAAAACCAAACTATACCCCAATAGCTCATTTTACAAAAAACTGTTTTAAAATAGCTAACCAATATTACTCGAAAATTTAACCCAGCCCAAACCAATGTTTCTAGCAACAGGGTGTTGTGGATTTTGACACAAACTGCTTTGAACAGATTGAAATTTCACAAAACAATTTAAAGAACTGTAAATTCAAAAATTATTGCATGCTTTTTTTTGCGATTTTGTCAATTTAGACTTAAATGCGATTTTAATTTTTACGATTTTGAGAAAAATCGTGTTTAATTCATATAAAAGATTTAAAAATTATTGTGTTTACCACTGTCGCATTCTTCGCAATAATAGAATGGTCGCAATAATTTCCAAATTTACAGTAAGTAGTCAAAATTGAGAAAATTTTATTGAAAGAGAGGTGAATGATAAACAGAGGGAATCTCCAACTCATAAGTTGAATATAAACTGCCAACTAGCATCCTGTTAAACAGGGGAAATTGAAATACATACATGTACCATCTTGTTTCTAAAAAGTATAGCATCACATCCATAACATAATCTATAAGAAAACCATTTCAGATAGCATCACATTATCATGATTCTAAAGGCCCTTGGAAGAACACTGACCATGACTACTAGAAAAGACCAACAGACAAACAATAGTACACAAAACACACACATAGAAAACTACAAACTTAGTAATTGCATGCACTTTAACAAATATAGTTTTAAATGCAGTTGTAAGCAGATTAAATATTGCAAAGATTATTTCCTGATGCACATCTACACAATATTTCGTCCTAGTTGATCTGCAAAATTGTCCACCCACCTGTCAAAATCATGACATGCATTTTTTAGATATGTCAAAAATTAAAACCATTTTTCATTGTTTATTTCAAGATACATGTTATCCAGACATCATTGAATCAGCAGTTCCATTATGAACATACGTGAAAGAAGGCATATATGTTTATTTCTCTAATTCTCCGTCAATTTATCCCTTTCGGCACCCATTGTATAAAAAAATTTAATCAATGTGTGGTTCGTTTGATCTCAGTTCTTCATTGATTAAAATCCGATTATGACGTCGAATTTTCTTGCTTCCTTCTGAATTTCCTATTGTGACTGCAAGAAATAAGGCAACCATGCCTGATGACATCACATAGAAATGACACATCTTTCTGCAGATCATTCGAAAAGAAGGAATAAGTTTGCCTGCATAATGTTAGAAAATCATTAGAGAAACAGATTCCACGATCAAATCTCATGTAATACAATATTTATCCACTCTCGACAGTTAAATTTTAATTATTTAAAGCGCTTGGGCAAGCCTCACGTTTTAAATTTGAAAATTTAACTGTCTCGAGTGGATAAATATCGTATTACCAGTGTTCTCCCCAGGCCGTTTTAGCGTCGCGGTACCGCGACGCTATATTTTTTCACCGTGATGCTATAATAATTCCCACGACGCTATAATTATTTTGAAGATGCTATATTTTACTTGTCCTCAATTTTGAACTTTCATCTATTATCGATTATGATCATAAAAATTAGATCACCTTAAGTCGGACATTAAAAGCAATTAAGAGATTAAATAGCCAGGTGTTAATTGCCCTCAGGGTTATAAATGTTTGGATGCGAATATCCAAAGCTGACACTTGTGACATGACTAATACCACGTGTCTGCAATCACCAATTTCGACATGGAAAAATGCAATCCCAAAACAATTCGAAATCTACGTTTTGTATAACGAAATTTCAAAGATTGAAACGATTTTTTTTTTTTTTTTTTTATAAAAGTCGTTTATTTTGTGCAACTCTCCAAAAATTACTTTCTTTCTCTTCCGGTAATACGAGAACGAGAATTTTGGTTTTGAGCTAAAATAAGTTTTATATTTCTTTAAAAAGTGATCATAATTGGCTTAAGTTTATGTTTAATTCATTTAATGCATTAAAAGCGTCTTATTCATTCACAATCTCTTGTCAAACAATGTTTATTCTCGGACTCATTTTCGTAATTTTTTCTACGGCCGCCATTACACATTTTTGTGTAAACTACGAATTGGAACCGGACCAGATATGACAAAATCCGCATTTTCACGATAATGACAACAGATGGACAGTAGACAGAAAAAAATATACCAATTGAGAAAACTACGCATTAACAGACTATTTGTTAGATAACTTTGTTAAAAATACATATCATTTTGATGTAAAGATAAGAAACAACTGGGACTAATTCATTGAGTGCCATGAAACAATGATATTCATAAACATGATAAAAAAAAAATTTAAATTGATTTTTTTTTGCTACTTTATCTTTACTTAATATAATATAAAAATTAGTTAATTTTGGGTACTAGATATTTAGTTTTGTATATTTACAGGTTGCACTATAATGAACCATTCATTCATTTGACTTATTGTTGGGTAACTGAAACCACATATTTATTTTTATTTGGCACAAGCTAGCTAGGAAAAAAATAATTCTGTAACTATAAATGAATAAAGAAAACATCAACTGAAACAACTGTTTTTGTGGTTATAGTTTAATTGTATTCTCAGTTATGAATTGAACAATATAAACTAAAACATATAAAGGAAATAGAGCATCAACGCGACGCGACAAATGACATTAAAAAAAAATACAGTTATATTTTTTTACGCAAAATGTGATGCTATCCAAAATTTCTGGGGAGAACACTGGTATTACACTCGATGCATTGGCAGAATCTATATTTATATCTAGTTTGGTATATATGTATGTAATATATTTACCTATTTTTCCTTCAGATTCTAGAAGTGAGGTTGAGGATACCTTGAATAGGATACGATCAGGTGAATATGTGACACGGCCTGAGTGGGAGGATCTATATACCTCAATGGCAAAACCATCAGACAACCAACCTGTCCAGCCAATGGTATGAATTTTGTTTATATGATTTTGATATATTAAAAAAACTAGAAAAAAGGAATTTCACATTGCTCAAGGTAAAGTCAATACATATCTTGTCCAATTCTATGATCCTCAATACATATGTTGACAACACAAGAGGTGAAGAAAGAAAATGTCTTATAAATATATATATAATCATGGAAATGACAATCTAAATACTCTGGTACACAAAAAGCGCTTAGAGGTCACAATAAGAAAAAATTGAAAAACCATAAACAATACATGTACAAATGTATTACCAATAACAGATATTGATGGCAAAGAGTGATTCACTGTAATGAGAGATACATTTAGTGAAATTTGAATTTGATGAAAATAAACCACTTTACACACTGACATGAAGCTAAAGATTTTTAGAAGAGTAAATAAATTGATAAATTGAGTCTTGCTGATGTTTTAAATCTCTTTATTCCAATAAAGGGATATATCTCCATTAATAATAACTTGTTTTATATCATTTTAGCCAAGAGAAGAGAAGATTCGAGACAGATTAAGTAATATTACAGATTTAGAACACAGATACGATGATCTCAGTGCAGAAAAAAGAACAGTAGGGTTTTTGTATAATTATAGCAAAATTATAGAATAAATACACAAATTTCACAAGTGTTCAACCTATGAAACATTTTTCCTTTTTAGTCAAATTTAAAATGCAAAGCTCGCCAATCATTTTAAATATTTAAAATTTGACTGTCAAGAGTGGATAAAATTTGTATCACACAAGATTTGGTAGTGGAATCTGTTTCTCTAATAGTTTAAGACGATAAGCAGACAATCTTTCGAACGACCTGCAAAAATGATGTGTTCTTTCTATGTGATGTCTCAGGCAGGTCGTCTTTTTATATTAACCTTAAAAAAAATTGTGGTGTATATTGGTATCACATTGTTGTCGCACAGAAAGTTTACACCTGTCTAAGTTATGGTATTAATGTAGTGAACTACGTGCATACAAAAGAATAAAAATTCAATGCTTATTAAAATAATAAATAGGATTATTAAATTGGTTGCAATAAATAACCGAGATTTCCCAGTACAATAAAAAAAACAATAATTTCACTCCGCTGACATCATATGAATAAAATATTACTATGCACATTCATAAATTAATGCGTTGTTTGGTCAATTATTGAATATTTTAATGTTTTTGAAATTCCTGTATCATCTTTAAAACAAGATAAGAAAGAACAACAAACTGAGGAGTTATGTCCTACCTATAACTGTTGGTTTATTTTTTTTTCAGTTGGAGTCCACATTAAGTAGAATACCTATACATGGTAAAGGCAGACAGGAGAAGGTATGGAAAATAAGAATCAGTTAGGGCTATTCCATTTTAATTTATGTGGGAGGGAAGGAAGGGAAGTTTAAGAATTGAATGTGGGTCATGTTTTTTTTTTACAGTATGTGCCTATTAACATTATGCAAAATTATCTGAAAAAATTGTTCTTCATTTTAGTAATATTTTGAAAGTCCCTTCTACCCTCTCAAACATCTTTTAATGGTATAGCCCTTATCAGGTTTTATGCATATAGATAATGTAGAATATCAAATATCAGTCACAATCATAAGAGATTTTTTGATGATATAATGTTGTGAATTACCTTAAAATCTTCATATAGAGTTGAAATGGTGATTTTATAACTGAGTGTACTAGCATAGAGAAAGATCAATACTGAATGTATATTTTGTAAGTGTTGAGACACTGGGATAACTGGATATTTAGGGAGCATCTATTAGCTTTTTCAATGATTCAATGTTTTTTTTCAGGAAAATGCTTATTTCATTTACTAGAGTTTTTCATTTTTCATTTTTCGTTTGTGTTGCAAAATTCATACTCAGTATACCATATAAAATATAAAACTAATAGAGCTTTGACATGATTGCCAATGAGACAACTATCCATCATAGTCCAAATGATGTGGATGTAAGCAACTATAGGTCAACATACTATAAATAAAGCTACAAAAGGTCCAAATAGGACAAAATGAGAAATCTTTCAATCATGTTGAAACTAAATACATACATTTTGCTTAAACCTTTCCTCCGTGGAATTTTTTTCTTACATACTTGATTTGCATAGAATTTTTTCGATGAAAAAAACCAGGATTTTTTCGATGAAAAAAACCATCAGGTTTAAAGTATTTTGCATTTTGAAAATGAGTATTTCTTCAATGAAATTCAAATCAGATATTCTCATGAATATCCTTTTCATATTTGATACTAATTTGTTTAAGTTTGATGCAGACATTTTGTAGTCAAAGCATTTCAACTGAGGTACTACACTGGGGTCAAAAGGCGTCATTATGGAGGAAAGGGTTAAGCAAGTAACCATATCATATATAATGTAGACCATATAATTAGGGTAAAATTATAGCATTAATAACCATATCACTCTAGATCAGACAAAGAAACTAAATCATCTATTCACTATTTAACTCATTTTTTTTCCCAGGAGAGAGTTGATGAAAAGTTGGATCAAGTAGAAAGAGAACTGGGATCCATCAGAATGTCACTGAAGAGATACAATGTCTTAAAAACTTCTATTTAAATTTTACACATTTTTTGTTAGTTATTTTTAGTTCACTATTTGTTAAAGTGAAACTAGAATATGTTCACTTTCTGCCATATTTGATTCCATTATTTTCTAACTGATATATATTGTTTGAAATATATCATATTTATAGTTTTTGATTTTATGGGTATTGCTTCATATTGGTTACATATGTATTCTTAAAAAGTATGTTTCATATTTACTATAAATAAAACAATGCTAAAGAAGTTTAACAAAATTTCAAACAAATTTTTAGGTTATGAGTCAATAAAAAAACTCTATTCGAAGAATTTTATAACATCTAAATGAAAGTGTCACACTTTTTTTTTATTTGATTAATTTAATATTTTTTTTGTATGTTATTCCATATATATAACTGTATGCTAAGTAACGCTAACAAATCAACATTATATTTTGTATTAATTATATCAGTGCCATATATGTCAAAGGTATTATTTATTACTATTTTCTATTGCCCCGGTAATTGTAATCTGCCATAATCTTATCCAACATTAACACATACTTTTTTTCAGAAGGCTGCCAAGAAACTTGATCTGCATTAATTCATTAAGCATAAATGTATGTGAGAATTGATATATATCTATAGGAATTAGACTAAATGACAGCTACAATATGTACAGCACCCCCTAAAAATAATCAAAATCCTTCAGATGCATCTATGTTTTTTTTTATACACACCATTAGATGTCTAGAGATTTACTATTGGTTGTACAGTACTAAATAGAAATAACTATATCACTATGTATATTTAAAGTTCTGGATAACAACCTAGAGTAGAGTTATTTTTTAAGTGTGATTGGTAGTAAAAGGGGAATTAGCACGCACTGCAAGACATTAACTATATTTCACATCAGAATTACTCATTTTATTACTGCCAAATATTGAATATTGAATATTTCACATTTTAAAGTAGTTGAATAATAGTTTAAAGTTCATTGACCTTTATCTTTTGTAATCTTATTTTTGATGTTCCATTGCCACTTTGTTGTTGTTTGTCAGATACACTACAAATTACTTAATGAGTATCTTTTTTCATATTTATGAGTATATCCTTAACTTTTTAAGCCATATTTTTCTTTTCTTTATTTGCTCGTTATTCTCTGTTTCTTTTATTTTAGCACACCTTTTTCCCTGTTCTATATTTATTTAATAATATTATAGGGTTATTACATGAACATTGGGGAATATTGTCCAGAGTAGAATTTTATATTGCACGAGCTTGCGAGTGCAATATATGTTCTACGAGGGACAATATTCCCCAATATTCATGCAATAACCCTTTTATTGTATAGCAATATAATATTTGGAAGTAAAAACTGATTTATACTAAGATTTTGACGTTGATGACGTCATGAATTTGAAGATTTATTGCACTAGTGCAATATTGGAATTTATTGCACTCTAACTTTTGGTTACTTTCTGTGTGAAATATTATATTGCTATACAATAATATAGGGTTATTGCATGAATATTGGGGAATATTGTCCCGAGTAGAACTTTATATTGCACGAGCTTGCGAGTGCAATATATGTTCTATGAGGGACAATATTCCCCAATATTCATGGAATAACCCTTTTATTGTATAGCAATATAATATTTGAAAGTAAAAAATTGTTTAAACTAAGATTTTGTCGTTGATGACGTCATGAATTTTGAAGATTTATTGCACTAGTGCAATATTAGAATTTATTGCACGCTAACTTTTGGTTACTTTCTGTGGGAAATATTATATTGCTATGCAATAATATTAGATATATACCTGCTAAAAAGGTCAAGCAATTAGGCAATCCAGTAGTTCATGTTTATTTCATGGGGTACCTGTTTTGTGGGTAAAGATAAACCCAAAATTTAATTGATTATTGAAATATCTGCATATATATAGGCTTCAATGCATACTTTGGCAAATCAAATATCCATGAATTCGAAACATTTCCTTAGTAAACAAACATAACTAAATCAAGTGAATCCACTGTAGCCCTTTTAACATAAAGGATCCCTGACTGAAACCCACAGATTACAAATCCCTCCCATATAAGTATGTCCATTCACTTTCTGGTCAGTATAAATGATGTAGCTTAGACCTATTTATGTTTCAGTGATACTCTGCACATAATACACATACCTCTTGTAAAACTGCATCCGTATCATTTCTGTACACATGATATGACATAACATATTTATAGATGTTAATTTATACTTGTTACACATGAATAAATAAAATGACAAAACTTATTATTTTTTGTTGTCATATCTACAACAGGATTTACATGGGGTTCTACTCCATTAATTATCATTAATTGTTGTTACACGTAAATTTTGAGGAATGCTTTGATGGACATGTGGCAGACCCATAATAAATAATGTGTTTCAGTTGAAGACAAAAAAGTGGAGAATGTGTCTATGGGAAACAGATGATGCTCTGCTTGCATATAATGTTATAAAGGGAAATAACTAGAGAAAAGTAAAATTGATGCCATCTGAATTCTATGTTTTATGGTAATAAGCCTTGTGTATAAGTTTACTGGCATTTGGTTGACGCTATCTTAAGTTAGAGAGCTGAAAAAAAATCAGCCATCTTTCAGCTTATAAAAAGTAAAATCACAAAAATACTGAACTCAGAGGAAAATCTAATCGGAAAGTCCATAATCACATGGCAAAAATCAAATGACAAAACACATCAAAAACGAATGGACAAGAACTGTCATATTCCTGACTTGGAACAGGCATTTTCAAATGTAGAAAATGGTGGATTAAATGGGCATAACATGTCGGTGAATGGTAAAATTGACACCACCTGAAATTGAACTTGATCTGAGTTTTGTAGTATAAATAAGCATTGTGTATTAGTTGAGGAAGACTAAAGTAAGAAAGAGAACAGAAACTAATTTTGGGACAGACGGACAACCAACTGTAACACTTTATGTCCCCTCTGCCACTCCCAGTGCATAAAAAGCAACATTTGAATAAAAGCCTCCTTAAAAAGTGCAGTCACTTGAAGAATGCATTTTTTGTTGCAAGACGTTTAAAACAAACAACCATTGGAAAGCAAGCTCCTCGCTTGAGGCAACATTAAAAACAAAAGCTTGAGTAATATGAACTTCATACAACATAATAAATATCTGGTGTTTTAAAAGATTTCTTCCCAAAGGTTATCTACAGAATTAAGACTTATACTGTGGATTCATTAATATTTGTGGAGTACCAATTTTTGTGGGTACAGAGGAAAAACGAATTGTAATGTTCAACGAATAACAAATTTCCTAAGGGAATGTATGCAGACTTTGATAAAACTATGAATTTATACATTCACAAATATGCAAGTTTTCCTCAAACCATAAAAATTGGAACATAGAAAATAAATGAATCCACAGTAACTGGGTTTGTACATGTACTAAGGGAGCTACCATTTGATTTTTAGGGGGGGGCTAGGATGAAAAATTTTGTCCTGCATTTTTTTTTTAGCTGTAATCTCTGTCCTGCCTTTTTATTTTTCACTCTGTTTGGTCCCGCCTTTTTTTTTAGTTTATCCTGATTTTTTTTACCTAAATTGTTATCCTGCCTTTTTTTTTAGCAAGTGTCTCATCCTGTCTTTTTTTTTAACTCAAAACTCCTGTCCTGCCTATTTTTTCAAATTTCATCCTAATATAGATCAGACTTGGTTTTCCTGTTTGAATGGTTTTACACTAGTAATTTTGGGGCCCTTTATAGCTTGTTGTTCCGTGTGAGTCAAGGCTCTGTGTTGAAGGCCGTTCATTGACCTATAATGGTTTACTTTTATAAATTGTTATTTGCATGGAGAGTTGTCTCATTGGCACTCACACCACATCTTCCTTATGTTAAAAAATCCAGTTCCAATACTCGTTTTAGACTTTCTGAATAAAAATTATATGTTTGCAATATTTGCAACTGGACATAAAACATTCATAAATTCAAATATTTATGTCCAATAACCTCTATCATTTTGAGAGAAAACATTTTTGTACTAAGTTCTCTTTTTCGATAATAAAAGTTTTTCAGATATTAGTAATGCTGGTCCAACTAGGAACAGAATTTTCATACAGAATTTCGAATGTCTTATAACTAGACAATTCAGACCAACTTTTATTTCAAATTCATCAGCTAACATTTAATATTAAAGAGGAAATGAGAGTTTAAAATTATTTGATGAAAATGACCAATCGAACATGATTTAATATTATTTCCAAAATCAGACAAACACCTACTTTTTTGCAATATCTGTAGGTTATAGTAAAACTACAATAAATCATTGTGTAAATGGTCCATGTCCAAGAATGAAACTTTCCTTTCTACCCTCTTACAATCATTGTAATGGACTTGTTCAAACTAGACCTGTTAAAGCCATACAAAAACACATCAACTTGAAACTAAATACCAAAGTTTCATCAAATTGATTACGAAAATGTCCAAAAAATAATTACATAGTATTTTTATTCAATTGTATAAAATGAACAAATTTAAATTATCTTCATTCCCATGATTTTTTTATATTTAAATGTTTATAATGTTCTTCCAGATAATGGATTCTTCTTTCTTTTGGTTTATTCCATCTTTCTAGTGCGGCTTTCTCCACTTCTCCAAGAATTCTTGCCTCATTTGTAAATCCTAATGATTCCATGTGGCCCTCTTCCTCTTTCTGAAAGTACACAAATGTATCAATTTAGGATGATTTTTAAGATATATCCCTACTTTATAATTATGGCCAAAATTTTGAAAAAAATGTGATGATCATGGTAGTGGATCTGACACAGATATTCATGACAATATTAAAAAGATGTGGTATGATTGCCAATGAGAAAACTTTCTGTAAGAGACCAAATGACATAGAAATCAACAGCTACAGGTCGCTGTAGTGCCTTCAACAATGAGCAAAGCTGTTCAAAAATTGTCTTACTTTACATTAAACAAACTTTATGACCTATGATGTATAGGATAGAACAAATGGAGGTATGTCCAAATCTTTTTACAGTATAGTTCTCAAATTTTGATGCATTGTTTCTCATCAGCATACTGTCAATGACTGTGTACATGTATTTTCACAATTTTCTTTAAATACTGACTGCATACCAACCTAGTATTCATAATTGGAGACTAACATAACATTTTGCTAAATGTTTGTATTTGTGGTTCACTTATCTTGCTTATAGGCCATGCTAAACCATGTAAACTACAATACAGTTATCTTTTAGAGTGAGAAATGCAAACACAGCAATTAATCAAAATATTTAAATTTACATCCAGCAATGTTCAGTTAAATGTTCAGTTCACGAATATGACCTACCGAATTAGACTACTGACCGGTTTAGTAATAATATGAGCACGGCAGAAGCCATGTTAGTGGAGCAGGATCTGTTAGCCCTTCTGGAGCACCTGAGATCACACCCAGTTTTTGGTGGGGATCGTGTTGCATAGTCTTATTTTTCTATGTTGTTTCTTGTGTAGTAATTTTTGTTTATTTGCCTTTTTCTTTGTTATATAGCCATGGCGTTGTCAGATTGCTTTCAATCTTTGAGTTTTTAATGTCCCTCTGGTATCTTTCACCCCTCTTTTAAACATGTTCAGTTAAATACACATTTGATTGAGAAAACTGGTACTTACTTCTGTCAGGTATGGTTCAGACAAAATCCTTTCATTTTCTTCATTCATCAAGAACCATTTCAGAGCTCTCTCCTTGTGTTGAGGGTAAATCTTTGGTATTATTTTGTTTTTGCTATAAAAAATATATAAAATTTAAGCATGTGTTAACGTTAAGTGCTCAAAACTATATATTTCCTTCTTGGATCCCAACTTTCTTGGTTTTCATGGGTACAGATAATCAGCAAATTCAAATGTTCAACAAATTATATGTTTTCCACAGCATTGTACAATCATCATGATCATGACAGACAATGTTGTATGCGAAATTTTGACAAAACCATGAAATCAAATATCCACGAAAATGCAAGATGTCCTCAAACCACGAAAATTGATACCAATGAAAACAAATATACCTGATGGAAAGTCTTATTACTGTACGTTATAACAGTGCAAATGATGTTTATAGAAATAGAAAAAAAACAAGCCACCTTTGGAGGATTTCTAAATAGTCTGAGATTACTCTTGATGTGCAACGGCTGTTTTGCTGTCAGAGTAATCTCAGACGTATTTCCAAATAGTGATACAGTGTTTAACTATAAATCAAATAGGATGGTAATGGGGTTATTTTCATGACATGGGGTATTTTTCGATTTTGACTTTTTTGGATCCCACATTGACGCAGGAAAGCGTCCGAGAAAAAAATCAAAATAGCCTTGCCAGACGTCATAATTATTTGGACTAGACCTTCCTATGAAATTTTGCTAGCCCCCTACGGATTCATAAGGGTCACCATATGCATGTCATGCATGTGACAATGTGTGATGGTGCTAAACCAATCATAAAGTGATATCATATTTTACCAGCAGGGTGATAATATCTAGGATGAGGAATAAAGTTACATCATCTAATTTATAAAAGGTAAGCTTGGTTAAGGAACATGTGTCTCTGGTTTCTATTTTTAATTCTTTTGAAAAAGCATTGCAAAATGTGCAATAATCGGTCTCTTATCTTATATGTTCTATTACCCTCCATATAGCAATCCAGGAACTTTCTTGTATCTCTTAAAAAATCGAAATACAACTCGAGTAAGCTGCATTTTATTCTTTCATTTCATACTTGCTTCGACCTCTACTTTTTCTACTGTTGCCTTAAACCGGAATGATTGTTACACTTCGCTCTTCATTTAGGAATAAAAAATAGGTACCAGTTTAAACAAAAATGGCCGCCTCCATTCGATTGATCAGCCACTGCAGAATTTTATCACGATTTTGCAATAATATTAGCATTTCTTCTCACCTTACAAGCTTTCAAGGTTTCACATATTCTTGTATTTTTATAATATATTAGTTTGCACGTAACACAATAGAGCATTTAAACATGGAAGTGTCTGTTTTGGGGATTTATATGAAAAAGGGGGAGGGTCTGCGGAACAAGTCAAATCAACAGGTAAATTCGGCACCTGTAGAAAAGTCAAATCGGCACCTATCTAAAGTCATTTCAACATATGGTAGTTCAACTGGCAACTAATGTTTTTCTTGTTGTTTTATTTCCCTTTAAGGCTTTATTTGAGAATAATTTTATTTTTTGGTGGGCCTGCTACTTCCGTCACTGAAAGCTAAGCTCAACATACGGGAAACATTCAGGCGGCAGTGTTAACTTAGGTAAACGGACAGAAAGTCACAGGACAAAAAGTCACAGGACATAAAGTCACAAATTTGGTAGGACAAAAAGTCACAGGACAAAAAGTCACAAATAATTTATTGACAATTGTTTTAATATATAAGAATATATCTTGAATTATTTACTTTTAAATACATATATTCATATTGAAGTTTAGGAAATGTGTCATTATACTTGAAAAATGAAGATTTATTTAATTTTAATCATGCAAAAGATGTTTTTCTTGGCACCATGAAGCCATTTAAGTGCCAAGTCACTTTGACATTTTGTTTTTTTAACAATTATTTGATAATCTTTGATATTTTTTTGATTTATTTTGTTTAAAAAGTTGGTTTATATACAATAGTTTAAGAAAAATACAAAAATATTTGTGTAGAAATAAGCGTTTTTTATTCAAAGAAAATAATCAGAAAAAATGAATTGTGACTTTTTGTCCTGTGACTTTTTGTCCGTGACTTTTTGTCTGTGACTTTTTGTCCTGTGACCCTGTCCTACATTCTTAACTTACTACTTAAAAGCTTTATGTTTTAGAATGTGGAAGACATAAATACCGCATAATTTGTATATAGACAAATGCTAATAACACTATAAATACAAGTGAATTTTTGAGAAAATTAAGGGGAGATTATTCAAACATTATAATTTATAAACTTATACATGTTATTTAAGAATATTTTTTACTTCTTCAAGTAAATAAAGATGACTTGTACAAGAAGTACCTGTGACTAACTTATTGAAGTGTTTACATTTTTAATTCTTTAATCACTTGTTTCAGTGTTTTTAAAAGTCTGTCTATCAGCAGATCAGTGTCTATTCATGTCTATTTTTCTGTTTGAAAAAAAAAGAAAAAAGAAAAATCTGCCCTCAAACATTAAGACACCCCAGCAACCTGAAGGTTAATACATTAAGTGCTGTATTATTTCTTAATAAATTGATACTTTAAAAAAATGTATGATTTTTATTCTTAATGTAAATGATGATTTGTATTCTAGGATGTATAGTAAGAAGGGGCTTAAACAATTCAAGAAAATATACACCTATGCTGAGAGAGTTATATAAGAGACGAATCAAGGCTGGACCAGAACCTGAGCTACATCCCTCAGATGCAGGATGCTGGTAATAAATTTACATGACATGACATTATAGAAGACTGAGCAACATGAAATAACAAGTCTTAAGTTAATAAATAAACAGTGTTTTAACAGCGTTTTAACATATAGCCGTTACCACCTTTAGTACTGGCGTGTCACTACTCCAAGTTCTTCAACCAAGCAGACAAATACTAATCAAAACTGTGACCAACAGAAAACAATATTATGCAAGGAAAGTTTCATGATAGGACTTTAAAAATCATTATCTGCATATTCAATACATTTATGAAATTTCCTCCGTTTCCAAACTTATCATATTCTGTACATGAAAAACTGAAGTGGTATTTTTGTCGAGCCTGCAACTTTTGTTGCAGAAAGCTCGACATAGGGATAGTGATCCGGCGGCGGCTACGGCGAACTTCTTGAAAGCTTTATATTTTAGAAGGTGGAAGACCTGGATGCTTCATACTTTGTATATAGATGCCTCATGTTACGAAGTTTCCGTCAGTCACATGTCCAATGTCCTTGACCTCATTTTCATGGTTCAGTGACCACTTGAAAAAAAAGTTCAAATTTTTTGTAATGTTGAATTCTCTCTTATTATAAGTAATAGGATATCTATATTTGATATGTGCGTACCTTGCAAGGTCCTCATGTCTGTCAGACAGTTTTCACTTGACCTCGACCTCATTTCATGGATCAGTGAACAAGATTAAGTTTTGGTGGTCAAGTCCATATCTCAGATACTATAAGCAATAGGGCTAGTATATTTGGTGTATGGAAGGACTGTAAGGTGTACATGTCCAACTGGCAGGTGTCATCTGACCTTGACCTCATTTTCATGGTTCAGTGGTTATAGTTAAATTTTTGTGTTTTGGTCTGTTGTTCTCATACTATATGCAATAGGTCTACTATATTTGTTGTATGGAATGATTGTAAGGTGTACATGTCTAGCGGGCAGATGTCATGTGACCTTGACCTCATTTTCATTGTTCAGTGGTCAAAGTTAAGTTTTTGAGTTTTGGTCTTTTTATCTAATACTATATGCCATAGGTCAACTATATTTGGTGTATGGAAATATTTAATGATCTGTATGTCAGTCGCGCAGGTTTTATTTGACCGTGACCTCATTTTCACGGTTCATTGCACAGTGTTAAGTTTTCTTAAACTATAAGTAATAGGTCAACTATATATGTTGTATAGAAGCATTGATAGCTGTACATGTCTGCCTGGCATGGTTCATCTGACCTTGACCTCATTTTCAAGGTTCATTGGTCTTTGTTTAGTTATCTTGGTTAATGTTAAGTTTATGGTACAGTTGTTATAAAGCTTAGCTTTTTACTTAGGACTATCAACATAATATCAATGATTAGTATAGAAGGCGAGACATTTCAGCGTGTGCACTCTTGTTTTAACAAGTGATGAAAAGCCTGCAAAAATGATTTATTGTTACATTGTTCTTGTTGGTCCTGCAATCGCAGTTGACCGTTTGTTTGCTGGTAAATAGGCTAGATAAAATTTCTAGATAATGGATCATGATTTATTCTGCAAATAAGACAAGCTATGTCATATTTTGTTGAATACGAAGAAACTCATTGTTGCAATTAACACAAAAAGTCATGAACTTGTGAGTTAACCATTTACAACTTTTTGCAATATCTTACTTTTAAGGAATTACAATTCGGAGGTATATGCTTTTGGAAAAAGATATGGAGAAGAATTTGATGAGAGCTACTTAAGGAAAGCATTTATTACCAGGTATTAAAGTTGGAGTTGTTTCTAGTTTTTATACGACCGCAAAAAATATTTTTTCGTCTGCATCGTCGTCGTCCGACCACAAAAAACCACAAAAGGAAGGCTGGGGTTGATTTTGAGGATGATGATTCAAACTGTTTTGGAATTAGGGGCCCAAAAGGGGCCCAAAACAAGCATTTTTCTACTTTCAGGATATTTTTTTGTGTATAAGTACAGTCGACTCTCGTTATGTCGAAGTCAGCCGGACCAGAGAAATATTTCGAGATACACGTAGTTCGACTCAAACGAACACCGGAAGTTCGACAATCTAAGGGACACAACTCTTGCTTAGCTTGGTAAAGCTAAAATAAATCCGGGTGAATATGGCAAGGGGATCGATATTCTAGTATCAGATCGATGTATTTGTATGTCACAGTCTTTTATTGTTATGATGACATTATTTTTATTTATTCAATTCTTTCAATTAAAAAAAATCCTATGGCTTTTCCAAGAGAGTAATTTCCAATTGATAGTTTCTTTATTCAGGTCGGTTATAGCTGACAAAAATTGTTTATTCTCGATTACAAGAGATTTAAGAAAATTTTGATTTCTATTCATTATGTTTTATCTCAGTCTTTCTTTTCAAAAGAAAATATAACAAGATTAAAGACGCCGTTTGAGTAGTTTTTAGGTGATCATCAATGGAAGCCATAATCCTCACTTTATACACACCCAAGCTCATTAGCGTAAATCACAAATTAATTGTTTTGTAAACATTTTAAATACTTTTTCATGAACATTAACAATGTATCACTAATTATTTGTCAAAATTCTATAAAAGATAATCTAGGTAAACACTCATGAAAATAGCATGTCATAAATCAATACAGTGGTCAGTGACCGGAAATTTAATTACACGTGTATTGTCAGATTAACTATTCAATCCATTTAAATCCCGGAGGTCATGTTTTGACATATGTGTATAAGTTCGAGATAAAAAATTAATTTTGAATGCTTTTGTTAACCTTGGGACCGTAAATTTAGTTCGACTCAACCGAAATTTCGACTCATCCAATTTCGACTCATCAGGAGTCGAATTACATACTTTTGTATGGAATAAAGTTCGGGACCACGTGAAAACTTCGACTCATCCGAAATTTCGAGTCAACCGAGTTCGAGACAACGAGAGTTAACTGTATTTCAATTGCTCTGAAATTGTAACACAATGTTTCATACCACAGGTAGAAGATTTGAATTGATTTTGGGTGTTATGATCCCAATGGTTTAGGAAGTTGGGGCCAAAAAAGGGGCCCAAACTTTTGTTTAGTGAATGGATCTCTATGAAATTTATTAAGAAGGTTCAATACCACTAAAGGAAGGTTGGGATTGATATAAGGGCTTACGGTCCCAGCCGTTTTATAATTAGGGGTCCAAAAGGGGCCCAAATAAGCAATTTTGTATTTTCCAGACAATAACTTGTATTTTAGTGTATAAATCTCTCTGAAATTATACCACAAGTTTCCATACCATGAAGGGATGGGTAGTATTGACTTTGGGGGGGGGGGGGGGGGGGTTATTGCTGAAAATGTTTTGGAATTAGGGGCGAAAGGGCCAAAAAAGGGAAAAAAACTAGGTTTTTCTGGTCAATGGACAATTAAGACAATTTAAAAAAGCAGTGTAAGGGAGGTAACTCAAGAACATTTAACATACAATGTTGGGTATGTTCAGATTTACCTCCCTTACACTACTTGTAAATTATGTATAAAGAAATGTCAGGTTTTGGACTAATTGCAAAATAAAGGGGGCTGGTGGTAGTTTTCTATTTTTTTTTTCCAAATTTCTAAAAGTTTAAAGAAGAAATCTTTAATTGCACAATATTGTGTAATAGATTTGTACGATTTTGACATTTGTTTTGTGTCAGAAACTCATATTATGTCAAAATTTTTATTACAACCCAAATGCAGAGCTGTATCAAGCTTGAATGTTGTGTCGATACTTACCCCAACTGTTCTGGGTCTGACCTCTGCGGTCATATAAGCTGCGGACTGCAGAGCACCTGGTTAATTTTCTGACTTTGTTCCACAAACATCATGTAATAATAAACATTCTCAGTAGATTTGGATTTTTTTTCTTCTCAAGTTTCAGACCATATTGTTTCATTACTGCTCTATAAAAACCTTTGCCAAAACACATTGATTTTTAAGATCTGTATAAAAATTTTCAAGAATATATTGTGCATGAATACCCTATTACCAAAATGCAAATATCTATCAACTGGGCTAATAAATAAGAAGAAGTACTTAATTTTTTTCACCTACCTGTATACATCTTTTAAGTCTAATTTTTTACATTAATTTTAGTGACTATCGTCAAGCTGAAGAAGAGAGCAGACGACAGCTTGGTATTGACCTGGAATCGGTCCCAGTAGGTGTGGTCGACAATTCTGAACTAGCACAAAAAGGTTAAGGACTATTTTGTTATTTGAAAATAAAGAGATGTAAAATAAAATTGAGAATGGAAATGGGGAATATGTCAAAGAGACAATAACTGACCAAAGATCATATTACAACAGCCAAAGGCCACCAATGCCTCTTTAACACAGCAAGAAAATCCTGCACCTGGAGCATGAGGTGGTCCTCAGCTGGCTCCTAAAAAAAAAGTGTACTATTTCAGTGAACATGGACATTATACTAAACTCCAAAACGTTTAAATGAACTAAATGTAGTATGGTTACCAATTAGACAACCATTAACCAGGTTCTATATGACTTGGATTTATTCAACTACAGGTCAATGTATGGCTTTCAACAATGAGAAAAAAACAAGTAATTATCAGCTTATAGGTTGCACTTTGTAAATACAGCTGTTTCTCAAACACGCCTCTTTTGGGGAGAACTTGAATATTCATAGAAAATTAATTTTGTTTACATACTGGTTCCCAGTTATAATGCTCTCTGTGTTTTATCTCACAGAGACATAACTTGGGAATGTTACCAGTAAATAAACATGTGCATATTGTTTACATTTAAATCTGTGGTAACTTTTCATTCGAGGTAGGGGTAGTTAAGAAAATTAGTGTTAGTTTAAACTCTAAGAAGTTCAGGGCATATAAACGTTGAAAATATGCTGCACAGCCCTATATTTTGACCTTTGAAAAAAATTGTGGTGCATATGAGCTTTCAATTCTAGGGTAAGATTTTTTCAAAACTTCATAGTAAGAGTGGTACAGTAGAGTTTTAGCTGTAAAAGGAGTTCCTATGGGAAATTGCATTGTCAATATTTACAGAAATGCAACCTTTAAAAGACCCAAAATAAGGAAATGTGAAAGAAATCAAGTGAGAAAACCTTCGACCTGATTTACAACAAAAACAATAAATGAAAACTATTTTTTTAAACCTGTTTGATGACTTATTATATTTTTCTTATATAAGTATTTTGAAATATTGCGAGATATGAGGTACTTCCATATTTTCCTCCCATATCAAATATTGACTACTGGTATTGTATAAATGACTTTTAATTCTTGTAAACCGATGAAGCTGTTCAACATGTTTATTATAGTGAAATGAGCATAATTATGAATAATACCTTTCTATAGTAATAATATAGTGACAGACTTAAATGTTATATGTATTGTCTTTGTAGGTGAACAAATTGCATCCAGATACATCAAAGCTTATCTTAGACATAGCTATCCAATGATGTTAGAAGAAGGCATTCAGTAAGATTATTTATTTGAGGGGCATGAAAAAGTGGGAATGTCCCAAGGCGTATCATTCAGATGAGACAAAGGGTAGTAAAATGAGGGAATGGTCAAATTAACTGAAACATAAAATCCTTAGGAAACTTGCAGTAAACATTGAAATTGAGTACCATTTCTATTTTTGAGGTATTTTATGTATTCCAGCTTCTTATATCCAACATGTCCAATGCTTGGAAAGGGTGCTACATAGTAAACTGAAATAAATTTTTCAGTCTGTTCCTTTGTCTATAAATATTTCTACTAGTCTTTTCTCAAAAGCGATTGACAGAAGAACTTCATATTTGGTCAGCCGATTGATACTGTTGATGAGTTGTAAGGAGCCATATCTTTTTCCAAATACCTATTCCTTGTTTGCAGATACTTCAAATATTTTATATGATAAATATTTAAAACTTTCATCTCGTATTTCTCAAATACTGCTTAACAGAATGATTTTAGGTTTGAACACCAGCTGGACATTGATAATGTTTTATCACTTTTTGCGATCTTTCAGATACCTTATTCCTGTTTTCTGATATAGGGTATGCTGAGCATGACAACACATGTATTCTTTTTGTTTATTGATTTATCTGATAGATAGTCATTCAATTGAAAAAACATCTTGTTTATCTTAGCACAAAAATATTATATTACAGAGCTGTACATGATTATCTGATGGATGACCAGATGATATACCATATAGCCAGTAACTTTGGTTTGACAGACCTGATTATGTCAACAGTTAGTATTTATATTGTTTACATTTCATTGTGTCTGTTTAGTATGATGTTTTATAATTTTGAGTTATTTCCCTTCAGAATGTATTTGTATTTAAACATGTGTATATTTTCCATATGTTGGCATTTTGTTGCTCATTGTTTGGTATTGGAGCGGATGTATAGGCTTGAGCCTGATATCCAATCCATTTGACAGTTATTTCTGAATAAAATATATTTATTTTGAATTTATAAGTTTTCTCAGATTACAGTTACTACATGTAGTATATCAGAGATGATTAAATTTCCCAAAAAGCTGATTTCTGCTATCATGGCTAATGGTAATCTTATTTCTGATTTCTCTATTAAACCTAGTAATTATCTTGTGGAACATTCATTTGTGGCTTTATTTCAATTAGCCAAATCATCATGAGTTCCTCCCTTTGATGGATTCCCAACCTTATATAACTATCAAATTTTAAATTGTCCAAAAGATGGACCTTTAGTAAATTAAAGGTTGCAATAATATTCATTAATTTCACCCAGGTCGTTGATCTGGTGATTTCAGATATGATAACAATTTTGATATAAAAATGGATTTTAATTTGGAATATAATTTTACATAGGAAAGACCTTTATAGGCAATAAATATACTATATATGTATTACCACATTGTATCCTTTCTGTTTTTAGTGCTTATTGAAAATTCAAGATGACCAAGATTCAAAAATAACTAGAGTGTAAATCTAAGATTTTTATTGAATATTCATAAACATAATCCAAAACGCAGTATGTGTATAAGAAAATCAAAATTACAGTATTGTATAAAATAAGTTACATTTTTATGACCTTTACATTTTAGAATTACCCACCAGAAGACCATATGTACTGTACTGCATTTAAAGCAGTTATAGGTGCTCTTGCTGAAAGTCAGGTAACAGTAATAGATTATATTAAATCCAATTGTAATACTGTGGGTTCATTATTATTAGTTGGATACCAATTTTAGTGTATTTTGTGGGAACAGATGAACCACGAAATTAATTATTCAATGAATTACTAATTTCCTATAGGCCTGTATACACACTATGGCATAACCACAAAATTAGATATCCTCCAACATGTACGTTTTCCTCAATCCGAGAAAATTGGAAAATAAATGAATCCACAGTATCAGGCTTGTATATAGTAATGTTTCTTCTCAAACTAGTTAGCTGCATGAAGATAACGATGGGTTTTCATCATTTCATAATCTTTCAATTTAATGCTGATTGCAGATTTTTGATAGTCACTGTTAAATAAGATTATTTTAATTTTACTGACTTTTTATTCCAGTTTTTTCAACTGGTTATCTTCATGTTAGACATCCTGATACTCAGTCAACCAAGAGCAATACATGTAAAGAATTAAAATCAAGCTTTAAAATGATACATTTTTTTGAGAAAATGAACTGTTTTATTTTTGCCAAGGCTTATCACTACTTTTTTGATACACACAATATAGTGCATAGAATATAACATTCTTAACATCCTATTCATGAACATTTTCAGAAATGTATCGATGTCATATATGCTCAGATATTCAAAGCACAAAATGATTTTACACTTGTTAAGAAAATTATGTAACTTTTGCAAGGTGCAGAAATCTAATATCTGTTCTAAAAGTATAAATTATGTCATTGTTAAAGTAATCTTTTAAAATTGGAGTTATCTTCCTTTGTATAGAATTGCTGTTAAATCAACTAAAACCAATGCAATATTTAATTTTACTTCTGACTGATGAATTAAAGCAATCTTTATTCCTCAGTGCTTATAAGCACTTTGATAAGAAACTTAATATTGTGTTAATAATTAATGTTAAATGTTTCTTTGAAGCATAGATTATTTCTTTCCTTCTATGTTCAGTTTGATGTTGTGTTTTATTTTCAGAATGAAGAGAGAGCAGGGCTGTTTGTCAGAGATTTTGTGGTCTCTCAGTTAGCTGGTAAAAATTTGATGGAGATCTGGGATGTGAAAAATCCTATGGGATTGTTGTCGTCTGTATTGTCTATGCAGGGCAGAGGTCCACCTGAACCAAGGTATTTACAAAAGACTTCAATATATAGTTGAATAGATTTCTAGTTAAAACTTAAAAACTAAATAAATTTACCATATTAACAAGAGCACAATTAACCAGAATACAATTTGGGGCCAGATTGACCTTAAAATCAGACATATTTCAAACTGTCTGTGAATCATATATTCAATCTTAACTGATTAAAAATTAGGAGTTTGGTTTGAAAGCAATGGTTGAAAGTATACCCTTTGAATAGTTTATACATCAATAATGAATCTTTGAAGTCTCAAATGGACAGGATCCAATATTTATGACTAATAAATATAGAATGTTTTCAATGTGATTACATGCTGACTACAAATTTTACTGGAAAATATCTTAGTTCCTAAGTCGGGAATACTGTGAATTCATTTTTAAAACAAATTCCGTAACAGCAGCTACACAATATTAAACTTAAACATGTCTTAGGGATCTGGGTTGACCACTATATTAGGAGTTGATAACTTGTACACTCTTCATAAACTTTGCTGAAAATTGAATAACAAAGTAAACTGGACAACAGATACTAAGATAAAGGCACAGTCAAGAGGCTGCAATTGACTACTCCTGTCTCATTAAACATTGTGTGTAAAAAAAAACAGCAATATAAGAATGCGGTAGTTTCTCGCTGCATTGAAGACCTATTGGTGACCTTCTACTGTTGTCTGTTCTGTGGTCAGGTTGTTGTCTCTTTGACACATTCCCCATTTCCATTCTCAATTTTATTATTGGCTCTAAAACAATCTTTCTCAGCAAGTGTCTGCCAGTTTGGAGATTGAGGATCTTTGGATCCGTTAGTTCTTTGACCAAAACATGAATATACAACACATTATAACATTACATCATTTATATTAAAGTAAGGTTATACTGAAAAAATGCAACTTTTCTGCTACATGTATTTAGTTCTGAGAAAAGAATTGCATTGCAAATGTTTTGTAGGAGTATATAAAGATTTGGTGACACATAATTCTTTTGTTACCATTGGATATAACCAATAAGATGAAAATAAACACTAATATTATATTTAACTAAATCATATGCCTGTCATAGTAAAACTTTGTTATTTTAGATTACTATGGCAGTCAGCTTCTGCTACAATGTTGTCTTTGTATTATGTTTTAATTATTTTAGGAGACTATGGCAGTCAGCTTCTGCCACAATGTTGTCTTTGTATCATGTTTTAATTATTTTAGATGACCATGGCAGTCAGCTTCTGCCACAATGTTGTCTTTGTATCATGTTTTTATTATTTCAGATTACTATGGCAGTCAGCTTATGCCACAATGCTGTCTTTGTTTCATGTTTTAATTATTTTAGGAGACTATGGCAGTCAGCTTCTGCCACAATGTTGTCTTTGTATCATGTTTTAATTATTTTAGATGACTATGGCAGTCAGCTTCTGCCACAATGTTGTCTTTGTATCATGTTTTTATTACTTCAGATTACTATGGCAGTCAGCTTCTGCCACAATGTTGTCTTTGTATCATGTTGGAATCTACAGTGATAAACAGCTGGTTGGAAGATGTAAGTGTATACAGTATTGATAATAGATAGATTTTTTTAAAATAGATGTTTACCTTTCATGATTTTCCATTGATAATTACAGGACTAATTGTCTGTATCTTAAAATCATGATACAGGAAATAGATATAAGATGTGGTACGAGTACCAATGAGATAACTCTCCAGCCAAGTCACAATTTATAAAAGTAACCCATCAGAGGTCAAAGTACAGTTTTCAACGCAAAGTCTTGGCTCACACCAAACAGCAAGCTATAAAGGGCCCCAAAAATGACTATTGTAAAACCATTCAAATGGGAAAACTATTGGTCTAATCTATATAAAAAACAAGTAACGAGAAATATTTATGAACAACATAAAAAAATGTAAGGTTCCTGATTGAAAAAAAAATGATACTTTATTCCTTTTTTTAGCATTAGGAAATCTTTCTCACTCTGAATTCACCCTTGATATTGTTTGCACAGGCCACATGACTATGCCCTGTTATGGTTACTAATTGTATGTTAATTGTATTTTTTTAATGTGATGACTTTTTATTCATGATTGGCACCTTTGAAAACAATCACCATGTTAATAGTAAGAAAGGTATTAATTGGAAGTATTTATTCTGACATGTTCCATTTTTTCCAAAACCAACATATATATTTAAAAAAAGTAGGGCTTATGATACTAGAGAGACAATCAAACTCATAGATCAAAAATAAACTGACAACATCATGGCTAAAAAAGACAAACAGACAAACAATACCATATTGCGGGTTATTTTTCGCAGGATGTAAATTTTTGCTTATTTTCGTGGATAGAACAAGGTCTCCAAAATAATTTCTGCCAATTTAAAAGTTCACATGCAAAGGTATTGATAAAAGTTTTTAATCCGCCATAATAATAAGCGCCAAAATATTTCATACACAGTCGACTCTCGTTATGTCGAAGTCAGCCGAACATAGTTCGACTCAAACGAACACCAGAAGTTCAACAATCTAAGGGACACAACTCTTGCTTAGCTTGGTAAAGCTAAAATAAATCCGGGTGAATATGGCAAGGGGATCGATATTCTAGTATCAGATCGATGTATTTGTATGTCACAGTCTTTTATTATTATAATGACATTATTTTTACTTATTCAATTGTTTCAATTAAAATAAAATCCGATGGCTTTTCCAAGAGAGTAATTTCCAATCGATAGTTTCGTTATTCAGGTCGGTTATAGCTGACAAAGTTGTTCATTCTTGGATACAAGAGATTTAAGAAAATTTTGATTTCTAATAATAACAAGAAAATATAACAAGATTAAAGACGCCGTTTGAGTAGTTTTTAGGTGATCATCAACGGAAGCCATAATCCTCACTTCACACCAAAGCTCATTAGTGTAAATCACAAACTAATTGTTTTGTAAACATTTCAAAAACTTTTTCATGAATATTAACAATGTATCACTAATCATTTATCAAAATTCTATAAAAGATAATCTTAGGTAAACACTCATGGAAATAGCATGTCATAAATCAATACAGTGGTCAGTGATCGGAAATTTAATTACACGTGTATTGTCAGATTAACTATTCAATCCATTTAAATCCCGGAGGTCATGTTTTGACATATGTGTATAGTTCGAGATAAAAAAAATAATTTTGAATGCTTTTGTTAACCTTGGGACCGTAAATTTAGTTCGACTCAACCGAAATTTCGACTCATCCAATTTCAACTCATTCAGGAGTCGAATTACATACTTTTTTTGTATGGAATAAAGTTCGGGACCACGTGAAAACTTTGACTCATCCGAAATTTCGAGTCAACCGAGTTCGAGACAATGAGAGTTAACTGTACCTTATTCCATGAAATCAAGAAATTTTACACCAACTAAAATAACTGCCATACAGCAGTACATACACAAGACATAATATAGAAAACTAAAGACTTCGCAACATGAACCCCACACAAAACTGGGGGTGATCTTAGGTCCTCTGGAAGGGTAATCAGATATTGCTCCATATATAAAAATATGATAACAATGACAGCTGTTTTAATTAAAAAAGGTTACATCCCACATATCTATCATTTATAAATCAAATTTGTTTCATTTCAGCACCGGGTGAGACATTACCAATAGCAGAAGAAATGGCTGCCAAGGATGCCTTGTCTAAATTAATGAACATTTCACTTGATGCTAAACCATTACAATTTGGTGAAAAATCAGAAAGTTGGAAATTTGACTTTAATAAAAAAAATCAATGTGCTAATGACTTACTACAGATTTCAACAAGTAGATAAATCATGAAAGATGATAAAATTATGTGTGTTTTGAATAAATTTAACCTCCAATTGTAAATATTGTTTTTTAATCTATCTTGTGAGTTCTGGCCAGCATTTAATCTGTCTCTTTTTTTCTCCAATTTTTTGTCCAAATACACTCAGTCTGGTTATTGAAAATATTGTTGCAGATAATTTAGCAAACAATTCTTTGTTATTTCCATGGATGTTTTTGAGAACAACAAGAATTGTAAAATCAAGAAGTTGTTTAAATGCAAATAGTATGAAATACTGAATCATGATAAAAAGTGCTGAAATAATTATTTATCTTTTCTAATTTCACAATTTTTTCATGTATTGTTTGCTAGTACTCATTGAATCATTTAAAAATCCTGATAATCACACTCTTATTGAATATCAATTAGAAAGTCTAATTAAATAAGCTGACAGATTTATTTTGTTCTATGATCGAATTGTCTGCAATTATAATTTGTATAAAGTTTTTTTGGGATACGATTGCTTTCAAGCAATCTGTAGACTTATACCGGCGGCTCAGAGCAATTTCCCTCACGTCAATCGTTTTATTCTAAACATTAAGGAACATCTCAGATTCTTATGATTGTCTTGCTTTAAAAGGTAAAATCAAACAAAGGGGTTAAACTTAATCAACTTTCCTATAATGTTCTTTTCATAATCTTCATGTTTGATAATTCCCTTGACTTCGATGCGTGTTTTTAACAACACGGAAAATCAGAATTAAGCAGTATTTATATTTAGTGTAGTTATAAATTTAGAAACACGTCAGAGGGAATTCCCAGTTTTGATAAAATGCGAGAGTTCTCTGAATACCGATAAATCTATTTCTGTCATATAAGAACTGAAGTGGAGTTTTTCTTATATGTTACCGTTATGAAACTGATATTTGAGATTGTACGTCCATAAAGAAATTGAGAACCATCTAGGTCGCTTAATAAGCATTTTTAAAGTATATCTTGCCCCAGGGTTTGATTTGGAAATTATGCGCATGCGTATAGTTTTCTTGACTTTAAGGGGTTTTAGATTGAATGGTTGCTCTGGATTCCCCACTCAATTAATTAATTTATAACTCATTGGATCTTTTCTATGTATGTCTGCTATTGAGGGTTATTGTTGTTGCATAATTTTAAATCATATGCATCATTTAGATTAAAATAAATATATTCCACATCGTAAAACACCCCTTCAGGTGAAATGGAGTCTTCCATATTATCGTTTCGAGTTGTCTCCCTTCCGACAGTAACTTTCGTGAATTCCGAATATAAACAAGACGTCGAGTATTAGCTCGTTCTGTCAATAAACGTCGTATTATATTAAAAACGAATGCAATTTAAACCGATAAATGTGTACGGAAAGGAGCCATGATGACTGACCCAAAGGAAATTAAATATTTAAAGAGTTAGGAATGGGGTTCCTCCTAGAATTAACGTAGGAAAAAAGGTGATAAGATACGAATTGAAATTTACATCTACATCTACATCATACGACGATCCATCAGCACATAGATGACTATACGTCGGCGCATCGCTAACAGACACTTAATAAAATATAATAACCAATGAGTGAAATAAAATACCTTCTCTGACATCTCTCACTCTGAGTCGGTCAGTGACTGCTGTGGAAAGTAAACTTGGTATTGATAGTACAAAAATAAAACACAATAGACCTAATTACATTGTTCATACACTTTTATCTGGGTTTGGCTATTTTGTAACTATTTTACATGTCTGTTTGTCATTTGAATTAGTTTTGAAAATAATATTATCCAGCTACATGCATACATGTGTCAATGAAACAATGGCAATCGTATCCCTCAGAGCAATCTGCTCTTTGATTTTAAATCACTTTACAAAGTAAAAACGTGTTTGAAATGTCACTTTATTCAACATTAAAAGATGACATGACATGTGATTACCAGATATTATGAAAGTGAAAAAACAAAAGCAGTCACTATCAACAAATGGACATGTTTCATTCAATTTTAATACATTATCCTTCTGTGTTCCTTGTAAGAACACATATGAGACAATATCTGAAAAAGTCTAGTTTTTGGCAATAAGAAAAAACCAAAAAAATTTCTTTTGACCCGGTATTTTAATAGCACAAATCGAAGAACACACATTGGGGATCTAGGAACTGTTGTCTGTAATTCAAATACTTGTTTAATAAGGAAACAATGGCAATTTAAAAAATGGTACAAAAAAAATCCAGTTCTTTCCTGTTACCAAAGTGAATCAATTTTAAAAAGTTTCTAATGGGAATAAGGAATAAGTTTAAGACACTATTTGTGGTTTACTAGTATATCCTGTAATAGTTTATCAAATGCCAATTATTGATTTTAGCATTTGCAATACAAAAGGTTTAGAAATATACTTAAATATAGTCAGATATGTCGGTAACATGAAAGAATCTTGAGTAACAGGACAACGGTAACAGGACAGAGTTGGTAACAGAAAGGATTTTTCTGCTTTATTTTAAAGTTTAAGAAAAATAAATCATTTTAGATTGGTCACAATTGGAAGATAACAGCAAACAATGTCATTTATCCTTTGAAACTGTATTTGCAAGATGAAAAATCTGCCCAGGTAATGAAAAATTCTAAAATAAATTCCTTTCTGTTACTATCTACTATACTAGAATTGCACAATGTTCTCTGCTGTTATCAAAAGCAAAAAACCTATTTTTTATTCAATATACTGTATATATTATTTTGAAATTTATTTGATATGGGGGTGATAACTTATATTAAATGAAATGGTTGGCATATAGTAGATTAACTGTTCGATTCTTCAGTGAAATTGTCTTGAACATCCTTCCTGTTACTGATGATGGTTATGCTGTTACTTTTGATCAGGTAACATGACAGAACATAACAGAAAGGAATTACGCGATAGTTTTTGTCCTTTTTATCACATTAAATGTAAGTGTATTTCCTGTGACATATAACTTTTAAAAAGATGATATAAAAACACACTTAATGTTGTGGTGCACACTTAAAAATATTCTCAGAAAGTGTAAAAAAAGGCTATAACAGGATAGAACACCAATAAGTATTTTTCTATAAATTCTTACCATGGATGGGCTTGAATTTCAAACCTGGCCGCCTTTCCAACTATTTCTTTGTACTAATACATTCAGGGAATGATGCTCTTCACAATACATAATGGGAAAATAACTCTTGGTCTTGTAAACGTTTCCACAGGTAACAAAAACCCAGTGGTAACAGGAGGGAAATCACCCCTGGGGACAAATTTTTTTTCTCTTAAAATTTGCAAAATTTTATTACATGCTATAGTTATAATATAAAAAGACAAATTAGGGGCAAGTTTATTAAATAATATATCATATATGTGAGAATCGGACGCCTGTTTAATAAATTTGGATATTATTTGAATGATTTAGTTTTCAAAAAAACACAGGGGACAACATGATTTTAGGGGGGTTGAACATTTAAATTACAATATTTTATTGGAAGAAATATAAGAATGAGTGTTTAATTGGCAGGCCATGGTGCATTATATAATTTAGTTTATACTAAAACTTAAAATTTTCAAAAAAGATGGTTGAATAAAAAAATAATTGCTGGTGAAGTGCGGGACATGGAAATTAGACTTTTTCAGATATTGTCTCATATACAAAGTAAGTATTAAACCAGAGAAAAACCTACATGAATATGACAACTATTCATCTCACAAAAAAAACTGCCAAAAAACAACTACTAAAGTATTTAAATGATTTTTATTTGTATATAATGTTACAAATCAGATACAAGAATGAATAAATGAACAAGTAAAACATAACAGCATTCAAGTTTATGCTACAAAAATATTTTCTGCTAGACAACTGGGTTTCTTAGTCCGAAATAGTCCTGAAAAAGTCCCAAGAACAGTGCAGCCATACATAAGTATTTACACACCCCTTTTTCAGAAATCATTCTAAGGATAGAACACAGTGTACTATACACACTCAAAGATGGTAGCTCAAAAAGATTTGATAAATCATCTTCATGGAAAGAATAAAGTCCTAGATCCCATCATTGGTGTTACAACATCTTAGGGTCATTCTTTTTTTTGTGAATGCTATTATCTTTGTCAAACATTAATCATGTTCATGAAAAAAACCATTGACAGAAGCATCTTTATGCACTGTTCCTAAATTAATAAACTACAACCTTGATTATATATATATAGAACTTTTGCCAAAATAAAATACCGGTAACACAAAATAAATATATATAAAAAAAACAATTTTATAGAATCTACATGGTGGACTTGTCTTCAAATAATTGCTTTGAAGAAAAGAATTTCCCCAGGCCTGGAAACTTTTTTAAAAACAATATTATATTTGTTCGCGTTGAAGGATTCTTAAGATATAGACAACCAAAATTGCCATGTCCGTTTTAAAAGAATACAGAGAATATAAATGTATCTGGTATTTTAACAATTCTTTGCTATACACACATAAATGCTGGTCTGCATAGTTTTGATACATTGTTTCACTTCACGGCTTTGAATAGACAGCTTTACTGTTAGCAAAATAGGCATCGACAGACACTGATGGATAAGATGAACCTGTTTTAGTCCTAAAATAAAACAGTTATTAAAAAATAAAGAAAATAAATACTCTTTTACATTGATTGATTTATGTATACAAAGAAAACATGCATGCAAAATCAAGTATAAAACAAAATACACATGCTAAGCATATAATACAGTTGCTGTGGTGGTGATGTCGTTGTAACCATACATTGTTATATTTCTCGATATCACACTGTGACACATCGAGAAAAGATGTATTATTTTGCTGATTTTTTTTTTCACTATCATTGCATGCCTTCTATTCTGTATTCGTGATGCATTTGATGTATCTTGTTTGTGAATCTGAATTAATTAATCAATCTTCCAATAACTCATTTAATTCACAAATAGATGGTGCACAATGTTCATTTCGTAATATATTATATCAAGTTTTCTTTAATTCTTAATAGTTTTTACTGTCCGAAAGGAGTAGGTTCAGTAAAACCCCTTTTTGGCCCCAAAATATAGCAGTTTTACAAAATTGTGAAAATTTTATCTTTTTGCTATTTACTGGAAAGTAGAATGCTTCTGCTTCATAAATATGGGCTGTTTTTGACAATACAATGCACATATATCGGGTACTAGCATCATTAAGTCATTCTAAATTGTTGAAATCTTCACAATTTTAGCATTGTAGTTAAATTTTAGACGGTTTCCGTCTTAAATGAAAGTGACCACATTCGTGTTCATTCTTAGTTGTATTTGATGATAATACATAACATATATAATGGTTGAGGATGAACACGGATGCGGCCTCTTTCATTTTTGACAAAAAAAAACATCTGAAAAGTGACGTTTTTTTTGCATATTTGATAGATTTTTCATATCTAAGCTTGAATTGGAGCGTTTGTAATGACTAAATCAGTTAAAATCTTTCACATAAACTGATTGAATCAATTGAAATAGACACTTTTAGTGTTTAAGAAGTGTCCAAAATCTTCCGTTAGATGAACCTGAAATTTGAGGCCAAAATTGGCCATTACCGGACCTACTACTTTTTGCAACTTACCGGGGTTTCATCACTTTTTTTGCTACGATAAGGCAAACGACTACAAGGACCGCAAAAACGCTCAAAACGGCTCCAATTATCCACAAATGCTTGGATTCTGTTACCTTTTCAACTTTCATTGAAGTACAAGCTGAGCTTGACAAGTCATAACAGTTTCCATTAACAATGCAGATATTGTCCTGTAACATAAGATTGTATGCAATTAGGTTAACACAAATGATTCATTGCGATTAGAAACGTTTGAAAAACACAATTCATTTACAAAGTCAGGACTTCACTGGTATTTGAAATGTCACATTAAAAAGGTGTTCAACCATTAACCAATCTGAATGCATTATTTACACCTCTTGGGGTTCGTTGTCCATATTCTTCCACCCTGCTCCCACTTTGTATATTTTCACCAAAGTCAGTTTGAATAATACTTTGACAGTTCGTTCAATATTGATTTACTGATTGTTGCTTGCTTCACGTTATTGTGAAACATATTTCTTACATGAACTTCATATAAAAGGCAGGTTCTGCAAGGATGAAGGGCGATTAATAAAGTTGTATTGATCCTTAATTTACGCACATAGAGTGTAATACTCGATGCACCTAATGTTTTAAAAAACATACACACCCAAGTAGACGCCCTGTTTTTGCAAGAATAATATAGACAATTAGAAGCGGCACTATTCCCAATCCACCCTTTGGATTCACAAAAAAATGACTGATCAAATACAAACTAATGACAACAGAGCTATTTTTTGTTCTTTTTGATAAATTTACATTTTTTTTTATTCTAATACTACAAGGTTAGATATTTTAATTATCTAATTGAGTGATGACTGGCAGAATTTTTACAAACGATCTATATCAAATATCAATTGGACGATAAACAAAGGTGGCACATGTCGGACTCATTGATTCTTATCATTCCAGTTTAAACATTACAAGGTAAATTGTCATGGATCTTTACTGTCATGTTATAGGTAGACTTTCTTAAAACCTCACGTTACGATTTTTTATATTTCTGTTTAGTTGACGTAATCATAATGAGCTATTCTTCCCCGGGGAACTTTGGTCAATATCATTTAATTCATAAACTATAAATAAGGGTTTATAATCTAAATGAATTTGATTCACAAGAAAACAATATATTTTTTATCAATCTAATGCTCCAATTTAGATAGTCAGTGGGGTAGTTTTATCGTATTGTAGAATAATTTTATTTCAAACACATAATGAATAGTATAACATGGCAACATTTCTCGCTTTACATTAGTTTTGTAGTGTTTTATTGTATCTTTAAAAATAAATTATTGTTTCCTACATTTTTTCCATTTCTTCTGTTTATTTTCAACTATATATGTTCGTATAAAATAAACAGAAGTAAAAAATACTGATTTCTTATTGTTTTGTAACTTAACTTGGCTATCTTAATCGAAATTAATTGATAAAATGCGTCCAATCAAAATATGTTCGCAAGTATAAAATATTAATTTGATAAAAAAAAATAATACGGTAACGAGATAGGCAAGCCATATTGTAAACGGTAATTTGATGAAAAAAAAAATGTAAACTGAATTGGCATCACTGATATTTTTAAATTCAGAATCCTGTTTGTACATTAAAAAACAAAGCAAGTTGATAAAATCCAAGATCGACGCATGAAAAATACCTATTCTAGTATTAAAAGATTAAAAGGGATGAATACTAGTCATTTAGGAATGGTTTTCTAAATTACGAAGTTTTCATGTGACCATTTATGAAATTTTTTCTTTTTTTCAATAAAAGGTACTCGAATTAGAAATAAATAATGTTTAACCATTGAAACAAAAAGTAAAATCACAAAAATACTGAACTTAGAGGAAGATCAATTGGGAAAGTCCATAATCACATGGCAAAATCAAATAACAAAACGCATCAAAAACGAATGGACAAAAACTGTCATATTCCTGACTTGGTACAGGCATTTTCAAATGTAGAAAATGGTGGATTAAACCTGGTTCTATAGCGCTAACCCTCTCACTTTAATGACAGTCTCATCAATTTCCGATATTTTTACATTGATGCGTTAAATAAACAGACACAATAAATATAATAGTCAAAATATGGGTACATCAGTCATCATCGTTTAACAATTTTAAAAGGAACAATTTAACAGAACACAAAAACATCTACTATCTACGAACACATTTTTTGAGTGTCTGACGTCAGAAAATTTTATACGTCACATAAATTTGTCGTTCAATGTGCGTACAAACAATTTTAAAATTTTCATGGGAATGTTAGCATATTACAGGGTTAAAAAATCAAAAGTATGTAAGAATAAATTTAAGAAATAGACCGAGATTTAAACTAGTCCAAAAGTTATATATAGAATTTATAAGAATCCAAAAATAGTTAATACCACTACGCGATTGAATGATTTTGACGTTTGTGGTTCAACGTATATTGTAATTCATAATAGAAATATATCATAATGACATATAATAGAACAATATCATACTGACGGGATCTTTACAAATACCTTTTGAAGGCAAATAAATGCCCCATTGACAAGAATGCAATCAGTGCACGATGAATCGTACAAAACTATTGGTATTTTGTTGCTGAATGCATTTCCATTATTAGTAACGGACACCAGGAATCCTGCTGCCTGAGGAAAGGACACATCTCGTCGCTTTCGGTTACCTCCATTTGGAATAGGACATCTTACTTCACTGAAGGACACGAGCTCTGCATCTGTCAAATGCGTTGCAGATTTTATTTCGTCTGTGTTATTATGAACCTGAAATTTAAAGCTTGATTTTATTTTGCAATATATCTATTCCTACAAATGATTTACGGCTTATTTGAACAACTGCTTTGAGATAACTGCTGTCCAAGTCATTTTTGATAATTTATAACTTTTTTATTTTAAACAAACTCTCACTGCGTTGAAGACCCATTTGTGACATTCGGCTGCTTTGGTCAGGTTATATCTTTGACACATTCTCCATTTCCAGTCTCCATGTTATTTTACTGTGTGTTTCCGTTTCCGTTTCCTTATTCGTATACATTCAAAGTAACTGTTACAGAAATTTGAATATATATGATTTACAGATGTATTTTGAAAAGATAATTGTATATAGATAAACCAATGATAAACAGTTATCTTTAATACGAAATAAGATGTTTTTTTTTGTATTTTGGGAAACTTTCTGTGTCTTATAAATATCGTATATGATCATGATGAAACAATAGTTCTATAATAATATATTACGTATACATTAAACCATTTCTGATTTTTATATTTATAGTAAATACCTGTTGTTCTTCTAATCTACATTTAAAACCTTTTCCATTATTGAAAAAATTATCTCCAAATAAGCTGACATGCGTACAACCGCGAGTGGTAGCGTCACAGCGGCTTTCGCGTTCGTCAACCATAATATCTGGAGCTTTTTGGGTGTCAGTAGAACAATCATCTCCAACAAAATTTGTAAAACACTGGCAAGTCCCTTAAAATAATGCAAATAATGATATTTAAATAACCAAAATAAATAGATTATTATATATATATATATATACTAAATAAAATGTACACAAAATTGTCTTTTTGACAACGGGGGAGATAACTCTTATGAAGATAATTAATTCAATATTATAAGCAATCGAAAGCACCCAGCTTTAAAAGTATTATTTCCATTTACAAACACATTTCGATCATTATTTTGTATATACGTCAGACCGTCATTTCGGGGTCTTTTATACCTGCCCATGCAGTACGGGTTTTACTCATTATTGAAGGCAAAATAGTGACCTATTGCTGTACATTTCTTGTCATTCAGTGTCTTATGGAGAGTTGTCTCATTGCCAATCATGTTTTCTTATTTTTATACATAGATCAGATTTGTATCGATCGCAACAGTTTAAAATAAGAACTGATCATAGAAGAAATTGTTCACACTTAAAGGACTTCATAAACAGGATTGTGCTCCTTACGAAGAAACTGCGCCAACAGAGTTATGAGGAGGAAAGTTAAAAAAAATTACACACCGTAAATTCTATGCCCATCATCACGAATGGTCTGATCTATACGATGGGTCTGTGTCTAAACTTTTGAACAACTTTTTTGCACGTCTTTGATTTTTGTTTGCCATCTACGTCGTCTGGTTTGCTTAGTACCGAACGTAATCTTTTCCCGAATATTACAGTTTTATCGAACGTGAAATCGTATTGCTTTACAGCTTGTCTCTATACGTAAGCATCCAACATTAGGTTATGGTGTTTCTATCGTGAATTCGGCTAGATATATATTGTATGGCTTATAGCTTGTGGTTAAAATTCTGTAATTTTGGTACCTTTCACATTTGTCTTATTTTTCAGTATAGTCGAGCTAATCGTCATTCGTCTACACTGTTTTTGATTAATGTTGCCATTTTTGCAAATTTGTTTTCTGTTTGGTCTTACATGGTTTTGCATTTTAATACAGTAATTTTCATTTTAGTTGGTATATTTATATAAAAAGTTAAGATATAAATTCAGCTATTTCATTTATATTATTTTGAGTTTAAATTAACTAATTGCATATGATTTTTTTATACAAAGTTTGGATTTAGGAAGAAACCCAACATGGATAGACAATTACCAATGAAAACACCATATTATAACACAAGTATCATAGAATTCATTCATATCATACCGTTTTTACATAATCCCCGTTTTTCCTCGCCAACTGAACAATCGTTTGGACAATCATTCTCTACGATGGATGATAATACTGTTATGCCAGAGTGAGGATCAGTTTTTGTACTTGTCCATAATGAAGTGTTAACTCGTATTATATTTAAGCAAGATTCACGCAAAGGCTTGTCAACTTCTGATGACATATTGGAATGTCCTAAAAACTGAAATGAAGCAAAATATTTAGTTATCTCTAGAACACATGATATCGATATCGCAAAATATTTAGCTGTCTAATATTTTTCATAGCTTGACGTTCGTGTCAGATGTTAAAAAGTTTGTTTAAACTAAACAGAGGTTTATAAACAGTTTTCATTATAAGTCTCTCCTCAGAAGTCATTATACGTATGTATGATATGTTTAACAACTGTTCAGACATGAGAGTTTCCATATAAAGGTGCACAACAAAATGTGTCGATATATGTATTACAATCTACAGTAAAATTACGGAATTATACCTGTCCATTAATTTTAAAAATGAAAAAAATAGAAAAAAAAGTACTGCATGCTCTTCTCACACAATTTCGATTATCCTAAAACCCGATTAAGATCATACTGGTTATACTTCCTCGGATAATGCTTCGAATGGACTACGGGCAAAATTAAAGGTTATCATTTTCTGTACGATTCCATAGTTGAAAAGGAGAATAGAGAGAACCGCCAAAGTCGTTTAACGACTCGACACAGTGTGACCACCAAGTTATATAGCACAGCTTGAAAAACTTCCCATAGTGCTGAACTTTTTGATATTACTTTAAGTTATGCATATACGTTATACGAGTGTTCTAAATTTTAATGTTGTCGACATTATTGAACAAATGCATGCATAGATATTAAACTAAGCCTTGTATGCGCGTTTGTTTTATATTTATTACACATCTAGTAACTTTCGAGTTTGTTGTTGAAATTTACCGGTTCTTGTCCTTAATAAACAATAAGAACAAATCACATGGAAAGTGTGATATATAAGTAAATTGGTAGAGCCATGACATTTGTTTTTATTTTATCCATGTGTTCTTATTTGTTAATTAAACTAGTCCTTAACAGTTGTTAAATAATTTGTCGTATTACATTTGTTCTTTAAGAATATATTATATCTATTTACCTCCAAGAGTACGTGTGTTTACATCATTTCATCACAGGTTAACCCCCCTCGCTATGCTTAGGGCGAAGTTATAACGTAATAGTTCGTAGTTAAGGTAACTACAAACCGACTAGTATCGGCGACATATTGTCCAAGAGGGCCAATAACTCATTATTTATGTAGATTTTTCATATTTTATAATATCCAGGATTTTCGTTTTTTTAAATGTTTACGTTCACTTCTTTTAGAGTATATTCAAATAGATAAAACATTTCCAACGTGTGTTTTAAAATTTAGTCTCATATGACTTAAATTAACATCTAAGGTGAACAAACGATAGGCTGTTGTTAAACTACGAATGAATCCAGAAATGAAATATCATAACATGTACTGATTAGTTATTGCAACAGTAGTTAAACAGTGTTCATATATGTCATAAATCAATTAAGAGGGCATAACAAGGTACCAACCAAAAAAGAATGGAATGGCATAAACTCCAAACGGAGCGAGAGTGTGTTAGTTGTCAAGGTAAGCGTTCCTTGCTATGCATGAATTAATGCAAACTCGGTTGAATGTAAAAATCGACAGTATAGCACAACTTGTGTTTGGTGATCTAAGAAATGATGTCGCTAATAATAATCAATAATAAATAAAAGAGAATATCTTATACAAAGTTATGGGTCAACCAATTCGTGATGGTGATCGTACAAATTCCGTAGTGCCGATTTTATACACCATACTTAATACGTCTGTTCGACATTCACGAGCGTAATACATCAATTGGGTTAATTAAGGATGTCTGCTTGTCATGTTTTGGAGTTTTTGTCAGATTTTCGGAATCCTCTGGTTTTATCCATTTGAATGCCTTAACAAATTTGTCCATGAACCCCCATTTTTCTTTTTATAAATCTGTTACATGTATAATTATAAGTCATTTGTAAAAGTTTTATAAAATTTTATTTAATTTTTAATAGTATTTGAGAACTTTAACTGGTCAATGATAAAGCTATAAAAAATCAAAAGAGAACATTATACCGCCAAAAATCCAATGACTAATATCTCGAAAACAAGTACATTGACCCCTATATGTTTTTGCTTTTTTATTCCTTAAATTATTCCCTATCAAAACATACTAGTTTTATGAAAAGTTATTTATTTTGAAACTGAGCAGCGAACACCCTTAAGCGTCAAACGATATGACAGAGTCTTTTGCTGGGAAATTGAATGTCGACGACTAGACAGTTGAAATCAAACGTTTTTCATAAATTTCTAGTTTTAAAACTTTTATGATATCTGATTTTTTTTTCAGTCAACAACTATGACAGCCATCGTTATAAAAGAACAAAAAAGAAAAACTGCAAATACTGCAAATACTTTTATAGTATTGAATATCGTCATAGACAGCAAATATAAGACAAGTCAAATTTGCTTAAACAATTAACATCCGACTTCTTTCTATTTATTCAAGACTATCAGACGACGTCTTTAGGTATTTTTGCCCTGACATGGTGATTTTTAGAAAAAAAAATCATCTTTTCGCCTGATCGAAGAAATCAAACATGGTAATGATACATTAACACCGTAAATTGCGAAACAATATTTACAATAAAATCTGTTTTTAAAACCCGATTTTCTTTAACGTTTTTAAAAGATATTGTAATTTGCAAAATAAACAATAGCTTACTTTTATGTCTTCGGTACAGGTTCTTATAGAGTTTTTTTCGTCAAACAAAACCAGATCCTTGCATTGTTTATAGAACCTTGACGTATGTAACACATTTCGGCATTTGTCTACAGCTGCTGATTCATTCCAACCATTTCTCCATACACCAATCTTATTAAAGACGGAGAACAAGTTATTTGGTCGTCATTGTAATATGATTATAAATATTTGTGTATGTGCTCATAGATTGACAATGAACATTGAGCTTATTGAACTATTACATTATGCCATGAGGCTTATGTTTAAATCACGTTTAAAATCAATTTTGGAACCGTTTTTATCAGCTGCTCAGAATCCTAACAACTGTAATTTTCCAATTTGTCCCATAGCTAGTAGAAAAAAGTAACAAAAATACTGACCTCCGAGGAAAAACTTTAAAACGGAAAATCCCTAATCATATGGCAAAATCAAATGATCAAACACATCAAACGAATGGATAACAAATGTCATATTTCTGACATAGTATTTGCATTTTCTTAGGTAGAAAATGGTGGATAAACCTTGTTTTATCGCTAGCTTAACCTCTCAATTGTATGAAAGTCGCATCAAATTCTATAATATTGACAACATTGTGTAAACAAAACAAACTTACACAATAGGGAAATTTATGGGTACTGCAGTTCTCGTGTTTTCCTAATCATTACAAAATTTAGTTTTTTGTATACGTTCTCAAATTTAGTGCAACTTAAAAATAAACGATAATCATAATATTATAACATACATTTAGAGGAGCTGATTCAAACTTGACAATTTCATCTGGGACATCTATATCAATATCCATGTTATCATATTCATCTCGTTTGGCTCTAAACCGACATTGTTCTTCGGAGTAGTGTGGAGCCGCGCAAACAGGCATGGCATCTTGCCAATCACAGTTCGCCTGGTTACTAAATATAGGTTTCTTGTCGGCTGTCGAGTTATTCACACAAGAACAAAAGTATCTCGTTGTGTTAAGTGACCCAGCTCGAGCTTTTGCAATAAACATACTGTCTTTGCTTTTGACACTGAAAATGTAAAATAACAAAAATACCGAATTCCATGGAAAATTTAGAAAGTCCTTTATCAAATTGAAAAACCAACACACCAAAAAATGTAGAAATAATCTGTCGTATTCCTGACTTGGTACAGGCATTTTCTTATGTACACAATGGTGGATATTTAGCTAGCTAAACTTCTCACTTGTTTGAAAGTTTCACATAATACCATTATATTCACAACAAAGAAAAAAAGTCAGACATAATAGGTACAAATATCCAATGTTTGAGTATATAATATGAGGTTCATAAAAATTAATAACTATTTTAACAAATAATGACAAAATTGCATATAGACACTGAAAGTACCTAAGCAAAAATGAAGGACAAGCAAACAAGAAAGTCCATAGTACAATAACACAATGGCAGGATGTATGAATACCGTGCCACAACAAAAATACAAAAATAGACAAAACAGTAAATTCAAGAAATATAAAGAGAAAAATAAAAAGAACAGAGTTGTCTCATTGGCAACTATACTTCTCTTTTTATATACTATAACACGTGATGACGAAGTTGGACTATTCCAGTACCTTAAATCAATACTTCAAGACCATTATATTATTATGTGAAGTAGATATGGAATATTTGTTAACAAGGTCTTGGTATCTACCGATGAACATTTTTAGAAAAAGGACGAGACGGCATAACCCTGGTTCATCAGTTTTCTGTTCGGACAGTGCTGACGTTTTATAAAGTATGAGTAGAAGCTGTAAGCTGTTGAATTCCGTATGAGTTGGGAAATGTATATACAATATGCAGGTGAAGTTGATATATCATCTGCTGGTAAGGTTTGAAAATTTATAATTTCAAAATTAAAATCGTCTCGCTTGTCATAATTTATTTTAGAACATTACAGATTTTAGAATCCAGATATAGTTAATACCACCACGCGAGTAAGACAAAAAAGCTAAACTTTTAATAGAAGGAGAATTATACAAAACAAACGATAAAAGAGTACCGAAACACATGGATCGCAAGGAAATATACCGAACAGAAACAGCCAATTTTTTTAAGCTGATAATTTATCGGATAAATGTCCATTAATTAATTCGACCCGACCCAGTCATTTTAACTCATGGAATCATCCGATACCAAAACTGCGGAAAATGCTGAACCGGAACAGAATTAGTTCTGACGAACCTGATTCGTAAAGCCTGGCCTATATAGATTAATGCGAAGTGCATGAACTCTATCAATGATCTATCTTGAAAAAATTAATTCTACGCTAGTACTATCCTAAACTTGTTTCACAGATACTAAAAAAAACTCTTTTTCACCAGTAGTGGTAAAAGGTTTGCGTTATTTTTTATTTGTAATTTTTATTGAGCAATTTATTATTTTGTTTACTACATAATATGATAATGCTGCTCTTGTTGCCCACAATATGTGCCTGATTGTAGTAATAAACTTAATTTGTCTATGTCTATAGAGTTTCACAGTACTTCTGAAGGCCCTTATTCACTGTGGACAGAATTATTGGCAATCTAATGGACCATGACTTGTTTGAACATTCAGGTGATCAGGCAAACTACCGTTATTTTAACAAAATGTTGTGAAGCTTTGGTATCCAACACAAACAAAGTAAGACCACGGATTTACTGTTCAATGTTATATTAACTGAAGCCACGAGGGAGTTACGATAAATCACACCTTTGTCAAATGATATATTTTGGTAAGTGGGATTACATGAGTGTTCATTCATTCCTATTTTTACAAGACACTCGTAGTATTACGAATTACATACAAAGACAATATTATTTGAAGCATTGTCCGCAGGAATAACAGCATATTTACTGTAAAGAGATGATAGCCATTTCATCGCATCTTTCTTTTTGAAAACAATTCAATCATTTACACATTTTTCAATTTATGAATTCAAAATTTTATCATACACTTAATTGTTTTGACCCATTCTGACAAAGTTTTCAGTTCAACTTCTTCTAGGCTAACTCAAGCTCTATCCTAGTAAAAAAAGTTAATGATTTGCATTTTTTATGTGTTTGTTTTGTTGTTTTGAATACATAATACAGCCAATTATGTAAGGAATTCGTATTTGGAAAACATTTTGTGAATTTTCTTTTATGAAAAGCCAAGGTAATAAATACCTTTACATAAGTATATACCTTAATTTCAGTTTTATAATAATACCGTGTTTTGTCATCAAGATGTAATCATTTGTATTTTTTCGACATTAACATTCATGGAGTAGTTACATGGCTCGAATGTCAACGTTTATACAAAGATCAAAATAAAGCAAAATATACAATACTAGTAAAAATAGAAAGAAAATGTTATATAAACATCATTGCAATTATACAAATTTATATAACTGTTTCCTTATTTTCAAACTTGTTATGTGTGCTTTTCATGTACGAATGTATAAATTGTTTTACTGAATATTACATTTATTACACATATCGAAATAAATTCCGTCTCTGCTTTAAGATATTTAGATATGATATTTAACAAATGATGTCGTAACAATAATCCGAATCAAGTTTGACATCAATTTCAACTGCAAAGTTAAACGCCAAAAACAAATTACGCAATCAATTGAAAATTAGGAACAATTAAAAATACAAAAAAAAGGCGTTTGTGTCAATACTTTATCTCAAGAACAGGGAGTATTTAATGTATATTATAGGGGTCCGTGTAGATTTGTTTTCATTCGTTTTTTTTCGCTTGAGAAATTAGAATATACACCAGACACAGTACAGTTTTTGTTTCAATATGTATTTACAAAATACGACTAAGCGCGTTATATTCTAACTATATAGATTTGCATTGTTTTTCAACTGTACAGCAGAGATAAATATTAGTTAAAGCACCACATAAAGAAACTTTAATGATTATTACACTACATGGAGTTTAAATGACCATAAACCTTATCTTTGGGTTTCTTTTGCATAACCTCGTCAGTTAATTTTAAATGCCTGTTCATTAGGTTTACTTATGTGCTTAATTCAAATGAAACGTATCTTTACTTACTGCCATGATTTTACAAAACTGTTCTGATCAGTTTTAGCTCCGTTGGGTTTAGTAAACTCGTCGTGAATATTCCTGTTAAACGTTCCACATAACCCGCTTGTTTGACCTTCGTCTAATGTTGATGCATAAATATATACATTCATGTACATTCCAGAGTTAAGTACTATTTTAACCCTGGCTCCCGTCGGCAAATGTACCTAAAGAAAATGAAATAGGAAAAATGGAAAATTCCGCCAAATTTCAAACTATCTAAATTGAGATAAAATTATCGTATTTGTATGTAGGTATGTAAGATTGTTGGAAATCTATAAGAACTATAAGTATGAGCTGCTCTTGCTTACATCATACGCAACGATGAAAGTGACACTAGAAGGTAATGATTCAACTTGATGTCTATAAACTGACGATTAAAAATCAAACCAGTGATGTTTAAAGTAATCACCAACTTTTTATTCTATAAGATAACAGGTTTATTATCTTTTACGCCGTACACACGTTTGGACTGTACAAGTCTCATCTGTTGCTGAAATCAAAACATGTGGAATGACAAATAATTACGAAAGTAAGTTCGTAACTATTATGATTCCAACAAAAACTATCAGAATGTGTCATTGTCATTTGAAAATGCTATTTTCTGTTATTTACACGGATGTGAGTATCGTCGATTTTTAAGTCAATAGACATTCCGTATCTACATGATCTACATGGATAACAATTGTCTATACTGGTCAAATTGCGTCTGTACCCAAATGAGGCAAAATATATACGGAGAACTATTTAAGAGACAAACAAATATTATCTCTTAAATACTTCACATTTCACTGAGTGATAACATTTTATATATCCTAGTGTTATAGAAAGTTCTATAAAAAACGCAATGATACAAATAAATGTAAATACAAATTAGTTGTAAACGACATTGAAATTATGTCACAAGAAAAAGCGTTTGATTAGCTAGAATGGAAAAATTTATTCAAAAAGCATTGGTTTGTTTTAATTTTGGTAGAAAGTTTCGGAAATGGGTCTTAACTTTATACTCAAATATATGTAGTCTTGTCGTTAATAATGGATTTAGTTCTAGTACATTCACAATTAAGAGATGTGTTCGACAAGGGTGTCCTTTGTCTCTTTTTTATTTTATTTATTTCGGCCGTTGAACTGCTGGCAATGAGTATTCGTAAGAACAATCAGATATTTGGTATAACAATTGGGCATACTGAAATAAAAATTTCACAGTTGGCTGATCAAACCACTTGTTTTTTGAAAGATGTATTTTCCACGCAAATTTTATTAGATTCCTTTTACGATTTTGAGAAGTGTTCAGGATTAAAAGTCAATTTTTCTAAGACCGAAGCAACATGGATTGGAAGAAATATGTTCAAGAAAGAAGGTTCCATTCCTATTAAATGGACATATGGTTTTAAATAATGGCAACAGTAGTATAACGCTGTTCAAAACTCGTAAATCGATGGACAAAAAACAAAATCGAGGTAACAAACCAAAACTGAGGGAAAAGCATTAAATATTTGGAAACATGTTTACAAAGCATTTTCTCCCTTTTTGATTCAGATGATTTTTTTATGAGCAGTTAAGATGTGAATTTGAATTTTCAAATTTAAAAGCACCTCTTTTTTATATAGAAGTGTTATCTGCTTGGAAACGTTTCAAGGGTATTTTCATCCCGCCAAATGTATTTCATGTTAGAAAAGAATTTATTTGGTTCAATCCGTTTATCAAAATAGTTAGAACGAGTTTTTTTTAATAGAAAAGAATTTATTTGGTTCAATTCGTTTATCAAAATTGTTAGAACGAGTATTTTTTTTAATGATCTAGGTACATGAAAGGCAAAAGGTTCATCAATGATATTGTAGATGATAAAGGCGAATTTTTGTCTCATGACGCTATCAACAAAAAATATAACCTGAATGTTACTTTTGGTGATATTCTATCTATTAAGCTTGTTGAGTGGAAAGATTTGTTATTACAACACATGTCACCTAACAGAAACTCCTTTGGATTCGTTTTTGAGTATGAGAATAAAAAAATGCCTATCAGTAAATTAATTGCTAAAGATGTATATTCACTTTTAACAATCGGGGAAGTGTTTCTCCTATTTCACAACAAAGGTGGGAAGAAAGGTTTAATATAGAAATTAGTGATGAAAAATGGAAAATATTTATTCACTAGCTTTTAAATGTACTATAGAAAGCAAACTACAAGCTTTCCAATATAAAATGTGACACAGAGTAGTCTCACATAATTATCTTCTTGAACAATATAAAAATTCCTTAACTAATGAATGTGCCAGTTGTAAAGAAATAGAATCTATAGAACATATTTTTTTTTTGAATGTACAGAAATAAAATAATTTTGGAGAGAATTTTCTAATTTGTGGTATTTAGTTTTTGGAGTAAAAATATTTTTGAAGAAAGACAGCGTCATTTTTGGTGTATTGAATTCTGATAACTCAGAATTTAATTATTGTATTCTACAGGCAAAATATTACATTAATTATGTAAAGAACACACAATTAGACAGACTGTTAATATCAGTGCAAGCTATCTTAAATTTTTGAAAAGACGTCTGGAGATATTAGAATATTTATATCTTTCTAAAGTTCACATATGGAGCAGGATCTGCTTACCCTTCCGGAGCACCTGAGATCACCCCTAGTATTTGGTGGGGTTCGTGTTCTTTATTCTTTAGTTTTCTATGTTGTGTCATATGTACTATTGTTTGTCTGTTTGTTCATTTCATTTTTAACCATGGCGTTGTCAGTTTATTTTCGATTTATGAGTTTGACTGTCCCTTTGGTATCTTTCGTCCCTCTTTTTCAACAGATGGAGGTTTTTTTGGAAGTTATTGTATTAAATTTATTTTTAATATAATTATATTATAATGTATTCCAAAGTATTCTTAAGACGTATCATATTCTGCAGGGGCGGATCCAGGATTTTGGAAAGGGGGGCGAAGATTTAAATTTCGCCGAGCGGAGCGATGCGAAAAGATTTTGGGACCTTTTTGGGGCTAAAAACATAAAATAAGTGTAATATGCACTATTTAAACGGTTCCTGGCTTGGGGCATGTATATTTTATAGTTGCTGTAAAGTGTAAGGGTTGGACATTTTTATGCTGTATTCTCCCTATTAATTGTCTATCATAAAATGATAGTATTGATCCAAAGCTATGAACTGATATATTTGATGTATACTTGTCAGTTAAAAATAGACATGGAAATTCAATGAAATTTACAATACGACTTACACGAGTTAAAAAAGACAAACAAGCAGTTATTATCAAAATATTTGATTGATATGTTTCACCCAACATAACCTAAGGAACCGAAGTGAGGGGTTCCAAATCCATCAAAGACTACGAAAGTGTCTGAAATGACAACGAAGTTATGAATGACGGTCGACAAATGGAGACATAAAGGTCACACCCAGCATGCAGGTTACAGTCTGGTCTTGAAAAAAGTATTCAATATATATAAGTCCGGCGAAACAGACATTCCAGTCAGACATTCAAGCCCGGCCACAAAAATTACGCCCGTTTTTATTCATCATGTGCATTTCATGTTAAAGAATTTTGTTGGAAATTTTCGTTTTTAATAGCTAGAAAGTGGACAAGACTATTGTTTTCAATCCAGAAACGGCCAGAATTTTTGTTTACGGCAAGAATCAGAGTCAATTTTTTTCCTCCAAATATCTCAGACTGCCTCCTCAAATCAAATGGTTCGTACCTGAGACTTGAAATCTTTCTGGAGCTTATACTGACTGGGGATCATTATTCAACTTTGTTATTTATAAAATAGGCTGGGGCATTTGGGGTCAAACATGTTTTCGTAGGTAAATAATAGTGTGGAACTTTTTTTTTCATGTGAGTGTAATAGTCTATAGAGTATTTACTATTACTTTCTGTTTGGTGGAATAGTGAATTAGAAGTCAATACGTTCTTGCTCAATCCTGTGTCGCTTTGAAGGTTTCCTGATTGTCATGACATCAACAGCCTAAGCAATGTGTATTACTGTAATTTGAATTTCAAAATGACCGAGTGACATTTTTTCAACGCACTGGTCAACTCCACCATACTGAGAAAATCACATGACTTTGACAATCAGTAAATACCAGCGAAAAATATCATCATAAGTAAAGAATTGTCGTATAAAAATTTAATACTCGGAAAATGGCAAAGTTCACGAAGTCTAGTCTGATTAATCATTAAAAAAAAAAAATCCGAGCAAAGGGGGGGTGTACGCCCTCTACGCCCCCCTCTGAATCCGCCACTGTACTGAGTATTCACATCACTTACTTTTTACTATGTCTTATTCGTATAATATCAATACTATAACAATGCCATACATGTCATGCCATTCACTTATGTCTTGTAAAAATGAATGTATGCGCTGTAGTTTGAACACAAAAAAAGATCGACAAAAAAAGAAAGTTCTATAGAAACTTTTAAGTCTTGCCATATTTTAGGTAATTTTGCACTTTTATAATCTTATATAAAATAAGTCACCACAAGTCTATCGTATGTAGTCTCCCATCTGCAAAGACCAATACGACGTTTCTTACATGTAAAATTATAACCATAATGAGCGAAATTTTCCCCTTTAGAACTCAATGGAAGAACACAAATCTGAATTTGGTCAAGTTCATGCTAGTATCTAATCTGACTATTGTGTCTTATCTTACCTCCTATACATTTCTAGGAATATGATTGGTTAAAAGCATCCGCTTGGAAATCGTGTATATTCAATATTAGGTTAGTAGGGAGGCGGGGCTTAATTCAATACACGGTTAGTAGTGGATTTACGACTTAAGCAGTGTTTCAGTATTTACAAGTATTGAAAGTTCTATTTAATATTGTTAAATAAGAAATAAGAAGATGTGTTATGATAGCAAATGAGACAACTCTAATCTAAATTCAAAAAATAAAGATAGTTGGGAAGATAAATTCGTTACATAGTGTGCTAGCGACCTAATATGAAATACAAGGGGACAGTAAATTCCATGTGGGGTTCGAGCTTCGCTCTCACCCAATATGGAATTCACTGACCCCGTATATATCATATTAGGTCACACTAACACACTATGTAACTTATATTAATCTTTAAGAGGCAAATAATCCAAAACGACTATATTATATTAATATGTAAATACGTTAATTATGAGCTATGAAAGTCAAGTAGTTCTTGCATTTGTCTGAGTAAGTTTTATGTTCTTACAAATATACCTTACTGTGGATAAGCATTCGTTAGCTGTCACTATCTTGTAGATTAACAACTGTCTGTTATATCAATAATTTAGAATCTTCATTGAAGGTGGAGCACGAATTCTGTGTTAATTAACTATTTTGATATGTATTTTGTATGCAAGATTGACATCTCTTTGTACTATTGATTTAATAAAGACATTTAAGTAAATTCATTATTTTATTTGTTGGTTTTTAAATGTTTAAAATCATTATATGCCAATATAAAAAAAACTATTAAAATTTGATACTATTCATAGTTACATTTAAGTAACACATATTAACCATGCGAGGGCTGTATAGTCAGATAAGGTCGTTAAAACACCATTGTCATTAAAGTAACAAGCTCACTGTCCCAGCAAGACCATCATAGGCAGTAAGTTCGTATAAACTCCCATAATCACCACTTACATGGATTTTAAATTACAATAATAAAGAAAGGCAACAGTAGTATACCGCTGTTCAAAACTCATAAATCGATAGAAAAAAAACCAAATCTGGGTTACAAACTTAAACTGAGGGAAACTCATTACATATAAGAGGAGAACAACGACACAACATTAAAATGTAACACACATAGAAACGAACTAAGCATTAGACAAAATCCGATGAGAATAACAAATATAACATCAAAACTAAATACATGAATTTGGGATAGAAAAGTACCGAGACACGTCATATAGTAATGTGAATTCACACTCAAATATAAGAGGAAACAAACGACACAACGGAAACACAATATTAAAACGTAACACACACAGAAACGAACTATAATATATATAACAATGGCCATATTCCTGACTTGGTACAGGACATTTTTAAAGAAAAAAATTATGGATTGAACCTGGTTTAGTGAGCAGATAGCGCAGTTGTGTCAAACTTAGTAAAGAAAATTATTCTAATATAAAAAACAAAATCTGTCTATTGATAATTTGGGTTAAATTATTAATGTGAACAACACGCGTGTTATTCAGTAGTCATTCTGCTGTCAACTGTTTTACGTTGTTGTCCGAATCATTTACAGCATTGCTCCTGCTACTTGTAAACATATGTTACTGTTTTAATATGGTTAATATGATTATGTCAGAATTCAAACGAAGCAGATATACATTCTTAATAGAGTCATGATAGCTGCATTATTGAATTCCTTTAAGACAAATACATGTGTGATGTGACAACCCGTACACAAACACTTACAAGATACACATACAACGCATTAACACAAAAACAAAACACCAGAACAACCACTTAATTCCAGAAATTTAAATTTTTTAAATGCTTTAGTGAAAAAATTATGATGGAAACCTATATAAAGCATTTGAACTTTTATGAAAGAAACTTTATTAAAAAAACAATTAACTAGAGTAACCTTACATTAATCACAAAGACGAGGTAGCAATTTTCTACTAAAATTCAATGTTACTTTAATCATTTATTAGGACCTAAATCTACAAATTGTACATAATATCATGAATTTTGATGACAATAGAAAAACATGCTTCATTATAACAGAGATTTAAAAAACATAAGGAATATCACCATTTATCACTAGACATTTACTTGACATTGACAAAAATTAACTTTGTCTTTGGGTTTAATTACTCTAATCTTTACATTTTACTGAAATAACTAGTTTTTTTAACATTTGTATCTCATCATCAACAACTTACATTTTTACATAGAAGTCATTTTGTTAAATGCCAACACGTCTTCAGAAGTTCAAGATGATTTACATACCTCGTATTCCTTTCCTTGATTTCTTTTATAAACATCTAGATACGATCCAAGAGTACGATCACAAAACGACCTCCTACTTTTCCATCCTCCGCTACAACCATAAACAATAAATGTGTCGGACGCAGCTCGAACAGCAATAGCACAGTTCCATGTTGGATTACCTCCTAAACTTCTCTGAATAACATGAACCTGCAACAAGATAGGTGAATGATGTATTTTGATCAAGCCATTAAAACCTAGATTCAAAAGAGATGCGAAAGATTCCAAAGGGACATTAAAACGTATAAGTCGAATACTAACTGGCAACACCATGGCTACAAAAAGCCAACGGACAAAAACAAAGGTCCTGCTGCACATGTGTTACATTTCGCGTTGATCATGTTAGTACAAACCTGGTAATAAGTCTACATACTGCAACATTTGTTTCATGCATTTGCATGAGTAGAAATTAAAGCGATTTAACTTGACGAAATTCATAATTTATGTAACGAGTTCAATACAATCGACAAAGAAACAATATCTACCGCAAAAACTCAATCTTAATGACAAGAAATGGTATCAAAATTTGAGGTGTATAAGTAACAAACAAACTATCGGCCTAATAGTTTTCATTCGTATGCCCTTATATATTGAGATAAGGTCAATGCGCTTTGATTATTCACGAACTTAACAATATACAATATTTAAATTACCATTATTTTGACATTTTCCAACCTCTTATGCATCAACTCATAATGTAATGCGTTAAATTATGAAACACTGGTTTTTTTTTAAATTTCAATTCTACATATGTTACCATTAATTTGGATTTTTAATTGGGTGAAATGTTACAGTAAAACACATAACTATGTTAATCTCTGTGTGTGTACGTTAAATATATGGCTGTATTGGGAATTTGATCACGCATTTCTTTTTCGAATTCCTGAAATCATAATTATCCTAGTTATCAAATCTGGTTTATAACGACTTGATAATTTAATTTTACCTTGAATAGCAATGAGGATCTAGATGGGGGGGGGGGGGGGGGGGGGGAGTCTGTTATTCTGTTAACATTTAATTTTCACCCCTTTATTCTCTTATCTTAAAAAATAACCCATTTTTTCTCTAATCTTCAAAAAATTAACCCCTTTTCCCCTTTTTTCTCTTATCTTCATTTTTTTGCCCGTTATTCTCTAATCTTCATTTTTAAGGACATTATTATTTAATCATTTAACCTCATCCAAACCCTCAGCAATTTGATTTATGAAGCAATCTCGCTGAAACCCTATGATGTTTCACTAAATAATTTTATACGGAGATTTAAGTTTCCACAATTACGTTCAAATTATTACGGTAACACGATAATAATTTGCACATCTACTTATGAAGCACAACAGTTGTACTAAAGTGTGGTCCTATAGATATGATAGAGCAATGTGTATTATAATTAAAGTTCAAAAACATGTTGTCAAAGTTTGGGATTATCTAACAAGAATTCTGATTTTATCCCTAATTTTCCCCAATTTTCAAAAAATATGAAACAGATATTTATACAAAATTGATTTTCCGTTCTTTCTAAAGTTTCGATATCTAAATATATATATATATATATACAAACTGATCCACACCTAGTTAGATTTAATGTTGATTGTTGCTATTTTTAGACACTATATAAATATAATATATCTGTTGCCAAACATATCTTCAAATTTGTGGCATTGATCATTAATTTTTTGGCTTGACACATATTTTCGTTTTCCAATTTTCAAATGAATGAATGATTGCAAATATTGCATATGACCATATCTAGTTCGGAGTGAATGTAACAACAATTGGCGACAAATAAACCGATAGACGGATGATCAGACTGCCGGACATTGTGGCCACTTTTTGGACAAATGTTGGATTCCGCATTGGGAGGACAGGCAACTCAATTCGTTCAGTTATATTTTACTCACAAACTTTTTGATCTTCTGTAAAATATATGTTATAATGGAGGAAACTACTACTAAATTGCATAACATGATACTAAAAATATTCAATTTGATAAAAAAAAAAAAGAAGGAAAAATAAACTATCTGCAACCAGTTTTAGGAATAATGTATAATAAACTGTTTCCATACTTACAAATATAGGTTTACTTTTATGTTTGTACAGTACATATTCTCCTGAGGCGAAGGTTGTGTATAAGCTGGAAAAAGACATGATAAACTTTTTCTGTCATAACTTTTGATAACGGTAAATAAAAATATCGCTATATAAATTTCTTTCGTCTGTAGCGAATCTCAGGAACGCTCAAATATAAGCTTCTAAAAGCCAGGGATGACTTATATTAAAAATCGGAGCAGCAAAACAAATAAAAGCCGAAAAAAATTGCAAGATTTGTTCAAAGTCAGCTTAGAATAAGGGAGTTGAAACCTTTTTTTTTATTTACTTAAAATACTCAATTATAATATTTCATACAGTCTAATGTGTGTATGTCTTGTACAGGCAACACATCGAATAAGTGTAAATGAAATGAAAGTAAAAGTTGAAGAAGGATGCATACTGAAGTTCGCACTGTATTGAGTCTATATCGATCATAGTATGTTGAATATTATAAAATATATTTGGAAGGCAGAAAAGCTTAGAAATGTTTTTCGAATCGCGCTGTTTAAAACATCAGAAGGATTTATAATTTTCCCAGAATGCCTTTTTAAAAAAAAGGAACATTATGAAAATAATATGACTGCGATCATTAAGTTTTATTTCTAAGTTGCAGCTTACTATATGCATCAAAGAAAAATAATAGTTTTCGTGTATCAGCGTATCACAAATTGAATGAATTCGTGAAATGTATATCAAACTACTTAATTTTAAATTTGAGCCTATACTCGCACTTACAAACTCTGACATATTGATATACACGAAAATCATGTATGCCAGCGCCCAGCGGAGCTTATGTTTGACCCGGGACAGATCAAACTAACAGCTGATGAGCAACGAAAGAAAAATATTTCAAAAAGTACTGCAAAATCGAACTGCGGTCATCTATGCATAAGACAGTTTTATTTTCTTATTGTCCTTGTTGTCAAAATGTTCGTTGTCTTGTATTCATTTGCTTTTGAGTTCAAAGCTTTTTTAAGTAAACACTTTTAATTAGTTCTGTTGTTTAGTGTTTGCTACATTACTGGTACAGTTTTAAAGGGATGATTTGAAATGGAATTGCAGTATATATACGAACATGTGGTAAGTACGTGACCACTCAGTAATGGTCTTTGGTCATAACTTAACGGATTTCATTTCTAACAGATATGATGAATATAAGTGATTGTTGACCATTTCTTTGTCATGATTGATTCTCAAACTCCTTCATGCTTAGCATGCTTAGGGCATTCGAACTTGAAACAAGAACTGTTGTTGATATTTTTTTACGTATATGTTACCATCTTAATGTTTTAGTCTTATTTATATGTCTTGGTTCAATATCATTGAAGTTTAAAGTATTCAAAGGTTTTTCTTTTAAAACTTGCAACCATTAAGTCCCATGTTTGTAAGAGTGTTTTAAAATAAGGACAGGAATCACTTCCTTTGTGTTTAAATTGTCAAGGTCCGTTCATTTTTGAACAATAAGAAAGTAAAATGAAAATGAATGAATTTACTCATATTTTTGACAGAATAAATGGCTAAACGAAATCGAACTAGTTTGACTATAGGAATAAGTGAAAACAAATTAAGAACGCGATGGTCTTAATAAGGTTACATGTTGAACTGCAATAATTAAACATATTAAAGCTAAAAGTTAGATGTATTAAGCAAATTTGAATATAAGCCATTTTGGTTGTATGTGACCCATAAAATTGACATTCTAATGGATTGGATTGAATTTTCAGCTATTACATAGTTTGAAAATCATATTAAATCTATATTATAATCCAATCTGCAATGATTCATTTAAGTATTTATATTCTACTGTATTCGCCTGCAAATTAATTGAAGTTTTAAATACTTTTACATTTAATTCAATGGTCAAATTGGTCCATAATTGTACCTTCACTGTTTATAGGTAATTAGTACCTGCTTGTAAATAATTCTGTGAAAATCGATAACCAGCGAATCAGAAAATGAGAAAAAAATATATTTCTATAGATTAAATGATTCTAATACGATTTTATTACAATATAACGAGCATTACACGTGTAATGGAACAAGAAAATTATAGATGGATAACAACCTGAGGTTACACACATTTATTTTTTTAAAGTTTACGAAAACAAAAATGAAAATACCTTCCATCAAATGTGGTTATATGCGGGTCCGTTATTGACTGACACGTAGCTGGATTAAAATCAACACCCCGTATATTGATCTGTAAAATAAAACAGATATAAAATAATACATGTTAAATGATGAGAACGAATTCATTTCACATAACATAATACAACACATTTGAAATTTGAACCAATTAAGGAATATGCCCATGCACGACATTGCGACTATATGTTCAGAATCATTACAATAATGTCAAAACCTCTCTGGTGCAGGTGCACACAAGACCAAAGTTAATTGACTAGGATTGTTAGTGGTCAGTGGTTTTCTCCGGCACCCGGCTTCTTCCCACTTTTGAAATTGGGCGCCACGAATTTGTTCAAAATTAGCGCTCAAAAAAGCGTTATAACACCAAAAACAATGAACTACATATATATTAGCGAACATGTTTCAGTAAATTTTATTGGAAATCTAACTTTATTTATCAGCGGCCGACATTGGGCGTTTACGAAATACACACAAATGCGTTTCAAGAAAGCAACAAGCCGTGAGAAACTGGAAATTGACCGAAATGGTCTTTCGATCATCGTTCTCACATTTTTGTTGAACTGATATAGGATAGTAAGCATAAGTTTAAAGACAACTACTTTACAGTACATAAATTTTTCAGGTCGATCACACTTAACCGTTCATGTATAACGTAGTACATAACAGTGTGTTAGATAAATGAATACTTTAAACAATCAGTAAACGATAGTAGAGAAACGATCAACATTTTAAAAGATGTATTAAATTTTATATCGCAATTAAAATTAAAATCACACATAATAAAGTAAAGACTTTATCATTTTAAGTCAATTAAATGGTGCCTTCGTTCTACCGAAAAAGCACAAAGTTTAACAATCAGATTTATTTTCTAGAACGGATAAAATAAACACATTGTACCATGTACTTTATAGCATTTAAGTCTGCGAATAGCATGTTCGAAAATAACTCGTCATTATTGAATAACGGTGATCATACACTTTTCCGCTAACATAAAAAGGGTTCTCTCTGAAATCAAGTTGAAGTCTGTTTCTTATTTCTGGAATCGAGTTAAATTGTTGTGCTGGTGGCCCATGAAACCCTTAAAGAGCCCCAAAAATGACAAGTTTAAAACCACTCAAAAAAAAAAAACCAACGGTCTAATCTATTTAAATACTATGTACAAGTTCACTTTGTTTTAGTTTACGAATACTTAGATAGAAACAAATTCCCAGATTCCATGTACGTACATTAATTAGAAACTCCTTCACCAAATTTTGCCCTTATCTGTGCTTTATATGGTTGATGCAATATTGATTCTTCAAGCAAAATTGTGTATCAAAACTGCCATTTGTTTTGATCATTATACTTTATTTGAAGTAAGAATGAATTATTATTGTAGCATATACATCATGCCATTTACCTTTATATCAGGAAGTTGGTAGTCGTCCCACATTATATCACCATTGTCTTTTAGTGATTTCAGTTGCACTATAGCGGGGATATGATTCATTATCTGCTGATTTGGATTTGTTGGAATTTTCAAAATTTGGTACTTGTTCCACTGCCATGCATTAAATTTAACTCCACATAACCCAGATTTGTGTCTCTTTACTTTCTGCTTACAAAATGCGTTTGATGCCGTAACTTCAACTTTTAGGTCTAACATCTCAAATCGGTATTCACATTTTGGAATCCTTGCACCCTTATATATCTCGCATGCAATTGGAACTGTTGAACGTATCTTAACTAAGGCTACTTTTCCAGCAATAACTGTAATATTATCCGTGCTTACCTTAACATATCAATATAAAAACAAATTTAACTGACAACTGTAAGTATTGCAATAACATCACTTTATATGAAGAATTATAACAACCAAAATTATTTGAAAGATTAACGAAACTGTTTTGAGTACAAATTTAATCAAACCTGTTTGAATACAGTTAATAGTAAATATTTCTCATAGGTGTGCATGTCCTTGAAAGTAGTGTGGTTCAAATGCTGTGTAGATCCTTTGAGCTATCAAAATGTAAACGTGAACCAAGGTAAAAACAAAAAATAACAATTTCATTCACTGATTATGCTAAAAGATAAATTGTTATACATGTTAATTGACCTTTACATATTTGTATAATCAATGATGTAAAATCAAAAAGATCTAGACGAAACCTTTGGTACTGTACTTCTCATACTTTTCTGTGTAGTACTTGTATTTCCGTATATATGGGATCAGAAGAGCATATGATGTCTTGGAGGTTAGTTCGATGACTAATCAAATAGCATCTAGTCCTACGATACGTACGAAATGCAAGTAATGATGATATGGTATAATAAAAGTGTTTAACAAAACCGCTAAAATGACTACCCTTCGTGACAGGAATGCAGTAAAAACGAACATTCAGTACACATGAATACATAAATGCATAATATAATACAATATAATAACATGCACACAGCAGAATAACAAAAACATCTAGAATTTTCGACAGCACATTAGGAGACCACAAACCAAACATAAACATGAATGGATTAACTTTTAATGACTTTTTTATTATCGCAGGTAAACTTCTTAAGATAAAATAGATGTGTTTCATTTAAAGACACGCAAAAAAATATTGAATATGGATTGAGATTGTCATAGTGTTCTTTTATGTATTTTCTAACAATGACAAGAATATTCAAATAGATTTGTTTTTTAATGATGTTTGTGGGTGATTAATAGACAGTTGAAATAGTTTTACACTAGTAATTGGGGGGGGGGGGGGGGGGGGGCTTTATTGCTTGCTGTTCGGTGCATTTGAGCTAAGGCACCGTGTTGAAAGCCGTACCTTGGCCTTTAATGTTTTACTTTATAAATTGTCACTTGGATGGAGAGTTGTATCATAAGCACTCATACCACATCTTCCTATATCTATGACACATCTTTGTCATCTCTGCTATCGTACACTAAAAAATCGTCATTTGAGCTTTTTGACCAGCAATAGGTTTTAATTTTTTCCGAGAAATCTACGTATAAATCAGAAATAGAAGGAATGGATCTGTATTGATATGGAACAGTACGTTGACGTTACTGCTGAGAACGTAGTCAGATCGCGGTATGAACGTAGTTTAATCGTGGTAAGAACGTGTTAAAATCGCAGTAGAATCGTGGTTAGAGCGTGTTGCAATCGGATAACTCGTGGTATGGTCGTGGTGAAAACGTGATGAGCGTAAACAAATCTTGATAAGCGTAGTGAGGTCGCAGAATAAGCGCGCTGAGAACGTGGTATAATCGTAGCGGGATCGTTGTAGAAGCATCGTGAGTGCAACGAAATCCGCTCATACCGCGACCTCACCACGATCTGAATTAATTTTAGATCGCGGTAAGCGTGGTGCGATCGTGGTCTAGTGGGACTGGGGCTTAACCAAACTCTAACAGACGTACAAAAGGTAACGTTTTTGCAACATTAAATTCTGGGTTAAGCCGCCTTATGTATCGTCGGATTACCACTCACAAGTTCAAATAATTGTCAAGCCGTAGCAATACTGATAGAAAAGTTTGGATACAACCACAAAATCACGAATGACTATATTCAAAATGTGATTGATTTTCCTGCGCCTAGATCAAACGCAGACAGCTTGAGAACTTTTGCCTGACAGCAAACTAGAATAGCGCACATAAGACCGTAGCAAATACGTAAAACGTAGAGTAAACACTACTAGAGCCGACTACACTATTTTATTCTACTGTTACCGCGCATTCAGATGTTTTACTTAAAACTGCCATAGACCAGTTTAGCCTGATAATCGATCGATCATGACAGATATTTATCTCGACGAGGGAGCGCAGAACTAATTTAAACTGAAGATTTGAGCAAAAAAGAAATTGAGTCCACCAAAAATATATTGCACTTAAAATATATGAATTTAGAAAAGGTGAAGGACAAGCTCGTCATCTTGATAAAGTAAAAATTAGCTTTTGAAACAGGTGATGATAACAAAATATAATTTAAAGTGATCTTTGTATCAAAAAATGCCGCACTTATTTATATGACGGAAGGAAATCGAATGAAGCCTTACTTACAAGGATTCGACTCACGTATCCGATATCCGCAGAGAACAAATTCAACATAACCTTTTTAGTTTATGCAGATTGTTAATGGTCATAAGTTGAAGACGAAATACTAAGAGGAACTGGACTGACCGCAATAAAGTCTAGAACTGGTTATCCCTTGTCGGGACCCTTTATGACTTAGTAGAACAAACAATCTGTAATGATGAACATTTTAATGATCACAGAGTAATTGCTTGCGACATGGAAAAGTTTTGAAGCTTTGAATCGGTGGGAGTATAAAAAAATTATATAATGATTTTCGGTTTAAAGTTTCATACAATAATAGACGGTTATATTAAACGAATTGAAATATAGATAAAAGAGTGTGAGTTCTCATTTCAAACTACATTATTGTTACTTTTGATATTCCTACCTGCATCCCTGCATAAAATTCCTTACTTTCTTTGTACAATGTAGGAGTAGAGTTTGGATTAGCTCTTGCTCTGATGGAACATTTGGCCTGTAAATATATTCAACCTAACAGCTTGAATACTTTCATCTTTTTTAAATCAAAATAAGGGTAGTATCTCAATGTTTTTAATTTTATCAAAGTCGGTAAGCTGATAATTCAAACAACTATATATTGCATTGGAAATAAGTGGATAAAATATTAATTTTAATTTGCACATGTCTCTAAAATATGTGCAATTCTTTGAAGTCAAATTGGTATTTACGATAATTTCTTAATTATTTACAACAGTAAATGTAGCACTTTTTCGACAACTCGCCATTATATTTGTTGATAAGGGTCCCCTTTATGTAGTTTGTACACCGTGTATTTTGTTAAATGGCATATGCATGTTAATTAAAGGAAAGACAATGCAAGTACATTTCAAATAAAGTGAGATGAAATCAAATTGTTAACAAAAGAGAATGCTATTATTGAATACTCTCATTTCTTTACATGCTCTACACTGATGAAAGAGAATACTACCGATATTCGTTACATGCTCTAAAGATATTGAAAAGAAAAGAACTCAAATCATGAACCATAACCTTTCTTTGTAATTTTGACATAAAGGAAGTGTTTAATCTTATGTACTACACACATAAATACTCACAACCATGTTATATTGAAGTTTCAGACAAACGAAACAATGGATTAAAAAGCAAAAACATATATAATTGAGATATGGCAAAATATTTACATGAAACCAACTGAACCCTTCATTCGTACAAAAACATATTTTGTCGGTTTTCATGGACATTCCTTTTTTTATTAAATCTTCGAGTTCGGTATTTGTATTCCTTGTTCGACCTATGGCTATACGTGTGAGTATTTTCTTGTTTATAAACTCGTTAAATTTTGAACAAGTTTTGGATTTTGAATTATTATGGCCTCCTGGTCTAATGAAAAGACATTTTATTGTCCAACTGCTCATCTGATAGCACAAATTTTACACCGTTTTTGTTATTGTTATACTTTGAAAACAAAGGATGCATTATCTCCACGCCAAACAGTGATACAAAGAAGCAAACCAATTTTTGTTTTCAACGGAATCAGCACTGGCAAGATGTTGGAAATCTTTAGTAAAAGCTCTTTATAGCTTATGTTTTGTAGTTTACATATTTAAAAAAAAAGGCTTTTGTATGGTATTCGAATTGTCATTTTAAAGACTTATGTAACGTTAAGGGTTGTTTTGTTTCCAGTTAGTACTTATTTGAAAAGAATAAATTATTCTTTTTTACAGATGTAGATCTTTACCATACTGCTTCATTATGAAATGCATGGAGCTAGCATTATATTCTTTAACAGCGTGTTCATTTTCAGTTGAATACGAAGCAACTTTAATTAAAGAAACAACAGAAAGAGAAAGAAAGGTAAAGAAATTTATAACTTTTTACGTACCCGAAATCCAACAGTTTTGAATCCATTAGCAATAAGATTCTTCGTTGTTAACAGTCCCTTAGTAGTTAACTCATCAACATGCATATTTTTCTGGACAGGGATTATCGTTCTTTCGTTTACCTCCCACCTTATATCAAAAACGTCACGTTTGTTGATTGGTGGTATATTGACTTGACATTTGAACCTTAACATTCGTTTTTCTCTTTCTGCCTCAGTATTATGATCTGGTTCAATATACTCCACCGAAGGAATTTCATTAAATGATATGTTTATTGCTGAAATTATGGTAAAACACAATTTGAATATATATTTCAATCGTGTTTTTGAAAGACATGTAATGTAAAACATCAAAAAAATGGATTTTTTCAAAACAAATTTTGGTGACAAATCGAAAACATTTTTTTTCTTTTAAATTTTAGCATTAAATATAGTGGCATCTGAGGGTGAAACAAACAATTTTTTTCAGGGTCAAAAACATTTTTTTTAGTCCCCCCCCTGAAAATCAAATGGTTGCTGCCTTATGGATTCGGCACTGATGCTGCTTTTAGTCTTGAACAGGGGTTAATAAAGTACGTTAAAACAAAATTAAAACAATTAACCATATAAATTTTAGACAACAATTTCTGTAAAGAACTTTATTAATTATTGTTCAAAATATCAATCATATTTAAAAATAATTTCCTCCTAAAATATATACACGGTTAAACTAATGTCCTAAATGCCTAGTGTTGTGTACACTTAACCTACACAATGCCTACATTGACTATCGACTGTGTGTAGACAAAACATGATTAAAACAACATGTAAACATTGAGTTTTATCAATGGGAACTCAATTGTGTTTAGTTTACGTGTGAGTTACATTAACAAAACTCCGAATTTAGGTCTGTGTGAACACGGCCTTAGTCATTCGATTAAATATTAATGGAAATATCCATTCTTTAAATTGAGATATTGCCGCCAAAATATAAATTAAACTTCTGTGTTTAATCAACAGTACTCGCAAATTACCGTCAGCAAAGAAGTGGCTTAAAATCTGTTGTCTGTAAATGTTTTATCACAGAACTACTATTTCAAATCCCCCCAAGAAATAATCTTTATGTATTAGAAAAGTTGATTAAAATAGAAAAAATCACTTCATCAGAAAGATACATACATAAAGTATATTTGACACAGAGCTTTATATTTGTGGAATTGTTGTTAACATTCAGATAACTTTTAATAAAAAGCATAACTTTGGAATATCATCTTCTAGTTTAATTCTAATTTACTTTGAAATCACAGAACAAAATGATTTTTGAACCCAGTAACTCCCTAAATCATCACAGCAAATTCAAATTAAAAAAAAATCCGTATATTCATGACAATATTCTATCTGCTTGGCTTGTGGTATATTGTAGGATTAACAGTCTAGATAATAGACATATTAGGATATAATTAAAAGTATCTTCATGTGTGAACACCTTGAGGTTTGTTCTACTTACACTCTTGGATTGTTTGCGTTCATATAAAAATTGTGTAACAGTAAACCAACATAAATCTTAGCAAGCTACAAGGTATCAATACATTTAAACCGAAACATAATAACGCAAAAAGTAAGGATAAAATTACATTTGGGACCTTAACATAAACATAAGATAATAACGTAGAATGTTAATATTAGACTGATTTATTTTCATCTTATTGTTTTATTTCAGCATAGTACTAAACATATAGAAAAGGCCTTATCAAATAATTACATTACAGATACCTCTCACCTCTGCATGGTTCATATCCAGACTCTGACGAAAATCCATGGACACATCTTTTCCGTTTTACTGTAAAATGGAAGTAACAAGATTTTATAATGTCAAATTATGTTAAAGCCAATTTCGTTAAAAAGATAAAAGTAATAACAGATTAATTGTCATTCAGTGAAGATTTTTTTTTATCTTTTTATCAACTATTAAAGAATGGGTAAACAACTTCTGTGAATTTACCTTCACCTTGGGCACGATTAATCAGATGTTGACGCTAAAACATTAAACATGTTTGTAAGAATACCTCAGTCATTTTCGTCTTGCAATAGTTTAAAAGATCTGACTTCTTACTATCGAGGATCTCGATGACCCAAATGAATGCAAAACAACACGAGGTAAATCTTACCTGAGGGAGTTGAAACTGAAGTAACTTAATTAATTCTAAATCCATATGGTTAAAAGAGAACTTAAAATAGGTAAAACAAGAATGTGTCCAAAGTACACGGATGCCACACTCGCATTATCATTTTCCATGTTCAATGGACCGTGAAATTGGGTATAAAATCTAATTTGGCCTTAAAAGTAAACAGATCAACCAAAAGGGAACATGTGTACTAAATTTCAAGTTGATTGGACTTCAGCTTCATCAAAAACTACCTTGACCAAAAACTTTAACATGAAACTCGCACTTTTATTTTCTATGTTCAGTGGACCATGAAAATGGGGTCAAAAGTTTAATTTTGTTTTAAAATAAGAAAGATCATATCATAAGGAACATGTGTACTAAGTTTCAGGTTGATTGGACTTCAGCTTCATCAAAAACTACCTTGACCAAAAACGTTAACCTGAAACTCGCATTTTTAATTTCTATGTTCAGTGGACCATGAAAATGGGGTCAAAAGTTTAATTTGGTTTAAAATAAGAAAGATCATATCATAAGGAACATGTTTACTAAGTTTCAAGTTGATTGGACTTCAGCTTCATCAAAAACTACCTTGACCAAAAACTTTAACCTGAAGTGGGACGAACGGACGGACGGACGCACAGACGAACGGGGGCACAGACCAGAAAACATAATGCCCCTCTACTATCGTAGGTGGGGCATAAAAACCCACTTAAAAACATTTTTTTTCCATTGGTTGCTTACATCTGACGTTCACAAAGAACATAACTGTTTTAGCTGATGGTTTTACTTCAGTCGTTGATGATTTTATTCATTTGAACAGAGGAAAAGTTTTCTTGTAAAAGAATTCTTCAAAAATTCTCTATCATTTATTGATTCATAATTTATCGATTCCATTATTTTTCTTTAGTGGAATTCTATGCGACTGTCACAACGTGCGAGGTTTATTAAGGTATAAACAAGGTTTAATCCACCATTTTCAACATATGAAGATGCCTGTACCATGTCTGCAATTTGACTCTTTTTGCATTTTGTATAAAGGACGTTCCGAATTTAATTAACCTTGGAGTTCGGAAGATTTGTTAATTTCCTTTTTCATATCCCTTTAGTTCTCATTGTGTTTATAATTTTATTTTGAAATGACTAAGCAAATCATAAGAAAAGTAAAAGTAGTGTTCTTTTTTCAGTGTAGATTTTGTTTTGACGATAAGGCTAACAAGAACGAACTATTTGTTTCTATGTTTTGCTTTAAAATGAAATCTTAAGGATATAACATTCCTTTGCTATATAGGCTAAAATCAGAACTTATATCATCAACTTCTTTCATAATGGTTCTCTTGGAATTTTTTTTTTTTTTTACTTCTGTTTATCATTTAGTACACATAAATTCCTATGTTTTTGTTGAACTACTAGAATAAATAAAGGCAACAGTAGTATACCGCTGTTCAAAACTCATAATCACGTTTCACTTACCTGCACAATATCTTCCACTGCTGGAACTAAGTTTCTGTAAATTGTAGACATTAAACATATCACAGTTTTTCACAGTGATATTAAAAGATTTTTCGCAACAACCAGTAAATCCACTATAACAACCAATTCTTGTTAGTTCCTTATCCTTTTCTGGTAACGTACCTGGAGTACAGAAAGTCAAATATGCAAATTGTTTGCATAATTATTCTTTTGAACTGTCTGTCATTGGATATGAAATTGAAAGGAGAGGTATCCCATATATATACGAAAAACAAATAAATAATATTATATTGTCCTTTATAAGGGATGGGAAAACAAAGGGGGAATAGGAATGATAAACTTTAAGGGACTTTATAAAATCAAAACAGGTGAAAAGTATGTACAGTATTGTCAACTCAAAAACACAAAAATGGAATGGAAAATACTGGTTAACTTCAGGAGATGAAAAATAGGATACAGACTTTTTGATATGTTCTTGTTCGGACAAAAGAGGTTTTAGGCAATTACAAATGTCTGAATATTATAAAGAACTTTTAATTTCCTGGACTGACTTACAGAAAACCCCAAAAATCTGTCACGAAAGAGGACCTTTTAGACGAAAATATATTCGGCAATTGTAAATACAAGTTCAAGGGACATGCCTTATATTATGCAAATTTTGCCTCCAGTGGAAAAAATATAAGATATATGGGACTTATACAATAAATCCTTTCAAACTTCTTTTGATATTTTTAACATTCTTAAAGATAATAGGAACTAGATAGCACAATATAGCCGCCGCATTAAATCTTCGTTAACACCTCAACAAATTGACGTTTTAAAAACAGACTCTATCATACAAGGTCATTCTGATACACCTATAAAAATAATAAATTCTTGCAAATTTACAAAAAATGGAGTTGTCGTTGATGCCAAAATAATTATGCCTTAAAGATATAAGATACCTTTATGACAATAATACAACTCCGAATAGTCCGAAAGAGGACCTTTTAGAAGAAAATATATTCGGCAATTGTAAATACAAGTTTAAGGGACATGCCTTATATTATGCAAATTTGCCTCCAGTGGAATAAAAAAAAAAAAAGATATATGGGACTTAAACAATAAATCCTTTAAAACTTCTTTTGATATTTTCAACATTCTTAAAGATAATAGGAACTAGATAGCACAATATCGCCGCATTAAATCTTCGTTAACACCTCAACATATTGACGTTTTAAAAACAGACTCTATCATACAAGGTCATTCTGTACACCTATAAAAATAATAAATTCTTGTCAATTTACAAAAAAATGGAGTTGTCGTTGATGCAAAAAAAAATATGCCTCAAAGATATAAGATACCTTTATGAAAATAATACAACTCCGAATAGTCAGTTAAAATGGAATTTACATTTTTGGAATAAACAACCATGGGAATATATTTGGGGCACTTTGAATAAGAATTTAGCTAACAGGAAAACTTAACAACTTCAGGTCGTGATTAGAAGCACCGTATCTAGAAATAAGATGTATCTGCATTAATGACACCAAAAATGATACTCGTTTCCGATTTTTATATTTTTTCGATATTAAATTTTGAACGAAATTCCCATATTTTTTCAAAAAATTTCCCGCCAAACGTCTTCCACCAGTTTACAATAAATAAGAAGATGAAATAGTGATTCTTTTTCATTACAAACATGACTTTCCGTTTGATTTTCCTAAGGCAACATTTGAAAGCAAGTGGTATATATACACGTATACATATCAGGAGCTATATGACCAAAAGGGTCCAATAAGAATAGCAAAATATATAGAAGATAAATGTTGCCTGATAGGAGTTGTTATTTTTTTTTATATCCAAATTTTTAAATAAACAAAATTCACAAAAAGGAACACTACATTTCTTGAATTATTTGTTCCATGCACAAATTTATTATATACATTTGCAAGTGGCACTTTATTGTTTCAACAAAACAACTGTTGAACCAACACGTTTTTTATGATGTATTCAAGTACAACTAAGCTTTTGTAATTTATCCAAAATACGAAAGTTTAAATTTATAGAGATTTATCCTTTACCGTTAAACAAAAAAAAACCACTTGAGTGGGGTACAATTAAGGAATAACAGTACTGCAGTTGAAGAGTTGCCACCGTCAATTTTGATTTGACGGTCGCAAATCTCCGTTTTACTATATCAGCTACGCGTCGCCAGTAAAACTGCATTTGCGACCGTCAAATCTACAATTGACGGTGGCAACTCTTCAACTGCAGTACTGTTATTCCGATTCTAATGCATTACAAAAAGAAAACATACGATAAAACTTGAAAAAAATGTCAAAATTTGTCAAATAAAAAAAAATCCGCGAAACTTCCTCAATGATTTTGGCACAAAAACGTAATGGCTAAACGTGACGTCATAAAAATGAAAACTTACAAACTGGAGGTTATCACGTAACCTGTACGCTTGAAATTCGGATAACATCATATTTAAACGGCGAATTCGAGGTAGGTGTTGTTTTATTTTTGAGTATATAGTAGTGATCGAACATTTGTTGATTCATCAATTCAAAATGGCGGGTCCCTCCTTAGTTACGCCTGGTCAATTGTGGATTTGACGGCAACTTTTAGCTAATGAAAACAATTGTTACATCCAAATTGCAAATATTTTGTTGATTTACGTTTACGTTATAGATATTGCATATTCAACGTTTTTCTTGTCGTAGAACAAACCGAGGGGTGTCAGGATTGATCAAATGAAAGACCGACCGTAGGTAGGTATTTATTTGGGCAATCCTGATACCCCGAGGTGTGTACTACGACAAGAAAAACCTTAAAACATACATCATCTTAATCATATACCGTGAAAAATATATTATTTAGATTTACTAAATTGAGGATCCTAATTTACCGACAACACTAAAGTAGGATATTCCTTTCTAATGCGTTCATTTTTAAATACGTCCTTCGGCTCATTTAGAATGTGAAATAAAACTCATTCATTAATCTAGATATAACCTTTAGAAATTATCATCCATACACTATAAAAATATTACTGTAACTGCATGTAGTAAGACACAAATGAATTATTACCATCTGATAACGGTGTATGAAAAATACAAGACACTTTGTAATTTATTATACCAACTTAGTTTATGGAAAGATGGTGTGCTATGATTTTTTTTCTAGTTGTAACGACATTTCTATCGCGGAATTTTTTTTTTTTTCAACAATTTTACTTGAATCGAATGAAATATTCAGAATGATTTTCTTTTGCATGTTTGAATAGCAATACATTGTTTTTAAACAGATAATCAGGATTTGATTATATATATATATATACATGTACATGTAACACAAAAACGAATATCAATACATGTAGGGCACAGTATGATTTCCTATTCAGTGTGAATCAATAAGTTTTTCAAATCTTACACACGAATATTTCAAAATATTTCTTTTCTAAAGTGGTATGAAAGTTTTACATTAAAATTTATCTCACATATATGCTAATATCTCTGTATTGTAACGATAAATTAACATAACTTCACATTATTTGTTTCTCAAATTAAAAATGCGGGCATTGACGATGTTTTTACACCTATCCTAAATAGATTGAATTTAATCGTAAAAAAACCCCCTATCAGACAATTATAATTTTCAAGTAAATTATAGTTTGCGTTTCTATCAAGGAAAATAATGACCTTACACAGGTCATTTTTTAATGCCTTGGAGCATATTTCATTGAAACATGGTATCGTCCGGGATTATTCTTCAAAGAATGACCTATCGTTCTGAAGAAAATAACTACATATAGGTATATATAATTAATTTTAATTCAATATGCTTAACATAAACAAAAAACGAATTTATATGATACAGGTAATATGTTGTAGGTGTAGTTAAGTAAAACGAAACGAACTTGGTAGATTATTTTTATTAACCACTAGGGTAATATCTGTGACGGATATAAAGAAGAAACTAAAATCTATTTGAAAACACGTGTTAGTTTTGACTTCAGTATTAGTGTTGATACATTTCCATTCGTTTTCTTTACACACTTGGTAGCATTCAAACGAATCTTTCATATAATCTTAACACGATTGCAACTGTACACTCTTGTTTAATAATACAATACTTATTTTTCTTTTTCAAAGTGACTTTTCGCTTTAACATTTCTTCGGATTGCGTTACTTTTGTAATTGTTAATTTTCGCATATAGCTACATCGCTTTTATCATTATCGCTAGAGACTAAGAGTGCGTGCGCCATTGTTAATATAAACATAATCGACGCTATAAAAAAGCAATAAACAGATTGTCAATGATCTTTCGACTCGAGGATGTTTTAGGTTAGATCTCAGGGCTGTCGCCTTTGATGAGATTGTAGTTAAGAAACACCTGAATATCCATCGATAATCTAAATTTGTGACCAGTTTTCTTTATAATGACGTTAGATTTTTAATGATATGCAAACACAAAACAATCCATACATGATTGCAGTTATATGCTGATAAAATATGCCAATAATTGTTAAAGGGAGTAAACCTGAAATTTGCGACTCCATATGAAATATGACATTTCCATTCTTAGTGCATACAATCATAATTGTTCCAATTTTACACTCTTGTGAACAAAGCCCATTAAGAGAATTTCAAAATTTTAAAGTAAAGCTAAATCGTCTTTTATTATAATAATTTATTGTAAATATAACAAGAACATATATAAATTTGCAGCTGTTCATGCAAATACAATATTCGTACTTTACTTACCGTTAAACCAGATTGGTTTTGTAGAGCCGCACTGGAAAACCGACGGACAAGCAGTTGGCATATTTGCATCCGTTCCATTGATGACCATCCGGTACCAACCAGGAACAAGTAACCCATCATCACTTTCTTGGTTATTTAGATCAAGTTTATAATTAACTGAACGCGTCATATCTATCATTTTAAAGTACGTTTTGCAAGGATCTGCTGTCTCGGTCTCTGCAATTGCGTCATATGAAAAAAAAACCAAAGATCAACATTCAAAATTTACTTAATTGAATTTTTAAACTAAAATATAACTGACAGGCTAAAACTACTCACTTATGAACAATCTGGACAGACAGGCGCAAAAAATGATTGTCTTCATTGTCATGTTTGGTACTAATAGGATATTCTACCTATGATAATGCACAGTTCTGCTTTAAATACGATTTAAAAATGCTTACATACTTATCATCCACCAATAAATGTCGAGTTCGTATCTACAAGGAAGAACCGGATTAAGTTATATTTAGCAGGACTTTTTGACAATATGGGGATATAGAAAGTTCAAAAGAGGAAATATACCAATGGGGCATTAAAAGCACCAGTCTAACAAAACAAACAACAATAAGAACGCAACTAAACCGAAAAACAACCAACCGATAATAACTTAACATTTCAAAGAAAACCTAGGAGCTACGTAAAATAAAACAAAACTACGACAACAGTATACCTTCATAAATGTACCTTACTTATCGATATATGCAGATTTCCGACATTAGTCATAATTTTTCAAAGGGCTTTGTAATTTTACATTTATTGCTTAAAGCACAATTATAAAAGAACAGTTTTATCTATTGGAAACGTATAAATCATAAATTTAAAGGACAAAAACAAATACAAAATCCCTTCCTTTTTTTAAATGAAAAACAGACATGTGATCGAGTTTTAGTGGACACCATTATATTGAACTGTCAGCGAGAAGGGTAAAAAACGTACGTAAATAAAAAACACATCTTTGAGCTACGATATAAAGAAGTACTGAGTAGACAATTTAACATCATCGAAAGTTGAGATTGTTGGAGTCCGTTTGAATCTTAGCTTTAGTACAGTACATGGAAATGCAATAAACAGCTGCGCCATGAGCGCATGATACGCCCGACGTCTTGTGTGGAAGTTTTATGCAATAATCATAAATAGTTTCTGAGAAAGTTTTAAGCAAAAACCATTTATTGTTTTTGAGACACGGCGGGACATGTGAAACCCCACCATCATGTTTGTTTTTTTTACAAAAAACTAAATATCACTAAAATAAAAATTTGAATCAAACCATGCAAAAAGTATACAGATCTTTAGATTAATATAACAAAGAAGTGTGTACAGTTTCAAGCAATAATTATAAACTGTTTTTGAGATACGGCGCGACATGTAAAAGAAACCCTCCCCTTTTTTACAAAATACTCAATAACTCAAAAATGAAATTTTGAATCATCACCAAAAAGTATACAGATATTAAGATTAATATAACTAAGAAGTGAGTAAAGTTTAAAGCAATAATCAAGAATCGTTTTTGAGATACGGTGCGACATGTGAAAAAAACACACCCCTGTTTTAGTTACAAAGTGCCGTAACTCAAAAAGTTAAAATCTTATTTTCACCGAAAAGAATACAGATCATTTGACCATCATAAGAAATAACTATATTAAGTTTCATGGAATTTAGATAAGTCGTTCTCAAGTTACAGTGCGACATTTTTATGCCGGACAGACAGACGGACAGACAGACAGACGGACGGACACAGGACATTTGTATACCATAATACGTCCCGTCAAAATTTTGACGGGCGTATAAAATATGTAGAAATATATATTTAAACAAATTGCTCAACAATTATCCTGGTACCTTTGATAACTATTAACAATAAAATGCTTTCAGAGGCTTCATCACTTTTATTGCTAGTCTTATGTATTTTAGTAAGATTAATGAAAACTTTTGTCCAGTATTGTGCAGTGGGCACTTCTAACATAAACGCTTCACATAAACGGAAATAAGAAGGGTTTATATTTGTTGAATATCATTCAAAAAGAATTATACAGCAGCAAATGCAAGACAAAAGATTCTTTATATATTCGATACAAGTTAATCTTGGTTGGGTCCGAGAAGGAAGACGATAACAACGACGCTTTAGATGATTGTTTCGATTGTTCCTAATTTGAGTCACGTCTTTTCTGCATTTATAACATTCGGCTGGGAGCGTTTCAGATGAAGGTAAATAAAGGAAAGTGTTTCCAACGCATACAATCGATAAAGTATTTTTTTTCAGTTTTTATAATCAACATCAAATAGGACAACAATTGGAACTCGAATATAAAGATTAAACTTATAAATTCAAAGTATTAGTGTTTTAGGATGAATTTAACCTTGTTATCATCAATCTTCGAAGTGTTTACTTACGAATAAAAAATACTTAAAATTGGATATGTTTGTGACACACGATGTCAAATATTCAGGGTAAAATCAATAAACATGTTTACCAATATTAAAGAATTGACAATTTAATGAGAAACATAGAATTTAATGCTGATAACAGACAAGGAAGATATTTTAATTTTAGTTTCAGTGTTTAAATTAAAATGACTAGTTTGATGATAGAAAATGTGCATACGACACATTAAAAGAACAATTCCTACATATGGATGTGAAAATGCAGTACGTGATGATTTTATATGCGATAATGAGTGGTATTCAAGGTAATGTACTTGTGTATATATATAAAAAGACATTTGACTTAAATCATGCATATTTGTCAAATTTATTTATAAAAATAAATTATTTAGAAAACTTTGAATATTTTACAATTTTATTTTACATATTAGGAATGTGGTCTTTTTGTCTCATTTTTTTTTATAGGTTACCTCATTTGGTTATTACATTCTAACTTATTATTTCAAAGCAATAACTGTAATGGTTTATACTCAAATGACTTCAATATTGTATTGGATACATATGTTGTCCCAAGTCAGGAGCCTCTGGCCTTTGTTAGTCTTGTATTATTTTAATTTTAGTTCTTGTGTACAATTTGGAAATTAGTATGGCGTTCATTATCACTGTACTAGTATATATTTGTTTAGGGGCCAGCTGAGGGACGCCTCCGGGTGCGGGAATTTCTCGCTACATTGAAGACCTGTTGGTGACCCTCTGCTGTTGTTTTTTATTTGGTCGGGTTGTTGTCTCTTTGACACATTCCCCATTTCCATTCTCAATTTTATCTATTAACAAAATTCGGGTAAAAAATAAAATTCACAATTTGGTATCTACATTTTAATACAATAAAAGGATTCAAATACAAGCTGTCAACTTATATTAATCTGTTTTCTAAAGGTTTTAGTTTGTTACATGTTGATCGTGTATTAGTCTGGGCGCAGGACATTTTAACGAAAAATTTCAAACTACTAGTGGACATTTTAGTTCAGACATTAGAGCCTTTATTAACGCAGGATTAAGCCGTACAACTGTATTTTCGATAGCCCAGTTTAGCGAAAACTTACCTGGTTGAATAATATTCACCTTACTAAAACCACGACCAGTTCCATGTAAGTCATAGCGAATAAATAATGGTACAAAGTCGTTGTCTGCCCATTAGAATAAGCATTTCATAGTTTTCATCAGCTTTCTACGTTTTTCTTTATATAATCATCAAATTGCAAACAACAATATAAATAAAAATACGTAGTATTGAGACGAATTAGCACCATAATTTAGACAAGATACAATGGACAATAATAGTGTATTGACTTGACATAGCAACGATGAAAGATGAGGCTTAGAAACGGGGGAAATGCGATGCTCTTTTTTCACAATTATAAAAGAAATAAGTTTAAATAGTTGTATACATTGTACACAAAGACAGGTTGAAGAGGTCGTCATGCGGCAACTACTATTAAGATATTCAACAGGAAAAGTGGTATCGGGTTGGTGACTGTACATGACATAAAAATATACAGTAAACGCATTTTGACTGCTCTAATAGAACGAGTGCAGTATAAAAAGAGAAAGAACAGTTCCTACTTCAGTGGCATGAACAGTATTGTACAGGTGGTATATCCAGAATATATCACGTACGTTCTCTAGGATAAATATTTCAAGCAAGAAGTGACTTTTAACATTTTATTACATTTATTCAATTTCACCGCATTTAAGACTTTTAGTGCTTATTCAGATGGTCATGATAATTTTTATAGTGTGCTTTCTTACTTCTATTATAAATTTATATTTATTATTTATTATAAAATGGGTTAAAAACAAATTTGCGTTAAAATTGACATTGATAATTTTTATTATCACAAAAATGGGTCCAAAATCTTGCGTTAAAATGGTTTATACTTTGGTGCTAAAAGGTCCGATTTTTTTTAGCTAAATTGTCATATCAATGCACTAAAATGTCCCCCACCGATTATTCTATAAGAGTATGTGCAATCCCTTATGAATACGATAATCCTAAAAATATTTAAACTTAAAACCATCAAAAACTATTGTCTTTCAATGAATGCCATAAATTGCAATATAAATTTGCCGTTGTACCAAAATGTGTGCTTAAGAAGCAACTTATGTCTATTATATCAAAAAGGAACAATTGAACATTGTGTGTTTATTTCTGTTTCTAGAATGATAGATATGAATTCTTACGAAGCAATTATCCGGCAATATGATTAATGAGTTACTCGGTTGTGAAATAACATCCAAACCTAGTTCACAAGTGGGTAACAAATATATGCTATTTGTTTTAATACAAAATGTTTGCCAAAATTATAAAAATAGAAATTTTTGAAAAATATAATGAAAAACTAAATAATGATAGATTAAGAAAATATAAAACTTTGATATTTTTGTCCAAAAAAAATCTAAGCGAAGAGAATAATCTTCTCCAATACTAATATTTCACAAATAATCAAATTTTCTAATTTCTCAAAAAATGAAAGCAAAATAAATAGATGATATTTGAAAAATGCATAACAACGTCGGTGTTGATAAATGAGTTGTGGAAGTTTGGCAGCACACTTGGTTTTTTTTATTAATTATATTCCCGGGTATACAAAAAGTAAACAATGGTTAACTAAGCAAACTCATATACCGGTACGCTAACATGCAGATTTCTGAATGCAAATAACGATGACTTTTATGTGATACGTGTTAATACAGCAATATCAAACTGGTTTAATATATTGTTTTATGCTCTGAAAAGTTCTTCATTTGATCCTTTTCATTGTTTTTTTATTACTCAAATACACTGATATATTATATTTTAAGCCATAGGAATTTTGTATTTTCACTCGATGAAAAAAAGGGTTTTCTCGAGAGAGAAAAACACAGACATGTAAAAATGAATTTACTCTAAAAAATATCCTTTTCAATGCGAAAGTAGGAATTTTCGTAAAGCATCTTTATATCCGAGTAAACATATATTTAATGTGTACATTTCCGTTGATATTTGCATTGGTATATGTTAAAAATGGCTTTAAATAGATATACGAAGATATGGTATGAGGGCCAATGACACAACTATCCATCCAAATAACAATTTATAAAAACAAAGCATTTTAAGTCAAAGTACGGTCTTCAACACGAAGCCTCAACTCGAACCGAAAAACTAGCTATAAAACTGTTGAAATAATTATATCAGCCGGCCTGTTAATAACCAAAGGAGTATATACTCACAAAGTCATGGCCATACGTTTTTTTTACGTTTACATTATGCATGTATGTGCCTGTCCCAAGTCAATAGCCTGTAATTCAGAGGTTGTGGTTAGTTTATGTGCTACAGATTTGTTTTCCTTCATTTTTTGTACATAAATAAGGCAGTTAGTTTTGAATTGTTTAACATTGTCATTTCCTTTTAAAGCTGACTATGCGGTCATGACTTTGAAAGAGAGGTTTTATGTAAAATGTTTGCGACTGGGTGGACATTTTATGCAAAAGCTATTGAGTTTTTACTCATGACACATTTAATAGTAATTAATGTGAAATTCAAAATCAACGACCCAAGAAATGATCTGTACATGTAAATATTGCTCCGCTTTTACTTCCTTGCGTCTAATTATAAATTGAAAACTACATTTAGTTTAATTAGTTATTCTAGTTTCAGTTATTTATTTTATTTTTAGAAAATAAAGTTTTATCTAAAAAACCAAATTTTAATAGATTAGAATTATGTTTAAACATTATTCGTGTTAGTTACCTCAGGATCAGTCTTGACAGACGTTTCATCAATATTCGTAACACTTCACGGCCGGATGATGAATCAGCATTTATACCGCGTATTCAATATATCTCTTAATTTAAAACAATAAAGCTTGACTTATATGCAAGTCGATCTTTTAAAGTTGACAACCTCATTTCATCCGTGAACTTATTTAAAATTCTCTGACCCATATATGTTATATAGTGTAGAAGTGCCATCATAAGTATTTTAAAGTAAGACAAATATATACAAAATTCGCATAAACTTGAATTACAAATTGTTGGTCTAACGTAATCAATTCAAAGGGTGTGAAGTCTCGATTTAAAAAAAACACAAACTGGAAATCTGTTCACCTTGAAGCTTTAAATTTTCTGCTAGATATCATTTATGTACGTTTCGGCGATAAAGTGTATCGTCAGGTAGTATGAATTCCTATGGGCACCAACCAGGGATGGGGTAATTGAAAATGTAATGGTAATTATGTGTAATGCATTACAATTTTCGAATTAATTGAATGTAATGTGTAATCGAGCATTTTTTTTAATTACATGTAATGGTAATTTAATTAATTACATTGAAAAACGCATGTAATGCTCAATTACTTTTGAATTACATTTCAATTACATGTACTTTAATAGTGTTGAAGATAAGGATTTGTGCTTAATAATATAAATTGTAAAATTATATATTTTTTCAAATATTGAAATCACATACTTTTTTAATATATGAAGTCTGTAATTTGTTCTGAAGTTTTTATATTATTTATTTGACCTACAGATTTTTTTTAAAAGTCTTATAATTTGAAAAAATGTGAGAATCATATATTAGTGTTGTTCAGTTTTTAAGAAAGATCTTTTAACTAAATCGATTGGTAAGTAATAAATCACCATGTCAATTTTTGTTTTAAATGTACCTCTGTGAAAATCTTTCTTAGACAGTTCATTTAGAATTTAAAATTACTGCACAAAATCATTTTGTCAAATTAGTTTACACAAAAGGATCATAGAAATAAAAATTAACAGCTATAAAAACAAACAGCAATTAATCCGATTCAAAATTTTTCTTACTAAAAATTAAAAAAAAAACTTCATTGGAATCGAGCGTCACTGATGGGTCTCTTGTAGTCGAAACGCGCGTCTGGCGACAAATACAAAATTTAATCCTGATATATATTTTTTGAGTTTATTGACTAGAACCTACAGCAATCACCAAAAGCATTGCATTACCGTTGTTTTAAGAATATTTTGGAGTTTGAAAAAAATTGTATTTTTGATGACAGACAGATATCTTTATTTTGAAAATTTCGAACTCTAAACATGCAGTTTCCAATAAAAAAAACTGTCATGGCAAAACCTAGAAAGATAAACCAGATAGTTTGCACAATGCATGGTGCAATTAAGTTCCTATTTGTGATGAAAACCATTTCATTTCTTTTATTTTTCAGCTTTTGATAACTGTAGAAAAAGTGTAATTTCATAATATGAATATACCTTACACTTTGAAGTATTATGATTTAATGAATTCCAAAACATGTTCCGAACTGATTGAGATATATGAAATAATCAACGAGATCAGTAATAAATTATTTTTTTCTGTGTGAATAATTGTAAATGCTTCAATCTACCTTCGTATATTTTGCATGTTAATGAAATATGAATTATTATCTCTTTTACTTTATAATTTTGGATGTGAGAATAAAAATATTGTACAAAACAGTGTTTCCGTTTGTTTTGTTTTGTTACCCATTTTATTCTTCATAAATAAAAGTCATTTGAAACGAATTTCTGGTGATCATAATGTTCAATAAATGTTTGTCAACCTATGCAATCCAACTTAATTGCACCATGCGAAATTCGACGGATACTTAGACTTAAACCGATGATGGTTTACAAAATATTTAGGAAAATAAATCTTTATTGAAGGTGTTGCAGTAGATCCTTGTTTACACCACTACTTTCTGACAGATACTGATCACCGTGGACAACAGTGTCATTTGTATGATGTTGGCACAGGATTGTGTGACAGACTATCCATCCAGAATAAAGAATGGTTTGTTGCCATACTTAACGGTCACTATTTAGAAATGCCAATGACATGTCCATCTCCTTATGCATGTGACACATCGGGTCCCGTATGGTTGAATGGTAAGTATATATAACAAATAAAGTAAATATTTTTGGAAAAGGCTTATTTACTCATTGTTGACGGCCGTACTGTGATCTATAGGTTTTTTTAAATTTCTGTGTCATTTGGATTCCTGTGAAGAATTGTATCATTAGTAATCATCATACCACATCATGTTATTGTTATTATATCTTGTTGGCAATTATCTCATAACTTTTAAACCAAACCTTGTTTTAATAAACACAATTTTACAAATATTTAAGGATTATAATTAAAGTACAAGGAGTAAGTAGTAAATAATTCTGGTTTATTGAAGTACTTTATTATAAAATTAACATAGTAATTGATTGTATTGTTACCGAAAATACTGATTATCATATTACTCTGCAAAATATTAAATGTATTGTTCTGAAGTCTATTGCAATTATGAATAAACAGACAATATTAAAAATGGACAACAAATATACTACACAATTAAATATGAAAATATGCATGTATGATGAATGACTTCTCTTCACCGTTAAGTTGGCTGCAAAATAAATGAAAATAAATAAATAGCATTAATGTCAAAAGAATAGTCCCATTTATAGTTAAAACTAATCTTCCTGAAAGTCTTCAAGATAAGTATAAAATATGTATAAAGTACATACAATATTATAATGATATACAGATATTAATGAAAAAGCATATTAAATTGCACCATTTGTGAAACGTTTGTAACATTTTGTTTGAAAAGATACAAATGTATCACCCAGCTTTATTTCTTGTGATAAACTGTTCTATCTTTAAGAACAAGAATATGCATGTACATGTTTTCTTCAACAGGCCTCGACAAGTAAAATGTGAAACAATTCAGGCGAGAAAACTAACGGCCTAATAAATAATATTTTTTATATGAAAAACTAAGATAACAGACATAACAAACGATACCCACTCAACTATGTGCCCCTTATTTGGGACAAGCACATGGAGAATGTGATTTTGCTATAAATGTTTGTCTTTAATTTAAGGTACTCATCCAAATTCCACAGAAGGAATAGTGGAAAGAGAGCTTTGTGTTCGTGGTATTTATGAAGAAGAATGTTGTCAAACACCGATTTCGGCAAGAATAAAGAACTGTGGTTCTTATTTTGTGTATGAACTAACAAGAGCAAAATGTGATTACGCCTATTGCTTCGGTAGTATTTTATTTTCATCTTTAACATGAGAGAGTAGATAAAAAGGATAATAAAAAAGTTTTGTGAAAATAGACAAGAACTTGATGGGAAAGAAAAAATAAATAGTTTCAAAACAAACACAAAAAGCAATAGTTAAAGCAAAATAAACTCCTGAAAACCGGCGTTTAACAGATTTGTTCCTGAATTTTGAACTATTCTTGCTCAGCTAGAGGCTGCTCTATTGGTCCTTTTAAGCACAACATACCTGTCATAATTCACATTCGTAAATGTAACAATCGCAAAAAAGGGAACTGGATTGTAACTGGTATGACGAGTACACATTTTGTTTTTCAATGGCGACCGAGATAATTCATAAAGGTCAACCAAACTTTGAATGAATATAAGTTCGTCAGGAAATGTTAAACTATTTTCGTAGATAAAGGGATTTAATGATACTATACAGTTAAATAAGATAATGTTAAGACTTAAAACACATAAGAGAGAATGCATTAGACGTGAATTGTAAAAATAATTGTATAAAGCTCGAGATTGCATGTTAGTTTCGTAAGTGCGTCACTGTTTTTTTTTTTATATCATTTGCTGTTTGTCGTTGATGAACTATGTGCGTTGTTGCTCTGCAGTGTGCATGTTGTCTCGACTTTTATATCATATCATATTTTGGGTGCGTTTCTCTTTAATGAATGTTCTTGCGTGTGTTTGTGCTTTATGTCTGGCCAGTAGTGACGTCATTTCAACAATATATTTTAACGTTGTTCATCCCCACTTCTGTGTAGTGTTCCTGTTGTTCAATTGGTTTTCTGTTTTTCAGTTGATGTGTTTCCCTAGGTTTAAGTTTGTAACCCGAATTTGTTTTCTCTTAATCGATTTATAAACATCTGAACACCGGTATACTACTGTTGTCTTTATTTATTCAATTCTTTCCATATGTGTATTGAACTAATCATGACATAGGATAATTGAAATAATATTTGTAAATGTTGCTCTACGTAAAGAATATATCACGCAGTCATATATTACAAAATATGTTAGAGTGACTATATTGTACAATGTTTATAAACTTTCTATTCTGTATCATAACAATAATAACGAATTTGTCTTAACATTTGTTTTGATGTATTATGAAAGAGGGACATTCAAACTCTTTTATTTTGACCTGATCTTTTATTCTCGGTTTTTAAAATTTTCCAATATAAGTAAAGTGGCCTCCATTCAAAAATTGCAGTTGGTGTTTATTACCTAGTCTTACTGAAAAAGTTATAATCCAAGGAAACGGCTTACTACTTTAAGAATGCACTGTCCAAATATGTATGGCGGAATTAATGTTTTAATCATTCAGGATTTTTTACATTGATTGGTGGACGATTTCAGCAGTCTCAGTCGAAGTTACTCAAAATTTGCATATATCGTATTCTTTTTCAGCTGTACAGCTTTTCATATTTTAAACACTTTTCTGTGTTTAAAGATGTCAGGACGAAGCATGACTTGTCGTGTTTTCTATTTTTGGGATAAAAATTGAAGGGATCATTATATTACAGGATCGACACTAAAAGCAAAAATATCACAGCAAACATTAAAAATATGACTATTTGTAAATTGTATATAATTAGGGTTTGTAATTCGAGGAATATCAAAGAACATACTAAATTGAAAACAAATATTCTCCGTATTTTTTTTAAACAAAAGAGTGTCTTAGAAATAATGCCATTGGTAAATTTCAATAGACGACAAGCACAATGAATAGTTCAAAATATGTTCAAACTATTTACTTATAATAATTTCATCATTAAATTTTTGTGTCTTAGCTTTTAAAATGCTCACTCTTCTTATTTTTGATATAAATATATACAACTGTCTAAATTAAAATTCATGTGTAGTGGGTTATTTTAACTGCGTTTTTATTGTTTTGTTTAGGAAACCACAAGTGTCCAGCTTCTGCTTACATCAAATCGACAATTAAACCTTTAGTGGGTAAGATTTATACATATTAATATGATATTACCATTAGGATAGGATTGGAGTTGTTATATTGTGTGTTCATTGTTTATTTGTTGAATTTGCAACAAACTTTAGTTTTCACATTATGAAACCCAACATTTAGTATACAAATATATACCTGGTCGCGAGCACGAACTATTATAATGACGATTGGAAATTTAAATTTGCGTTTAGCTGTTAAAAAAAAAAAAAATATGAAGTTTATTTTCCAACCTATTGTAAATATCTTTTGATTTAGTTTTTCAAGAAAAGATTCAGTGAAAAGGGAAAATCTCTTTTATATTTGCTTTCATTCTTATGAAAGTAAACTTTATCTTAAGATAATTTCATTGCACAAATTTAGCAAATAGCTTCTAAGTGCTTATGTACAAAACATTTGCATGGCTATTCTAGTAAAACATCAAACCTGGTTGATATAAACTCTATTTTGTTTCATTATTGGTGCTTTTGAAATATACAGTTAAGAAGTATAATATAAGCTTAAATGATGATTTAGAAATCAATAATTTTAGAGGTTTCGGATGGAACATCATTATCACCCACGCAGATTGCAATGTATGCAGGAATAGCAACGGTGACATTTTTGACGATTCTAATAGTAGTAACTCTTATTTTGAAATTCACTGTCATTGGAAGGTAATTATAATACAATGTACGATCAAACTCAATACTGCCCATTTATTTTTTTAATTTCTTTGCACATTAAGTGTTTATCGCATGATAGTATAGTTTAAAGAACTTGTTACAATTTGTCTCATCTATTTTGTACGTAAATATCCTATTAAACACTAAGTAACTGTTAACTCTTTTAAAGCAAATATACAGAATAAAATGGAATACAAGAAGTAAGCACAAATGATAAATCAATTTTTAAACAATTGAAATTACGAATGAAAGTAGGATCTGTATCAAAGAGACAATCACCCGACTAAAGAAAAGAAAACAGCCAAAAGCTCTAGCTGGTTCAAAAATTAAAAAAAAAACCTAGATGATTTAAATAGCAAGTTATTGTCGATAGACAGCGTCTTTTTAACTTGCCAATCTCTCTAATGGAAAAGTTGTGATTACTTTTAACACATTCTAAAAACAACTTTAGACTCCATAATTCCAAGTTAAGCTAAAAATGTATATGCAGTTATTATTCTTTCAGTTATGGTCAAACGTTAAAATTGAAATGAACATTTGAAATAATATTTTAGTGTAAAAAAAAAAAAGATTTTGAATGTATTTGCTCAGAGTTATTATTTTCAGCCTAAGAAAAGTTAATGCGATGAAAAACGACAAGAAACAACGCACAGAACCTGATAATCCTACAATTAGAGACAAGGGCTCACCACCTCCACCATATACAGCATAGAAAAAAGAGGAAATTTGTCTAGATGACAGTGACATTTAAAGGGAATGGTTCTCCGAAATATAGACAAAGACAATGACGTTGCTTATGATACTAATTTTTATGTACAAATACATATTTTAAAACCAATTTTGAGAACATTTCACTTTTGTAGCCATTTATGCGGATTTTGTTTCGCTTGAATCGTTTTACATGTTGTCATGTTTGGGCCGTGCACAGCTTACAAAATGGTAACAGGTTTCCACAGTGTAAGGGTGGCGTATGAGGGTTTTAACTGTTACTGGTCCTAAAATTATTTGTTCTTAAAGGTGCACTAGCTACGAGATATATAAAAAATCAAAGTTATGATTTTTTTTTGTTCAATCATTAATGAAAGTGAAATTGTGAAAATTAATAATAATTGGCTTTTATCAGCTAAAATAGTTCAATTTTGTCAAATTAAGCTAATAACATTGATAATAAATTATTCATCTGCAAGTGAATAATTTGACCTCATTAAATCCGTATTCATGTGAACTCCAATTTAACCCCGTGGACAGAGATAGAATAACGCATGCATTGTCCGTGTACGAGTATTTAAAGGAAAAGAATGTCAATATTGAAAGTGAAACTAGGTAAATAATTTGATTAACTGAATCGATCCACACAAAAACATTCTTCTAAAGATAAAAATGACGATAAACATAAATTTCTTATCTACAATACAAAATTTAACAGACCTATAAAATTCCAATTGCACGAGTTGCTTAATCTATTTATATCAATGTTTATGTTTACATCGCTAATATGGTCATAGAAGGTCAACTCGATAGTTAATTAGATGGCGTCTTGGCTAAAATTCAAATGAACGAAGCTACATCTCATTGAGACCATGTCCTGCAAATTGTTTATTTTATACTTTTGATAGTTTGCAAAAATGTTTTACATTGTTATAAATAAAATTTGAGAATTTGAGTCAAATCGGTGAACATGAATTTGGCAGCTAGTGCCCCTTTAAAATGTTTTGGACAGTTAAAAGGTACAGTTATTCTAATGAAAATAATGTTACTGTTTATTTTGGTCTGTAATCATATGATATATTTATTCTGTATATCAGACGTTTATTTCTATAATCACTATTGTGTTACCTAATCCTTCTATTTTGAACAGCTATTGTTTTAAACTGATCTCAGTTTTATCGAATGTGTTTTTTTGTTTTTTGCTAGAAATCAATTTATTTATCTATATTCTGTCAACCTAATCGAGAGCCTTACCTACAGTTGATTACATCTACGTCAATTGATTTCGGGTAAAAAGTTATCTGATTGTGTTTATCGTAAAAAGTTAAAACAGAGTATTAACATTAATCAAAAACTATAATTATATAAGCATTAAAGTTGTATAATCGTAATTGTTTTTCTAAAATATCTTCCACGTGACACTTATCATTTGATATGCACCATAGGAACTATAACGGTTTTCCATATTGAAATATTTGCAATCTACATGTACTTCTGCTTTTCACACCATCAAAAGGAATTCTTTCAAACCTAGTTAATGTTTTTTAGTTGGTGTGAATGAGTGAATATGTGCATGATCTACAACAAAAATTCTACATGGGAATGGAGTACATCTATTCTACAGCATGACTTTTCAAGCATTAACTTTGACGTAAAACATCCTTAAGATGTAGTGCATTCTGTGTGTGTGTGTGTATATGGCCAATCCTACAAAAACACCATTTGTTAACGACATTGTACTTTTTTTATTTGTATTACATTTCAGAGTCAGTATAACGCTTAATGATAAACGTTGTCGTGTTTCATCTCAGTATTTTATGGTGTAAAAGGGAGAAGTAGATTGCAAATGTTTTAATATGAACTGTTCTAGTTTTGTGTTTTGAAGCTATACGTGTTTTTTTTTTATTTACTAGTACTTGTTTCCATCTCAAAACACTCATGATTTTCTTTAGCATAAATAAAAACAAATATGAAAACAGTTCGACCAAAGAGCAAAACACATTCATAAGCCACCAATGGCATGAATGGGTCTTCAACACAGCAGAAAAAAAATCCCACACTCGCTGGCCCCTAAACAAAAATGTTTGCACATTGATTTGTATTTACGAATGATGTACCGATGAAAAAAATAGTAAATGCTTTGACAAGTTTGTAAAGTCGGAAACCCAGGTGGAATCATTTCTCTTTCAGTCGTGAAAATCAAAATATTATATAAACACCATTAGAGCGGGAAGCACAATAACTGGACGATTGCCCGGATAGTGACAGGACGGTTGACCGGATGAGATATAAATAGTCATAACTCTTTTGTTATTCGATAGATTTGTTTAATATTTGTAGACCTTATAGGTATTACAATATATATTATGAAAATAAAACTAAATATGTGAAAAAAATATGTTTGAACAAATAAAGTTGACCAGACGGTACTTCGTGTAAAAATATTGTAAAAATAATAAGATATTAACAATTTTTTTATCATTTCAATATATTTAAAGCATATATCGGCGAATGTGAATACCGTCCGGTCAACTTTTTAGCAGAAAAACATACTTTTTTCCATAAATTTCGTATAATTTATTTATAAATCTCACAGATTCCTGAATTTCTAGGACAAATATTGTAAAACAAAAGAGATATCAACACTTGTTGCCGACTAGTTGAATATATGTATAGCGTATAACGGCGAGTGTGAATACCGTCCGGTCAACTTTATTTGCTAAAAAAAAAATCGCTTTTTTTGTTTGATTTGCATAAAATGTATTTTAATATCTTCAAGGTCTACAACTATTAAACAAATCTACCGAATAACAAAAAAGTTATGACTATTTATATGTCGTCTGGCCAACCGTCCTTTTACTATCCGGGCAGTCGTTCTGTCATTAGTGCAACCACATAAGAGCATGACAAGGAAACGTCATAATCTAAAAAAGAACAATCAACAATAGGAAATGAAGAATCATCTTTTATTGTAAACATTGGTATTAAAAGATTCCCGTTGTAATCATTCTTAACATTAACTTTATAATTTAAGAGGTCATTTAAAACAACAATATATACGACAGCTTGATAAACAAGAATGTATCCATAGTTCACGAATGCCCCGCCCCATCCGCACTATCACTTTTTTTGTCAAAACCCTAATTTGACATCAAATTGGACATATGAAGGTAGTCCAGGCATTTCATTTTGGTAAAGAGATTTCGTATAATAAAATGAAGATGTGCTAAACAATAAACAAGGAAATCGACAAAAGAGTTGTTGAATGTATAAGGAACATTGTAGATACTGCTTTAAATAAAAGATAAACACTCAGATACATTACAGCAGTGTTCCATAAAATTGTATTATAATTCCTTTTAATCTGCTATCATGACTATATAATACATGTTCCTGTCATCAACCACAACTAAGACTAGCCCCCTGAATAGTCTATACTAACTTTGAGACAACTACCTGGTGTTTTCCAATACTTTCCATATATAATTCTAAGATACTATATTGAAGCCATATATATGTTTAATTTATACGTGTTTCTCGTTTTTTATATAGATAAGACTGTTTGTTTTCCCGTTTGAATGGTTTTACACTAGACTAAGTAATTTTGGGGCCCCTTATATCTATTTGTTCGGTGTGAGCAAAGGCTCCGTATTGAAGACCGTATATTGACCTATAATGGTTTACTTTTATAGATTGTTATTTGGATGGATAGTTGTCTCATTGGCACTCACACCACATCTTCTTATATATAATTAATACCCCCGAATCATAGTACGTAACATTTGGTTGCATACGCAAAAAGGTCGAAAAATATTCCCTGCAATTAGACAGTTGTAGGTAAATAATCCAAAATTTCATTGCATTGAACATTTTTTGGTTATACACATGTATCTTGGGTATTTCAAATCACCAATATCTTTTGTATTTGGGGTTTCTATAGCATATTTTGGAAATAAGAGGTTACATGGTTACTATATTAAGGTACGTGTGGACCCTATGGCTAAAATGGCCGTATTTTCACCTCAAAATTTACTCTGAGTACAGACAAACCTGCGCAACTGTAAATATTTTCAGGCAAAGCATGCCCTAGATAAATAAATTTCAAATATGTTTTATGTTTTAGAAAAAACAAAAACTGACCAGGATTTTGCAGTGCACTTTTTTCATTCCTCAAGAAGCTGCCAAAATAAACTAAGTTGGGAAACAGGTTTGAGAACTTCCCCACAGGTAATAATTGAAGTGAACGGTATTGATTGACATGGACAATAGATACCTGACAATAATTCGTGATTGAACTGTGTACCTGAGTGGCTGTTTGTTAATGTTATCATCATCTGCAGGGACGAAAAAAGTGCAGGGCAAAATCCAGTTAAGTTAGGAATTTTCTAAATCATACAATGCATTTGAATTGATATCTCGGGCATGCTATGCCTTAAAACTTTTCCAGATGCACAGGTTTGTCTGTACTCAGAGTAAATTATGATGTGAAAACACGGTCATTTTAGCCATAGGGTCCACATGAACCTTAATCATTTTGTAGGAGGATTTTGTTATAGTTGTCAAACGATTAAGAAAATTAAAACGAAGATGGACTAAATCTGAAGTTAAGTGATAACTCTGATAAGGAGTCAATCCTGTGAGATTTAAACAATTTCCTCCATTTTGACTTATTTGTGGAATTTGTGTTCCATGTTTTAGATAATAAATTGGCAAGAATGCAGGGTGCGGATAGAAACCCAATTAATTACGGATGTAACAATATTACGCGTTTCTCTTGTTGTATTGCTTTATTGTTACGCAAGGTTGATTAATAGTTTAACTATCGATGATTTTGTTGCTCCACAATCCTTGGTTATTTTTTTATAATTCTATAATAATTATAATCAAAAACCAATCTTTCAGAGAGAAGTTGAAGGTCTTTCCGTCCCTAATGCAAAGAGATAGGAAAATATTCACTTCATATTTGTCTTAATACCTTTGCTTAAAATCCATTTCCCTTGAGCTTTGCTACATCAACGATGTCTTGTTTCTTTGCTTTCCAACAGTTCCAAAATGGTTTAGAACTATTCTTACGAATCCTGCATTGATGATGTAATTTATATAATTCCGGTATTGCTTATATTCTTTGTAGCTTCCACTTTGTTTTGCATCTTTACGACATTTTTCTAGATAATTGTTGTATTAATTTAGTGGACATATAACATGTATAAAGGGGTTTGGAATGGTGTAATTTTTAATCATTATCATTCACGCACCTAAACTAGTTTTATATAAATGTGAATTCTTGAATTCGTTGTGTTTACATAATGCCAGCTAACAAGTTGGAAGGTACTTTTTTTAATTTTTAGGATGGATTTTTAGTATTCGTGTCATTTTAAAAGTCAAGTTGATTATAAGGAGCAAATTTTATTCTTCTTTCCAAATCTATGTTTGAATCCATCCTGGTTTTCTAACTACACAAGAGGGACGAAAGATACCAGAGGGACAGGCAACCTGATAAATCGAAAATAAACTGAGAGTAACATGGCTAATAGTACACATGACAATTCATAGATAACTAAAAAATAAACAACAGAACCCCACCAAAAATTATGGTTGATCACGGGTGCTCCGGAAGGGTAGGCAGATCCTACTCCATATGTGGCACCCGTCGTGTTGCTCATGTTTAAACAAATCTGTAAAATTTACGAAGGAATGATTTCAACTTCACCATTTGGAACTCTTGGTTTAAAAGCTTCCTTGTGAGCAGCAACGCTCTTTCAAGAAAATTATGAAAGGAAATACAAGCACGGGATATCGTATCAATAGGGAGATATATATCCGGTATGCAGGTGCTGCTGAAATGTTGCTACTTAGAAATAGAAAGTTCACAATTGGAAAGCTGAAATCATCTCTTTTGTAGTAAAGTTTTGTTTTCAACCGGATACTGCATGTGACAAATGGAATTCTTGAATTAAGAAGTTTCAATCCCTGTATAATGACCTAGTTCAGGTGTGATTATGATCCCTTCATATAGCAAATCCCACTTGGTGGTGAACCTGACAGAGGTGGAGAGTACAGTTTAGGCTACAGGTAACATATGCTTTTGGTATCGGTTTGGAATCGGTTTGGTTTCGACCCATAACCTGTTAATTATTGGTAATATTAATTATGTGGAAAACAAAAGGGCCTGGCATGGTGTAATCTGAAAACTAATCAACACCATTGTCCTATTCTATATAGCTTTGTACTAGAGTCATACTTTCACTCTAGCTCAAAAAGAAACAAGCCAGGAGAAAGCTTAGGATGACGTTATGATCATTTAAACTGTTTTTGCTTAGACATGTTATTTGCCAGTGTTCAACTCAAAGGGTGACATGTTAGTCTCAAGAGCTCATTCACAGTCACATACTAGTATCATAATAAGTTTGGAGTGTTTCTAATGGTTTTTAAGATAACTGTTGAATTATTATAGGGATTTCAGAGAAATTCCAAACCCTTATAAATGCTCTTATGCTCAAATGAATATTCAGGAATGGTCTCAAATATAAGACATCCGCTTTAATGATTCAATAAAAGGTTTCAGTCGTTTAGTCTTTTGAGTTCTTCTCTGTGTTCTATCCTATACAATATCTGTGGAGTTATAAACCTTTATAGTATAAAGAATTTTAAACAATGATAAAAGTACTTGCATGTATATAACAATTAAACACAACAATTTGATGCTTATTAAAAAACAAATTTCATGCATTATAAACCAAATTTTTGTGGCTAAAAGAAAAAAAACACTCTCAAATTTTAAATATAAATATATTTCATGTATCATTATATATAAACAAAGTGTCCTCGTCTGTTCCGTAACTTTTTCTAGCCAAGTTAAACTCTGAAATTCTGCTACAACACATATCTGAAAGATAACAACATTTATTTATAAGCTTATTTTAAAACTATTACACATCAGTACTATGAAAAATATTCTTTTCTAATATGACAGTGTCATACAGGTATAAGATACAAAACTCATAAAAACAGCTGATATTAAACATTTAAAAATTAGTTATGTAGGCAATTTTCTGTCAGTTTGATCAACTTATGATTTGATTAAGCCTGATAAGTCCAAAACCTGAATAAAAAATAGTAATCAAAGAGCTCTGAGGGATATGATTGCCATTGTTTTCATTGATACATGCATGTATTAGTATTATTTTCTAAAATAATTCAACTGCACGTAAAATGCTCGTAAAATGTAATTTACTTAATCTGAATGGTTATTCAACTTTAAATATAGCCAATCATGATACAAGTGTATGAACAATGTACTTATTGTGTTTTATTTATGTATTATCAATTCCAAGTTTACTTTCCTTAGCAGTCACTGAGAGTGAGAGAAGGTATGTCACTTCGTACCTTATCACCTATTTTCCAAGGTAAGTTCTAGTTGGAACCCTATTTCTAACTCTTTAAATATTTAATTTCCTTTGGGCCAGTGGGCATATCTCCTTTCCGTACACATTCCTCTGTTTAAATAGCGATCGGTTTTAATATAATAAGACGTCTATCGACAGAACGAGTTAATTATTCTCAACATATCGTCGTTTGATGAAAGTTACTTACGAAAGGGAGACAACTCGAAACTATAATACGGAAGACTCCATTTTGGTGGAAGGGGTGTTCTTGTTGGGGCAGCCCCGTTGTTCCGACACCCCGTTAGTCCGACACCCCATTGGTCCGACACCCCACTGGTCCGACACCCCATTTATCCGACACCCCATTAGTTCGACGCCCCATTGGTCCGACACACCAATAGTCCGACAATACAATTAATCCCGACCAATAGTAGTAAGCTGATACACAGAAACTTACTAATTTGTGAACCTAGTGTTAGACCAGTTTTTTAGAGCAATCAGGGACACATCGATAGTACTATTATGTAAATATTTATCTTTACGAGGAACAACATAAGATAACTTGCATACCGAAACTGTGAACACACACTTTCCACATTAATTAACTTGTCAATTCCCCCGCTATTCGAACAGAATTGCTTACCCCTCACCCCTCATTGCGGGAGATGCAAACAACAATCTCCAACTTCAACTCATTTATTGGTAAATGAATTGATTCAATATTGTTGATTACAGATATTGATTCATTGGTTAGTTTGACCGAAACCGAAAACTTTGAGTTCTTTCCGTATTTATTTGATTGTTTATTGTTTGTCCTATTATATAGATCTATTGTATTTGAAATAAAAGTGAACACAAATTCAGGAATTTTGCGACTTAGATGAAGGGGTACCCCTAGAGTATCTATATCAAAGGCAACAAAAAAATCGACCTATTATGAATATAAGAAAAAAGGACAATACAAATGTTCAAGTAAAACAATCCCTATACATTTTTGTTAAGGGGCCAACTGAAACACGCCTCCGGGTGCGGGAGTTTCTCGCTGCATTGAAGACCCATAAATGGCCTTCGGCTGTGGTCTGTTCTTTGGTCTGATTGTTGTCTCTTTGACACATTCCCCATTTCCATGCTCAATTCGAATATTAAGAAAAATGAAAGTTGTCCAAAGCAAAAACTCGCACTCACAACCTGAAATGTAACTAGGTGATCTGGAGGATATAAACAACACTACAAAGAAAGTCTCATCAGAGGATCGTTATATTCTTACTTGTTACCGGTATTCGATTGTGCAATAGTAATTTCACGGAACCAAGAAAAACAAGAGTGCACACGCTGAAATGTCTCGCCTTCTTTACTAATCATTGATTTTATGTTGATAGTTTTAAATATAAAGCTTTATTACAACTGTCACATAAACTTAACATTAACAAAGAAAACTAAACATTGACCAATGAACCATGAAAATGAGGTCAAGGTCAGATGAACCATGCCAGGCAGGCATGTACAGCAAACAATTCTTCTATACAACAAATATACTTGATCTATTGCATGCCTATAGTTTAAGAAAAAACAGACCAAAACACAAAAACTTAACACTGAGCAATGAACCATGAAAAGGTCAAATAAAACCCTCGGGACTGACATATAGATCATAAAATATTTCCATACACCAAATATAGTTGACCTATTGCATATAGTATTAGAAAAAAAAAAGACCAAAACTCAAAAAACTTAACTTTGACCATTGAACCATGAAAATGAGGACAAGGTCAGATGACACCTGCCAGCTAGACATGTACACCTTACAACCATTCCATACACAAAATATAGTAGACCTATTGCATACAGTAGAAGAAAAACAGACCAAAACACACAAACTTAACTTGAACCATGAAAATGGGGTCAAGGTCAGATGACACCTGTCAGTTGGACATGTACACCTCACAGTCCTTCCATACACCGAATATACTAGACCTATTGCTTATAGTATCTGAGATAGTGACTTAACCACCAAAACTTAACCTTGTTCACTGATCCATGAAATGAGGTCGAGGTCAATTGAAAACTGTCTGACGGGCATGAGGACCGTGCAAGGTACGCACATACCAAATATAGTTATCCTATTACATATAATAAGAGAGAATTTAACATTACAAAGTAGTCACTGAACCATGAAAATGTGGTGAAGGTCATTGGACATGTGACTGACGGAAACTTCGTAACATGAGGCATCCATATACAAAGTATGAAGCATCCAGGTCTTCCACCTTCTAAAATATGAAGCTTTTAAAAAGTTAGCTAACGCCGCCGCCGGATCACTATCCCTATGTCGAGCAGGCTCGACAAAAACCACGTACATATATATTATTACAAAAAGTATCTAGCTAGGCAAGGTATCAAAATATCAACAAAATAATGCAATTCAAATATTGAAAGTAATGTTATGGCAGTTCTGTGTTTGTCTGTGTTTTTATACGCACGTTAAAATTTTGACTGGACGTATTATGGTATACAAATGTCCGTCTGTCCGTTTGCCCATCTGTCTGTCCGGCGTAAACATGTCGCATCGTAACTTGAGAACGACTCATCAAAATTTCATGAAACTTATAATAACATAGTTGTTTCTTATGATTATCGAACGATCTGTATAATAAGATTAAAACTTTTTGAGTTACGGGACTTTGTAACTAAAACAAGGGTGAAATTTTTTCGCCCGCTTCATACAAAATGTACTTCGGTCAACGCTTTTACACCCCAATAAATTTACAAAAAGAGCATTCAATTCTTAAATAAAATTGAGAATGGAAATGGGGAATATGTCAAAGAGACAACCACCCAACCAAAGAGTATACAACATTTCTTTGTCAAAATGTTCAAACTTCTTGAGAAATATATATCAGCAAAAATCATGCATATCATAGTCATGATAATATAACGCATATATAACAGCGTTCGCAGGTACCTAGATACATGGGTCGTCTTATTGGCCATAATGCACGCGAATGCATTACAAGAATTGTATGCATGCTCCTTATTAACATAATATTACGGACGTACTTATACAGGCATTTACCTTTGAAAACTACCTCGTAGTTTATAACATACATAGACAATATATACTGTCATCTCGTGACTGTACATAATTCAACTAGAGGCTCTTAAGAGCCTGTGTCGCTCACCTGCATTTACTGATGCTTAGATAATCATGTAAAACAAGGTTAAAATCATAACTAATAGTATTAAATAATGATAACAAAAAACTGCAAAATTTCCGTAAAATTACAAACTCAGGGACAGAAACCTAACAACGTGTTGTCGGATTCGACTGAAAATGTCAGGGCAGATAAATCTAAATTCAATAAACATTTTTGCTACCTGTCAGATTTGCTCTAAACGCTTTAGTTCCATAGATATAAGCCAAAAACTGCATTTTATCCCTTTGTTCTATGCTTAGCCATGTCGGCCATGTTGGTTGGCAGGCGTGGTCATCGATCGGACACATGTTTTAAATTAGATACCCTAATGATGATTGTGGCCAAGTTTGGTTAAAATCGGGTCATTAGATTCAGAGAAGAAGATTTTTGTTAAAGTTAACAGACGACGACGAAGACGGACGACGGACGCCAAGTAATAAAAAAAAGCTTACTTAACCTTTCAAGTCAGGTGAGCTAAAAATGTACCTATTTATTAGCATATGATAGCCATATTACACGGAGTCTAATGAACAGCTTCGTTATCATTGAATAGAATTAAGGAGTAGTTGATAACATAAATAAAATAATTTGAAGTAAAAGTTAAGTAATCAGAATATATTACTGTAACAAAATCGATTGATTGATTGTTGGTTGCTTTACGCCGGATTAGCACAAAAAGGCTATATCGCGGCGAGAGCATATTTTTAAAATAAGACAAAAAGTCCTTCAATATACTAAAATTCTAGACTAAAGCAAATTGATTATTTACAAATAAAAATCAACAGTAAGATAACGTGATAAAAATTAAAAACGACTTAAATATTATAACATTTTTATATTCTATAATAAATTCCAATTTCTTTTAAAAATGCAACAATATTTGTAAATGGAACATTATTAAATAAATCATACATATTATTGACATTGAAATGCTTCTTACGAATATCAGCAAAATCAATACAATTAATTAAAACATGTTTAATAGTATACTTGCAGTTGCAAGATACACATTGTGGTTCATCTTCATTTTTTAAAAGATATTCGTGTGTTATTCTAGTATGACCAATACGACATCTAGAAATAACACACTGATCTTTTCTGCACATAAAATTATTAAAAGATTTGCCTAAATTAGGTTTAATTTCATGTAATTTATTATCATCTTTTTTACTCCATTCAGTTTTCAATATATTAAAAACATATTCTCTAATATTAGATTTAAAATCAGTATATGGTATATCACAGTTAGATAAAGGGACACCCAGGGCATTCTTTGCCTCAAGGTCTACAGCTGTGTTTCCAAGGATTCCAACATGACTCGGAACCCATACAAATATTATTTCTTTCAGAAGAATTTTTAAATTCCTCATTACATATACAATTTTGAGAATTGTTGGGTTTTTAATTTTAGTATTTTGTATAGCTTGTAAGCATGAAAGTGAATCAGAACATATAATAAATTTGGATTTATCTGAAGAAGCAATAAATTTCAAAGCCAAAATTATTGCTTCTGCTTCAGCAGTAAAGATGGATGCATCAGATGGCAAACGGAGAGTTGCGGCTCTGTCCCTGAAGACAGCAGCAGATGCAAATCTGTCACCATCTTTTGATCCATCAGTATAGACAGTTGAAAAATCTAGATAATCAGCTTTAATTTTAGCATAGTGTTGCTGAGTTAAAAGAGGATTTGTTTTATTTTTATTGTGTTCACGGAGATCAAATATCATTTTTGGTTTGGGAAGTTCCCATGAAGGACATTTGCGAGTTTTAACTTGAGCAACAGATTTTAAATCAAAAGAAGCTAAATGTGGTTTTAAACGTATACCTAACGGAGGAATTTTATTTTCATGTTTTGCAAAAATATCTTCATAAATCGGATTAAAAACACAGCTGTAGGCAGGATTATCTGGATAGGCTTTTAGTTTGACAGCATATTGAAGTCCAAGCTTCAAACGTCTGTTAGAGAGTGAGTGCTCAACAGACTCTCAACTGGTGAGGTTTAAAATGCGCCAAGACAGAGACGCAAACTCTGGTGATGCACAGTATCGAGAATCTGTATGTAGGACTTCCTTGCAGAGCCATACACTATAAAGCCATAATCTAGTTTAGATCTAACTAGAGATCTATATAAATTAAGTAAAATGTTGCGATCAGCACCCCAGTCAGTACTGCCGACAACTTTTAAAATATCTAATGCTTTTAAACATCTCGATTTTAACATTTTGATATGGGGTAGAAAGGTTAACTTTTTATCGAAAATTAACCCAAGAAATTTGGTTTCATTAACCATTTTAATTGGGTTGCCGTACAAAGTGAGCTCTGGATCAAGATGCAATTTCCTTTTGTTACAAAAATGCATCCCGACCGTTTTTGACGTGGAAAATTTAAAACCATTTTCCGAGGCCCATTTTTCAATTCTTCTAAAATCGACGTTCCTCGATTAAAGTTTTTATGATTTTGCTAATTTTCAGGTAGGCTTCAACAAGTGGATATATGAAACACCTTTTAGGAATTTATAAGTCAACTGCGATTGTCGATTCCCTGAAATGGAACTTGTTTCCCCTAAAATTGTGTGATGATGTTGTTTTAATCGTGACGATATATATATATATAAAGGAAGATGTGGTATGATTGCAAATGAAACAACTCCGCACAAGAGACCAACATGACATTACAACTATAGGTCATCGTACGATCTTCAACAATGAGGAAATCCCATACCGCATAGTCAGCTTTAAAAGGCCAAATAGTTAACACATAAACAAACGACAACCACTGCATTCCAGGCTCCTGACAGGCACATACATACATAATGTGGCGGGATTAAACATGTTAGCGATATCCCAACGACCCTCCCCCTAACCTGGGACAGTGGTACAAATGTATAACAGTACAACATAAGAACGAACTATACAAATCAGTTGAAAATGGCTTAACTCATCAAATGGACAAAAATACAAGTGGACGTGGCCGGGTACTTGTACATCCCAAAAAGAAATTGACACTAGGAACAGATTTGTTAGCATGTTTTTTGAGTGTAAATTGTATATATCTTGTAATGTACGAATGCAGTTTGCAATTATGTTTTTCAGTATTTCAAGCATTTGCATAGTTGTATATAATGCCATAATCTATGTTAAAAGTGTCGGACTAATGGGGTGTCGGACTATTGGGGTGTCGGACCAATGGGGTGTCGGACTATTGGGGTGTCGGACCAATGGGGTGTCGGACTAACGGGGTGTCGGAATATCGGGGCGACCCCTTCTTGTTACACCTTTACGTTGTGGTCTACATTTATTTAAATCTAAATGATGCATATTATTTAAAATTATACAACAACAATAACCCTCAATAGCAGACAGACACAGAAAGGATCTCGTGAGTTTCAAATTAATCAATGGTGTGGGGAATCCAGAGCAACCATTCAATCTGATACCCCTTCAAGTCAAGAAAACTATACGCATGCGCATACTTACCTAAACAAACCCCAGACTTGTGATTTGTATAGCAAGGAAATATGGAATTACAATATCAAATATCAGTTTCATAACGGTGACATATAAAAAAAACTCCACTTCAGTTCTTATATGACAGAAATAGATTTATTGATCGGAATTCAGAGAACTCTCGCATGTTATCAAAACTGGGGAATTCTCTCTGAAGTGTTTATAAATTTACAAAAACACTAAATATAAATACTGCTTAATTCTGATTTCTGTGTTTTTAAAAACATGCATACAAGTCAAGGGAAATATCAAAACATGAAGATTATAAGAAGAACATTATAGGACAGTTGATTAAATTCAATCCTTTTGTTTTTTATATCATTTAAAGCAAGACAATGTCAAGAATCTGAGATGTTCCTTGATGTTTAGAATAAACCGTTTGACATGAGGGCATGGCCCTGAGTCAATGGTATAAGTCTACAGATTGCTTAAAAGCAATCGTATTCCAATAAAAAACAATGTTATTAAATTATATACATGTGTCCTTTGTTTTCAATGGATAGCTATCTCATTGGCAATCATACCACATCATCTATTTTATACACAATCAACATTTAATTTCAATTCTGTAATATGGAATTTGACATATATATCATATTTTATGCCTAAATTGGTTATAAACCAACCTTTCTTTGTTTAATTCAAATGAAAAACAAATTGGTTACATAAAATGAACTAGAAAAGCAGCATTGTCCTGATTGAGGCTAAGAATTAAAATGAAAAAGGTACTTTTAGTACTTTTTAAAATATAACTAAACCAGATGCTCCACAGGCACAGCTTTATACGACCACAGAGTTTGAACCCTGAACAGTTGCTCAAGTATGGACACAACATTCAAGCTTGATACAGCTCTGAATTTGGATTGTGATTAAATAGTTGACACAACAAAGACAGTTTCTGACACAGAATGAATGTGGTCTAAGAACTTAAACTTAAAAATTTTAAATTGGACATTTACCTATTATGGTCCAATATCCAAAATCTAAATACATGGTTAGATTCAGCATATATATCAAAGAACCTCAAGAAATTCAATTTTTGATGAAATCAAATAAAGTTCAATTTTGGACCCTTTAGACCTCAATGTGGACCAATTTGATAACCGGGCCCATATATCAAAAATATAAATACATGGTTAGATTCAGCATCTATCAAAGAACCCCATACATTCAATTTTTGTTGAAATCAAACAAACTTTTTTTTAAATTAATTTTGGACTCCTATTTGGACCAACATGAAAACTGGACCTATAATCAAAAATCTAAATACATGTTTAGATTCAGCATATCAAAGAACCCCAAGGATTCAATTTTTGTTGATATCAATCAAAGTTTAATTTTGGACCCCAATTTGGACCAACTTGAAAACTGGGCCCATAATCAAAAATCTAAGTACATGTTTAGATTCAACATATCAAAGAACTCCAATAATTCAATTTTTGTTAAAATCAAACTAAGTTTAAAGTCATAAGAAACCACAAATAAAAAAAAAATGCATATGTTTTTTTATAACTCAATGGATAGTTTACATTTTAAAACTTATGTACATATACTTTTTTCTGAAGAAAATTCTTTAATTTATTCATATATAGAAGAAGTTTACTTTATTTTAATTGCCTCCTTCAAGGAAGCAATTTCCCCCGACATATTTTCCGTATGCAAAGTGACCTCAGTGTGACTCATCTCGTAAAAATCTGGTGATCGCAATATGCATGGATGTTCTTAAAATAAACTATTATCTGAATTTACATGTTAAACACGTGCTTAATTTCCATGCTTTTTTGTTGATTTTTTGTTGATTGTTGACAAACAGATGACAATCGTTAAAATCCAACTTCAAAATCGAACTTTAAAGGGAAACTTCGCAAAAAAATCAAAAATTGATATTATGTTCATTCAGTATAAAAATGCTCAAATTCATAGTCATTAAAGTTTTATTCCGCTAGATAAGCGATCACCATCGATTTTAAATTAAGAGTATCAATTCTCTGCGTTTGGCCATTTTGTCTTCTTTCCCGATTAATAACAATGATATGTCTATAAACCACAAAGGAACAAAACTACAGTAACCGATGTAGTCGTAATTGCGTGTCGATATGTTGTCAATCGTACGGTTGTTTTATCCGACTAACTAACTTGAAACGGAAAATATTCTTATTTTTTTAAATTACCATGGTCTGTTGTTTTTAAACTGTTGATATTGGAATTAGGTAAAAAGTCAAAGTTGAAATCATAAATAAGTGTTCCGTGAAAATTGTTTTCGAAAATCTAATTTATTCATAATTCTTTAAAGTAATAATTTTTTTTCAAATAAATTCTGATCTTCCCTCATCTGATCACCAGCATGGCTAAAGGTATTGTGAGGGGTGTGAGGTGACACGTCCAGGTATTCAAGCGATTTCCTGTCCGGCTTGCAAGTTCATGCATCGTTTCACCTCTGCAGGTATTGATCAGTATACACGGCGGATAAGTTATAACTTTCCATTTTGAACTATGAGATGTATAATATACAACTCTGTCTTACTTGTCATTACTAAACTCATACGCTTGTTTATAAATAACATTTCTGGTGTAAAGAATATTATTCATAAAAATATAAATAATACCCAAAAAATAAGATTTGATGAAATTAAAATCTATTTAAATATTTTTTCCAAGGGTGAATTTGGGAAAATGTAATATATATATATATACTCATTGTCAATAGTGAAGGACAGATTGGAACATACCAGAAATATTGATTTAAAAAAATGTACACACATGTCGACGATTCGTTTATACGACTGGGTAGAAAGTAACGGAACTATAGCGCAATTTAAAATATATACATGTATACATTGAACATAAGAAAAAAACATATATTTTGAATAAATTTGGGTAAAAGTTTTGTAAATAGACTAGTCCACGTATGCCAGCAGTATGTAATCATCGAATGTCGATAGACTATTGTATACCAGAAGAAGAAGAAGAAGAAGAAGAGAACCAATTGATTTAAATACAGGTCGATGTATAATTTGCTTTGGTTCATTGAAGTTGTGGACATAGTAAAATCACAGATTTATATTTCAATAAGATTGTTCTCAAACAAAGGAAGGAATTTCTCATCACAATTGTTATATATGCCACTGGACGAACACTAATTATCCCCAAGGGATGTGAATATTTTGCTGGGAAACTATTGAGTATCAAAGTTTCAAATTAATTTCGGGATTTATTTTCTTTCTTGGTATTCAAGGGAAATATGACAATAAATTGGTTCTGTCTTTTTTTTTTAAACATCGTTAAAAAGATGTGTGTCTAAGGTGGACGCCACAAGAACCCTGTAATACTAGTACGAGAGTATAGCATGTAAACATTCCTTATCAATAATATGGTTGTATTGGAAATATTTTCATACAGATTGACAACTCATGGTCCGATATGCATGTAATATTTGCCACATGACGCCCATAGTTCTTTCTACCATCATCATCTTATTCTTTGATATTGCTGTAAACATCGATGGTTCACACCCAAACAAAATGGGAGTAATGTACCTTCAGAGCTTCTCCGTGCAGGGGTGTGGAAATGCTATGCCCGACTCGTACATTTGAACAACCGGACAAGTAATTATTTTTGTCTGGGTTGCCCGTGGACAAGTAAAATAATATAAAAGACAAAGTTCAATTCCAACAGAAATATAGAACTAATTTCAACATGTTCAAAATATATAAAGATGTTCAATTTATGTAAAAGAAACCAATGGTTCATGACGATAAATATTACATAATACCGAAAATAGATAAACAAAATAAATAAAAATAAGTATGCGAACCCGAGTTGTGTAACATTGCATTGGTTTTGTCCATTGACACTGGATGGTCGATTAGGTTTTATCCATCATATACCGGAAGTGTCATTTTATATGATTTTGTATCGAGATTCAGATTGATAAATACTTTATAAAACACCGGGCAAGCAAGACAAAAAGAGTAATGAGTCGAGTAAAAACCTTAAAACGCAAATGGAGGATAAGGAGTATTAAAAAAAAATATGTAAGCGAGAATTTCAGACATCGTGAATATCAGATTGCACCTGGCTATCTAGGATGGAAATTCGGAAAATAAATATTTTTTTTGTCTTTATATTTATAGATCAAAGGTCAACATTATTTGTTGTCAGAGTGGTAAATGGAAGGGACGGTTTAATTGCCCATCAATACAATTATAAAAAAAACCAAAAAAAAAAACAAGTGTGTTGATCAGTTGAGAGAAACAACAAAAAAGTCAATAGTTTATCCATTATTTAATTTCCATTTCTTCACTCACTGTCCTCTAAACTTGTATATCATTATATGTACCTACTGGCTACAATTTTTATTCCAAAACTGCTGCAAAAATTACCTTTACATGTTATTTCATTGGTTGGTTTGCTGTAAGGTCTTGAAGGTTTTTGTCCCATAGATGATAGATGTTGACCTACTTTACTTAATTTTTACACATAATAAACAAATGGATTTCACTCGTTTGTGATGCAGTTGTAACAGTGCTAAGAATCATATATTAACTACAATGAAATACTTCAATATTTATTGGGACCATCAGGGCAAGTAACTTTTTTTCCGGACAAGTGAACTTTACAGTTTTACTTGCCCAGGGACAAGTGCCCACAGCAAATATTTCCACACCCCTGCCGTGGTATACACTTGTGAAAATTAATATATAGACGAAATTTCTGTATTGAAATGAATCTACATCTTTAAATAACGATTTTGAGTAATCACCTTACAAACCAATATAAACGTATGGCAAGATATAACCATGAAGGAATTTAGTTTTTGTCAGACGCAAGAACTCATCCCTATCATAAACGTATACGTATATATGCATGCAGTTTCAAATATCAAGAACAAACGGTCGATGTTGATAGTTCAGAGTTAGACATGTCACAAAACGGTATATGCATATTCATTTTCGTTCATTCTTAAATTGTGGTTAATAACTACGACCATTTGTCAGCTGTGCGCTTTTAATTACGTATATTGTCGATAAGCTATAAGAGTTAAACAGATTTTATTTTTTCCCAGAATTCAACAAATCGGGCTAAAACATCACGACCCACTCAAGATTTCAACCAAAAAAGTTACAAATACTTGATTTTCTCCGTTATTAGAAGGAATATAAATTTAAAACTTTGCAAATGTGTTTTTTATGTTAAGATGAACATAATTAGATGATAAGTAAAAAATTGCGGAATTTCCCTTTAACTACCTGCCATATTTTCACAACAACACTGACCGATTGAAAAAAAAAAATTGACGTTTATACGAAATTTATGCAAAAAAAATGAAAAATTCTTGAATAGAAGACTAAGTTTATGATGTTTGTATGCATTGGTTCAAGAATTGAAAGAACATTATTTTTCACCGGTCACTCGTTTCTTATGACTTTAATTTTGGACCCTTTTGACCTTAATGTAGCCCAATTTGAAAACAGGACCAAAAAGTAAGGATCTACATACACAGTTAGATTCTGCATATCAAAGAACCCCAATTATTCATTTTTTGATGAAATCAAACAAAGTTTAGTTAAGGACCCTTTGGGGCCCCTAATTCCTAAACTGTTGGGTCCAAAACTCCCAAAATCAATTCCAACCTTCCTTTTATGGTCATAAACCTTGTGTTTAAATTTCATAGATTTGTATTTACTTATACTAAAGTTATAGTGCGAAAACCAAGAAAAATGCTTACTTGGGCCCCTTTTTGACTCCTAATTCCTAAACTGTTAGGACCAAAACTCCCAAAATCAATCCCAACCTTCCTTTTGTGTTCATAAACCTTGTGTTCAAATTTCATAGATTTCTATTTACTTATACTAAAGTTATTCTGCGAAAACCAAGAAAAATGCTTATTTGGGTCCTTTTTTGGCCCCTAATTCCTAAACTGTTAGGACCAAAACTCCCAAAATCAATCCCAAACTTCCTTTTGTGGTCATAAACCCTGTGTTTAAATTTAATAGATTTCTATTCAGTTAAACTAAAGTTATAGTGCAAAAATCAATGTGTCTTGGGACATTGATGACGACGACAACGACGACGTCATACCAATATACAAATTTTTTAAATTTTTTGCGGTCGTATAAAAAAAGTTCATTAAATGTAATTGTAATTTTTATGACTATGTGAAACCTGTTACAAAAGATGTTTCTGATACATGTACAATTTTTTTCTTCAGCATTAGGGTTCTACCAACATTTTATGTGACTATAATTTTATAAATATACCTTTATTATATGAAGGATTCTTGTAAAATATTCGATTTTTCTTCCTGTCAAAACCACACAAAACTATGTAATGACCTACAAAATAAACATGGATATTAATAGTGAGCATGTGTGAAAAAATACATTATGAAGATACATGCATTTAAATCATCAATGCCATCTTTGATCTTATAAAAAAAAGTAGTGACTTCTGACAAATGTAGGGATAGCAATATACTAAATCATATACATAAAGTCTTACCACATTTTTTATACTATGGAGAACTCGACAAAAATAAGCTGAATCGAATGGAAAAATATATCCAACCTATGATAAATAGATAAATCAATAGATGAAATAAGGGATGCACTTTTAAGTTCATTTAATGAAATCTCCCGAAAATTATGTTTTTGTAATGTAATGTTATCCCAGAGCTAAGAAATTCAAATCAAAATCTCTTTTGACACTGTATTTTGTCAGATCCATTTTAACACCCAGATTGTCTACTTACCTTGATATCTATCGCAGCATTTCGTACAGCGTTTTAAACATGTTAAACAACTGATTCCCTGTAAAAAAAAAAAGATTATGATTGGACTAACTCCTCATGTGCTATTGGGCAGAGTGTACATTTTGAGTTAAAATTGGCCTTTTTGACATCTGTATCATTTCTTTTGAATAGAAAAACAACCTCTAATTTTTTTTAATATCATCTGTACTGAGATATTAACTTCCAATAATACAAAACAAATTGGTATTTACAAAATTATAGATCATACAAAAAAAATGACCTGGATGTTCTTATTATACGGTGCAAAAACATTATGCATGTTATGCATGCATTGCAGAAATCTTCTTATCAACAAAAAAAATGTTTTTCCTTTCATGGTCTTACCCATTTTAAAATTCTAGTTTTGGCCAATAGTTGATCACATACTTCAAGAAATTTTGGAATATTTTGTTTGGTGAAAAGCTGAACACGTATTTAGTTCAGCAAAATTGTCACTGTTACTTATTTCATCACATGACTCCTGTTAATTTGACAATATGTACAGAAAATTATGATTTCATTGAGGACACACATACCTTGCTTCTCATTCTGAATTTTTTTTTAAATCAAAAATTTACAGGGCCAAATAGATATAAAAGATGTAGTATGAGTTCCAAGGAGACAACTCTTCATCCAAGTCACAATTTGTAAAAGTAAACCAAGATAGGTCAATGTGCAGTCTTCAACACAGATACCCAAATTGTAATTTCTCTTTATTCACAATGTACACAGTCTAGATAAAACCAATCAGGCAGAGCAAATGTAAATACTTACTAGCTTGTCACACCATATACACTCAAGGTATGACCAGTCAACCAAAGCAATTACGATGTTATCTCCCTCTAAATGATTCAAAATCTCATCCACTGGCACACTTCTGGAAAAAACACAGGCAGTTTATGTAGATATGAGATATACTACTTAAAGCTACTTTCCCAAAGCTTGTAGTTTAAAGGTTTGGTTGGCTTGATTGTTTCGTTTGTATGTTTTCTCACAGCATTATAATTAAGATTGACATCTGTAATCAATAGGTAGGAGATTCTTCAGCTTGTATATCAATCTTTATTACAAAACTTGAGTAAACATTTATACAAACCTAACCTTTAAACTACAAGCATTAGGAAAATAGCTTTAAACGGTTAACTGTTTTTTTAAAGAATTGATATAAATTTATATTGACATCATTAAATAGATGTGTTTTCTTTACAAATTGTCGCCATGGTAATTATTTTGACTGATCAATTGTCCAGTATATTGATTGCTATTCATAATCCAAAAATATGAAATTAATTAGAACTTGTCTCTCAGCTCGGGGCAAGATCTTAAGGAAACATAATTAGTTACATGTTTTAACAGTAATTTCTAATCAGTAACACGATTAAATTTTACGATTTACTTCATCATTTCATATTTTATCTTATATTCTGTAGACCTACATCTGAATGTACAATCTCTGTCGTGCAAGTCTTTGTCATATTTTAAACTAAATGCTAACTCAAAAACTGTAAAAAAGCAAACCAAGTGAATTTAATCAATATATAATTGATGGTACGATTAATAGGATTAATCAATTTACATTGAAACACCTCACATTATTTGTGGAGACAACAAGACAAAATGGAAGAATCATCGGTTTCAGACATATTCAATTCTACGAGATCAAGAAGTTTTTTTTAGTTTTTTTTTTCAATATGAAGTTAGTACAAACGCCATAGTTGATACCGTGTATTTGGTAATAAAGTTGGACAGGAATCTTCACAGACCAGCCTTATAATACCAAAGGACAAACTTCAATTCATTGTATTATAAAAACGTAAATGTATGACTTGGATGGAAGGTAGTCACATTGACACTCATACCTCATCTTCTTATATCTATGTGTAGGGTACTATTGATAAGGCCTTAGAACATCAACTAAAATTACCAGTTAACCGGTTAATCGGTCGAACGATTATACGAGTAACCGGTTAGGCAAAAGTGTACAATTTGACAACACTACTTTAAACTTTTCTAACTGTCTCTCCCTACTGTGGTTTCATGGAATAACAAATTTATAATGATTTCATTGGTGAAGTTGTTCAACAAGGTACAAATAATAGATAGTTTTGTATACAGACTTTACCAAAACCTGAAAATTAAATCATTGAAATATCCACAAACAAGAATGTGTCCATAGTACACAGATGCCCCACTCGCACCATCATATTCTATGTTTAGTGGACCCTGAAAGTGATGTAAAAACTCTTAATTTGCCATTTAAATTAGAAAGATCATATCATAGGGAACATGTGTACTAAGTTTCAAGTTGATTGGACTTCAATTTCATCAAAACCTACCTTGACCAAAAACTTTAACCTGAAGCGGGACAGACGGACAAAGGAATGGACAGATGAACGAATGGATGAAACAAACAGACACACAGACCAGAAAACATAATGCCCCTCTACTATTGTAGGTGGGGCATAAAAAAATAAAGGAATCCACAGAAGTGTACAATAGAAAACAGTTTAAACCAGATTATCTAACTTGTTAAAGTTCTCTGAACAGATTAAGGTGACTTACTTTCTGTTTGAATATCAAATCAATCTCTTACCATAATAATATACATGTATAATTAAAGAATCATTTTTTTACACGGAGTTAAATAGTGGACTGATTGACCCTAAAGCAGGAGATTGAGGACTAAAACAATTATTTCACTAAACTTTTTACATTGCAGTTTTTTCCATTCTTGAAAAATCCCAATAATAAATGCACACAATAATTTTTTTGAAATACTAAGGTTTTCTACCTCAGGCGTAGACAACTTTTTTGGATTCGAGCGTCACTGATGAGTCTTTTGTAGACGAAAGGGGTGTCTGCCGTATATATAAAATTTAGTCCTGGTATCTATGATGAGTTAATTTTCTGAATTTACAGTACATTTGTGTATCTAGTTACAGTTGGTTTAAATGTGTACAAAATTCTGATTTTTTGAAATACTAAGGCTTTTCTACCTCAGGCATAGATTACCTTTATAGCTGTTTAGCTGTATTTGGCAACACGTTTAGGAATTTTAGATCTCAATGCTCTTCAACTTTGTACTTTGCTGTAAAGCATAAAGCTGTATGTGGCTCAGACATTATTTGCACAAAACATTTAAAATAAAACCAACAGCATGATTTATACAAATATGATAGACATGCAGAAACCAACATGAAGAATTGAAATCAAGGCTAATAAGCCAAACAGTGACCTACAGTCATAAATATTTTTCATTATCAATTACAAACCCTTTCTCAACCACTATTCCTTTTGATTCGGCTTCCTGAAACAATGTGTTCACTCTGTTCTCATCTTTTGTAAAATTTGCCTTGTAAAATGACTATTGAAAAAGAATATTTTCTTCAATCAATTAATTAATATAACAAGCAGTCAGAGGTAATACTTATACATACAACTTAAGAAGTTTTTTTATTAACTGGTAGAGGTAAATTATTTTGGAGGTAGGGTTATTTCCCTTACAACATTAGAAAAATTCTGATTAGTTATAGAATAACTAATCGAAGAATTCAAATAGAGAAAAATATTCAACGAGTGACCGAACAACACATTAATTCACGAAATGCGCGTAGCGCATGAGTTAATTATCAGTGTTGTTCGGTCACAAGGTGAATATTTTTCGATATTTGAATTCTTTTATTAGTTATTCTTTTTATTACATTGGCAAATGGCCTTTTTTTAAGAGATTAATGTAAAACATGTAAGGAACTATATCTATTTTCTACGTATTCACAATTTGTTTTGATCTGCTGTTAACGACGTCTATTGTTGTGTGACGTCAGAGATTCACATGTGAAATTATAGGTATTTATTTAACTGGGAAATAGATGTAATTCATTTTCAATTTCGTTTTTGGAAGCTACCTGATAATACTTCCTGAATAAATATGAAAATGTGTTCTTAGTTATAATGAAGCAAACAAAATTCAATCAATTCTGAATTAAGCATCAATGTTTGTTACTAGCCATATTTATACAAGCTTTTTTCAACCAATACAACTTTAACTATTCAAAGAATTTTTTTTCAAAGAATTCTCAAAATGTACCACAGTTTAAAATATGGATAGATGGATGGATGACTGTTTAACACCCAGTGGTAAGTTAAATGCTTATTAAAAAAAACTATTTATGTGGTTCTAATAATAAGAATCCTTCATTGTACTAGACCTACAAGCTGAGCAGGATTTTAAATGAAATTCACAAGGTAACAGTCTGCAGGAAGCTATATCACCTTACCTGGACACATTATTCCTACTCAAGGTACCAGTATTTGTTTTTTCTAAAAATTAAATGTGTCTAAACCATGAATTAAAAATGCCTTTCCATATAGAAATAACAGATCTAAAAAATGATTTTGGTTGAAAGTAAGGTCAAGGTTTTGTAAAATTAAAAACAAGAATTAGTTTCTTTAAATTAATGTGCAGTATTATAATTGGTGAATTGAAGTTTTTATGTTCTTGTGAAATTGTGAAATGATGTATGCATTTTATTATTAGAAAACAAAAATGTATCCATAGTATAGGGATGCCCCACTCCCACTATCATTTTTGATGTTCAGTGGACCGTAAAATTGGGTTAAAAAATACAATTTAAAATAAAATTAAAATTAAATACGAAAGATCATATCATAGGGAACATGTGTACTAAGTTTCAAGTTGATTGGACTTCAACTTCATCAGAAATACCTTGACCCAAAAAGTTAACTTGAGGCGGGACAGACAGATGTACGAACAAAAGGGACTGACGAAAAAATGGATGTACAGACTAGAAAACATAATACCCCTCAACTATCTTAAGTGGAGCATAAAAAAACCTACAGATGAACCATATCCTTTATCCACCCCAAGTGTGGTCGTCGTTAATCTGTTCTTAATACCATACTTCTGTAGGAGGAAGGCCAAGTCAATTGTCCATACACTAAATATAAAAAGAAATTATCAACAAGACAGCTACCTCACAATAAGATAGAATATCTATATGAAAGTCAATTGTCCATACACTAAATATAAAAAGAAATTATCAAAAAGACAGCTACCTAAAAAAAAAGATCTATAATACATGTAATATGAAAGTTGGCTATATCTCTGGCCTTTGTTAATCTCGTACATGTATGTTTTTATATTTTTAGTTCAATTATATGTTTCTGAGTTTAGTGAGCCTATTTCTTAGTGAACTAGTACCAATCTTTGTTAAGTGGCCAGATGAAGCAATACTCTGGGTACAGGATTTTCTTGCTGTGTTGAAGACCCATTGGTGGCCTTGTGATGTTTTCTGATCTTTGGTAGGGTTGTTGTAGACAAATTCCCTGCATGTTTTCATTCTCAATGTGATGAAAACCCATTGATGGCCATTTGCTTTTATCTGCTCTTTGGTCTGGCTGTTGTCTCTATGACAAATTCCCTGTTTTCATTATTGCTATGTGGAAGACCCATTGGTCAATGTTGGTGGTATTAAACTATAATTTGCTCTTTAGTCAGGTTTTTGTCTCCCCATGTTTATACCTCAAAATTTACAAAAAAAGTACAGACTAACCAGTTGTGAACCTTGAAAGTGTTAAGGCATAGTTTATATCCTAGATGAATAAAATGTTTAGCATATATGAATAATACCGGTATGTGTATATTTACCTATCTCCACAGTCTAAATCTGTATGGTCTTCTTTGTAAATCTTACTGTCATCTATACCTAAATGTCTGTGAAACAAACAAAAAAATAATGTATTTTATGAACTATTGGCTCCAACGCTTGACCTTTCACATTAATTGGACAACCTTGCCACCTGACATCTTGTTTAAAAGGATCTGTGTCCTTTTACTACAATGTAAGGTGTAATGTCAAACTTAACCTATCAAAATAGATTTAGTTAGGTTAGGGAAGGGTTGTTTATTTTAACCCCCACACATTCTGTACATATGTACCTGTCCCTAGTCAGGAGTCTGTTATTCAGTGATTGTTTTTTTTTTATTTAAGGAATGACTGTAATATTTTTTTCTGTCTATGAAGAAATAACATAAAAAATTTGGTGCACACTGAATAACGCGCGTAGCGGGTTATTTAACAGTGTGCACCACATTTTTTATGTTATTTCGAATAGACAGAAAAAATATTACAGTCATTTCTTATAATTTAATTCTAAATTTCATTTTAAACCGTAGAAAACCATAAAAAAACGTTGATGACGTCACGGTCACATGAATAAATTATGTCTAAGGGCTAATAACAAAATAACGTCAGCCAATCAGAAGACGTGTTACATCCAAAATTAAATTATTATTTTTTATCTGTAATTCAGTGGTTTTGGTTTGTGGCTGTGTTACATATTTGTTTTTCATCTATTTTATTACTTTTTTGGCCTAAGAGGATACACTATGGGTTCTTGAATTTGAAACTGTGTAATTTTGACATACACATTATTTCATAAGTGCCAACCTAGAGCATGTAGAGTCAGATATTGGTCAATACAATGTATATACAAGAGTCTTACCGTAATACCATACAAACACATGCTAATCCGCAATCCCATGAATATTTCTGTACAAAGGATGGCACATCTATTTCCTTTTTGTTTGAATGAGTTGATTGAGTTGGCTCTGCTATATATACTGTTCTATCTGAAGAAACAAAGTATATGAAGTAGATATATTAGAATAAATTTTGTTTTCACAGCATGGGACTTTTCTTAAAACTTGTCTGTTCTATCATTAAAATGATGTGAAGTATTGTTGCTCTTTGATTAAACCATACATACTGCATCATGATTGATTTGTTTTTTGGCTTTTCAATGCCACTTTTAAGCACCACATTTGGGTTACCGGTACTACAATTATTATAGGTGGAGAAGAATGAAGTTCCAAAGAAAACCTATGAACTTCGATAGGAAAACTGACAATTCTGGTAAATAAAGATTGCAGTCAAGTGCACTGCACAAGCTGGGTTCAAACTCACATGCTTAGCATTGACCAATCAGTGATTACAGTAGTAGAACTATAGACCACTAAGGCCCCTACTGCATCATATATAAGATAACTCAAATTTATCCATTTTCTCATTACTGATAGCTATAGGCAATCTCAAGATCTGTTTTCACACTTCTAACGTTAAGACATTTAAGTTTAGGTATTTTGAGCCAGAAGGTCTTTGGAAGACAAAAAAGGGTGTCTTCATTTTGTATCCTTTGTTATTTAGGCCATTTTTTTTCTATTTTTAGGTTATAACTTCCCTTAATACATGTAATTACATTTGTATATAGTAAATTAAAGAAAGAAAGGCTTATTAGCTCATCATCAGTAAACCAAAGGAAAAAATAGAGATAATGTATGAAACTATTGTAAGAGTATACAAAAGTGAACACAGAAACGCCACAATAATTGTAATTTGTAACCATTAAAAATCTGGTGGCAAACTTAACTCCCTATTCCCCATTAGCATTTTCAAAAGTGGTCTGTGCTTTCTCAGGGCACTCCAGCTTCCTCCACCAATAAAAATTGGCTGCCACGAAATAGCCCAAAAGTGGTACTTAAAAGACGTGTAAAAAATAACATTCAATCAATCAATCAATCATTTTCAAAAGTTAGCAGGTCTGTGTGTAACAAATTTTGGTTAGGTTTGTGTTGATGAGCAATGCTAAATTATAAGATTTCTGAGTTTTGTTATTGTTATTTGTAATTTAGTCTGTTAGTTAAAATGCTGTATACTTTTATTTGATATAATGATCAGGATTTTTTTTGCTGCTTACTTTTCTCTCATTTTTTGCTGTTTTATGTAAACTAATGATTCATGTCATTGCTTCAAATATTTCTTAAACATCTTCTACAATATATATATATATATATGATATATGTAAAAATGAATGATAAAAACATAATTTGTAAAGCATTGAATCTTTTATTCAACATGGACAACAAAGAAATCTAAAAATTTATAAAATTGATATTCAATAAAAAAGGTGGTATTTAAAAAAATAAATATTTGTGCTAAATCATGTAAATTTTTGACACCTTAACTAATAATTTCAACATAAAATTAACCAACAACTTATTTCATTTTTCTATGTTTTTGCAACACATATATATATCATATATAAAACAATGTAAATGCACCTTCATATCAGATATTTTATTTTCATATTGTAAAGTTTGCAAAATCGACGGCATAGCAGCAGCAATGACCAGTGTACATGTAGCATTTTAAGCATGTTCTTTCAAAATATTTACTATAATCGTTCCACTTTGGGTGGATTGCCTCCCTCAAAACCCCTGCTTAGAATTTATTTGACATTGACTTTTAGCCATTAAAAATCATATATATGACATGTGCATGTATGAAGAACTGTTTTACAATACAAAGATTTTATAACTTCAACTCCCAAGTTTTAAAAAACTGTAACTTTGTTAATAATGCTTGAAAATTTCTAAAAGTGATAGTTATAGATAGCTAACAGATTACTCTTTCAAATTAAGGCACTGTTTGTATTATACAACAATTATGTAACCAATCATAATGTTAACTACATGTCTAAATTATTTTCAACAAATTTCCACTTTCAATTGAAATTAGCTTCTGCATACAATGTAGGTATTCCTAGAGGGTTGAATTTAATAAATGTAGCCACTGATATCAAAAGTACATTCCAATGTCTGTTCTTACATGATTGATAATTTTTTTGTTCAATGTCCAGTGGCAAATGTTAGAGTCCAACAACGATTCTATACACATGATAGTTACTAAGTACAGCAGTAATCTATGCATTCTACCTTCCTTTGTCAGATAATTTGCAGGGTCAGATCCAATAATTCTAAAAAGGGGGGGGGGGGGGGGGGGGGGGGGGGTAAAGGGACTACATGTATATGTCCCCATTCATATGCATTGATTGTTTTAAAGAAAGGGGGAGTTCCAACCCAAGGAACCCCAACTCCCTAGATCCGCCACTGATTGGGATGTCTGAACCAATGGGGTGTCAGAGTATTTGGGCATCTTACTAGGGGTGTTGAACTAATGGGGTGTCGTACAATTGCCAATTGGGGCATGGTCTAGTCCAAATAATTATGACGTCTTGACAAGTAAGGCGTCAAAGAAAAAAATTATAATAGCCTTTCAAGACGTCATAATTATTTGGACTAGGGCATGGACATGGTTCTAATTAGTGGGTGTCGGAATATCGGTGTAACCCTAAAAAAACAGTGAAATTGAACCATCCACGATTTCACACAAGGCCTATAGCACAAAAATAATTTGTAAAAAGAGGCCTCATAAGCTATAAGAATAAAGAATTTTATGATGAAGACTACATATATATCAACATGATGAAAATTCAAACTTTGACCATTAAGTATGAAATCTTAATTAGAAATTTTCATGTAATCTCTAAAAATAATCATTAAAGTTTGTTATCGGAACGTAGGACAACGTTAAATTTCTGAAAACATAATTTTGATTTGTTTACCATTCATTCCAAGGGAGGTAATTATATAAATATTTTGTTTTAGAAAATCATGTCGGAACGCAACGGGTTTCCGGATATGTTAGTATCACGTATAATATTGCCCCCCCCCCCCCCCCCCCCCCCCCCCCCCCCCCCCCCCTTTTTATTACTGGATGCATTTTAACTTTAATTGAGGACTTTAATTAATTATTACTTTGACATAGAGATTTCTCATAGTCACTCATACCATCCTTATCTTCATATTTATATCTTTTGATATAATTTAATATATACATGTATAATTCAAACTAAAAAAAGTAACAGATGCTGTTCAGTATCATTTTCCTTGGAGGACACAATTTAATAACATTTACTATGAAAATGTCTTCTCACTGTTCTGTAGATGGACCATATTTCATAACAGTTGCTGTAAAATGCTGTCCACCTAAGGAGACAATATTTCATGACAATGGACATAATTTATTTTCTATTGCCTTCTTTCCTGTCAAATAAATATCGTAAAGATCTTCAGATTTGATTGTACATTTTCTTCTTATTGTTATTCTTTCATTTTCATTGCCATTTGCTGGGAATTTCTCTATATTCACTTCCATCCATTATTTGACACTATATATTATGTCTTACATTATGATCTGTTATCGGTTCTCATGATATATATTATATATATTAATTCAATTGTAATTCATAAATGTTTATACATTTTATAATAATGTAAAAGGTGTAAGGTAAAAAAAAGTTTACCTTTGACAAATATTTTCTCTAGATGAGCATAAAACAACTATAATAATATAATATAGTTGTTTTTAATATGCTCATCTAGAGAAAATATGTGTCAATATTATGTTGATCATGCTTTCATTACAAGTTTTCAAGATGATTAGGTATAATTATAATAATAAAAAAAATATATATATAAATAGAGAAGAATTTAGTACAATCAACAGACATCAACATTAATCAGCAGTAATTAGCATTTTCTTTCAATTGATTGTGATCCTAACAAGTCTTTCGTCCTATGTAATAAAAAAATCTACAAGGTCACTGCATGCATGGGTGTCTTTAATATGCAATATATATGACTCTCTCTTAACACGGGCCAGCCAATTATCGTCCCCTCCTGAAGTACTATCATCGTTTCCTCAAGACCATTCTCGCAAATGGTTTCAATAGTACTCCGTCCACAGTGAAAGGTACAACCTTACCAGCACTGTACGGTCTCATATCTACAGAAAGTAAATATATCTAGAGTCACGGTAAAACGAGGGCGGCTATGTTTGTACGCAAGGACTATAGACCATAACCATGACTAACAGTGCCGGCAAATTAGCCACTGCCCACTTTTATTCCGATGAGACGATTTACACTAGTGTGGTCATTCCGTAAATAGCAAGTCCGTTACTACATTGAGAAAAATAAGGCAAATGCCTCAGGTTGAAAATTAAAAAAAAGATAAGAATAAAGTTGAAAGATAAGCTGCACTGATTGTCTTCATAGCACATTGACTTTTCACCTCGAGGGCAAGAGGCAAGTTTTGTTTACTCTCTGTTGTCGTCCCCTGATTTTCGGTATCCATATTTCGCATTTATTCTTAGTGTTCAGTATTGATTGTCAATTTTTTGTCCCTCTCCCATGTTTGTCTCAGCTTGTACATTTACTGCCCTACTTTATGACTATTGTTTTAGTGTGCATTTAATTTGTAATTTTAATTTCGAAATTTTGTTTTAAGCTTGAGTTTTTTTAATAGGGTATTGTTAGGAAAACTATATAACTGCTCCGGGAGAGTAAGCAGATCCAGCTTCGCATAAAACTTAAACATAATATATATATATATATATATATATATATATATACAACTCGTCTAAACATCAACCCAACAATGTTAGATCTGTAAATTTGCTTTCGCAAATTTTTGGTTCTTCCCTCGCCGGGATTCGAACCCTTGCTACTGTGATATCGTGACACCAAACCGCCTGCATTGCAGCCGTCCCGCTAGACCACACGACCACCTGGGCTCTCTCAAAAAGAGCTTTCGCTGGCCGTGTGTTACCTTTCCTCGTCAGTTTTAATCTAGCGGCGTACTACAGTACATGATATATAAGGCATGAAGATGTTATTGTTACAGATCAGCTAAATTATCTATAGTAAAGGATCCTGTTAAATTTTAAGGCTTACACCAAAAAAATGACAAAGTTAAACTATTTCCCAAAAGAGCAAATATTAATCATCGAAGAATCAAAACCCTGACCACATGCACACCTTCATAATATGAACAAACAGACAGCAAAGTACAAACTTAATTCCTAGGATTTAAACTGTAGGAGAAGTTATGCAGAATAACTATATACTCATAAGGGGACGGACGGAAAGGGGTAAAACAATATGCCCCCAATTAAAAAGGACACGCCGAGAATAGCGCCTGTTACTGTAATAAAATTCAGATCTATCATAACTCGTGCACTCGTCCTCTACATGTTCTAAGCATAACGAAGTAAGATATCTATATTTTAAATACCATGATTAGATATTCGAGTGATACTGACATAAACAACGTAACAAAACGAACAGATATGTTCAGCGGCGGATTCGGGTAGACAAAGGGGTGTTGAAAGCCTTCGCCCCCCGTTTTATCGCCAAATAATAATAATAATAATAATATCATGTTTTCACGATTAACATGTTTTGTTAGCATATAGTAGTGCGTCCAAAATTTGTCTATATAAAATTCCTTTTACGGAATTACGCCCCTTTCAAAAATCCTGGATTCGCCCCTAATGTTAAATACCAAAGGAAGCATTGCGTGCTATACATGTACTTTTTGTGTACATGTATCAACAGGAAATCTGTCAATACATCTCTGACAACAAGACATGTACAAATATGCAGGCAATTAGAAGGGGTGGATTTAGAATTTTGAAAGGAAGGCTTAATTCCTGATTATTGAATATCTTAAGTATATATAACTCAACTTTGTTCTTGTTTGGCTTTATAAATATTTTTATATGAGCGTCACTGATGAGTCTTATGTAGACGTACGAAACGCGCCGCTCTTGGCGAGTCTTGCATACTAAATTGTAATCCTGGTACCATGATAACCATTTAAAAGCTGTTTCCGGACAATTTGATACTTAAGACTGGTATTTATCGTGAAAAGCATAATATATTTTTCCTTGTCGTTCAAATGAGGGTACGGGTCAACTAACATTTCAACGCCACTGACTATTTCCATGTCATTAACTAGTGCAATCCGGTCGCCAGTGTTACTTCGTTGCCATTGCTATTGGCTTGATTTGTATTGATTTGTTATTGACCCTATCGTAATGATGTGGGCGTGAGGGCAGAAATAGATTTTTGGTATATAAGTTAACCTATTTTTGAAGTTGATATTGTTATTTATACGTAATTTAATAAATCATTATTTATGGTCCATTTTAAATTATTATATTACAAAATTTTGCTATTTATAATTAAAACAGAAGAAAAATTAAATAATATTTCAATTTTATATGTTCAAATTTTATTTAAACATCTTATTTTGATATTTATTTGCAAAAATAGGCTGAAATAACGCATTTTATAAAACAAAGGGGAAATAACTTATAACGAATAATATTTCCTGTACATGTTTGTCTGGTAATTTTCATAACCGAAATCCGGTAAACTTGGGCAACTCACTCGGAAGTTTGCGCGATCAACTACCACCACTGAATGAAATATCATTTGTCGATAAAAAGTTATAGATCGATGTGAAAGAAACGCAGGCACTTGTTGAACATGTTGTTTCTGTCAATATCATGGGGTTTTAACTTTATTATCCATACCCGTACGAATTAAGGGGCGACATCAAAAGTTCAATGAAGGATAAAAAACTTAATTCAAATAGTTTTTTCATTGACCCCCCTACCCCCCTATTAACTTAATTTGGGAAAAATTGATTGACCCATATGGATATATGTAAAAATCAATGTCGGATAACCAAATCTTGCAATGGACGTCAAGTTGGTTACCTATTCCCTATTCCCTATTCGTTACCTATTCCCTATTCCCTATTCGTTACCTATTCGTTACCTATTCCCTATTCCCTATTCGTTACCTATTCGTTACCTATTCCCTATTCCCTATTCGTTACCTATTCCCTATTCCCTATTCCCTATTCGTTACCTATTCGTTACCTATTCCCTATTCGTTACCTATTCGTTACTTATTCCCTATTCCTTATTCGTTACTTATTCGATTTTTAATATCCTTCCCCCTTTTTAATTAAGTCTCCCAAACAAAGTTTGGAGACTTATTGTTTTTGCTCAGTTCTTATTATGTCACCCGATCGACAATGTCGGGTGACTTATTGCTTTTCCTCTGTCTCTTTTCCCTATTATTATTTTTCTTCCACCTAATTTTGTCCGCCCGCTTTCTCGGAACCAAAGGAACCAATCTAAATGATAGTTCACTATAACAAGGAACCCTGACTTTCGAGTTGCAGTGCAACTTTGGAACTAACAAATTGCTGCCGTTACCATGGAAACAGAACAAATGTGAAAAAATCAGTTTTTGGTTTTAATGAATTTTTTGGATATGCTTAAACTCAGAATCATTATATTTTGATACAATGTAGGTGCCCACTATATACTGGTTTTAGAGGATTTTGGCAATCATTGGAACTACTATGTTGCCATGGAAACTACACCAAAATTTTCAAAATGCTCCAAAATTAACGAAACTTTACAGTAACGATGAGCAACATTGGTAGATGTGGAATTTGGCGTTAGAATTTCAAAAATGTCTGCCGTTACCATGGAAACAATGCAAAACAGGTCAAAATGGTTCAAAAACCTTAAAGTGGCATTTACTTTCTTAAAATGGTAGGTCAAATTGATCGAAACTTTGATGGTATGGTCCCTCCCATGTACCAATGTGGTATATGCCATTAACTTTTGGGAATGGTCTCTGTTGCCATAGGAACCATCAAAAGTGTCAAAAATTTCAAAAATTTCAAAATGCTCAAAATTTTATGACACTTTATATAATTGTAGACTGGCAAGTCTGGATGAGACTTTTGATGATGGAATTTCCAAAAATGCCACCGTTGCCATGGAAACTGCAAAAAAGTAAAACATTTTCAAAATGCTTTGAACTTAATGAAACTTGATATTTTGATTAACTGGCATGTATAGATGAGACTTATGACTTTGAAAATTTCAAAATGGCTGCCGTTGCCATGGAAACGACAGAAATGAAATTTGTTTTAAAATAATGTAAATGAACTAAAAAAATTACAGAAAGATGTATAGTCATGTATATTTGTGCATTCAATTTTAAACATTTTTTTAAATGGCTGCCGCTTAGTGGCAATAGGGGGAAGGCTGACATCCGCTATTGCTTGCAATGGCAATTCTAGTTATTTTTATTATTCTTCTTGTTCCTCTTCTTCCTCTTCTTCTTCCGCCACTTTAAAAATGAACTTGTCCGCAGCATTTCTCCAAAACTACTTGTCAGATTTACTTAGGGTTTCATAAAATGTTAGACTAATATGTCTAGGTGAGCCATCAGTCGTTCATTTGTGCATCGGGGTCTATTAAGGGGTATTTTGGGGGGCAGAAAGAAGGGAGTGGTTTACTATAGAACCCTATGGGATTTTATTTTCTAAAATTTTCAAATGAATATAACTTGAAAACTGTAAGTGATAGATACATGCAGACTTCAGAAATGATTAAAGGACAATAAAACAAATCACATGAAATATAGGGGAGTCCCTTGGGGGGGGGGGGGGTCATCCCTACCCCCTTCAATTCGAGAATATGCTTTTAACTTGTAAACGGTCCAGATCCCCACCCCTAAACCATATATATTCTTGTAGGGGACAATAAAAATAATCAAATGAAATTAAATGGAAGTTCCTGGGGGTCTCCCCACCCCGTTCAATTTGAGAATGTACTATTATCTTGTAAATGGTCCAGATCCCCACCCCTAAACCATATATTTTTTTGTAGGGGACAATAAAACAAATGAAATGAAATAAAAGGAAAGTCCCTAGGGGGTCACCCCACCCTCTCTTGTTTGAAAACTTATAAACGGTCAACATCCCCACCCCTAAACTATATATATTCTTGTAAGGGACAATAAAACTAATCAAATGAAATTAAATGGAAGTTCCTGGGGGTCACCCCCACCCCGTTCAATTTGAGAATGTACTATTGTCTTGTAAATGGTCCAGATCCCCACCCCTAAACCATATATATTCTTGTAGGGGACAATAAAACAAATGAAATGAAATAAAAGGAAAGTCCCTAGGGGGTCAGCCCAGCCCCTCTTGTTTGAAAACTTGTAAACGGTCAACATCCCCACCCCTAAACTATATATATTCTTGTAAGGGACAATAAAACTAATCAAATGAAATTAAATGGAAGTTCCTTGGGGTCACCCCCACCCCATTCAATTTGAGAATGTACTATTATCTTGTAAATGGTATAGATCCCCACCCCTATACCATATATGTTCTTGTAGGGGACAATAAAACAAATAAAATGAGATAAAAGGGAAGTCCTGAGGGGGTCATCCCACCCCCTCTTGTTCGAAAACTTGTAAACGGTCAACATCCCCACCCCTAAACCATATATATTCTTGTAGGGGACAATAAAACAAATAAAATGAAATGTAGGTAAAGTCCCTGGGGGTTACCTACACCCCCTCCTGTTTGAATACTTGTAAATGGTGGAGATCCCCACCAGTAAGCCATATATATTCTTGTATGGGACAAAAAATCAAATCAAATGAACATGGGACCATATGAATTGCGAGTTATGGGAGCTTTGTTTGGGAGACTTCGTAACAGCATCCTGTTACAATTACTTCTTGTTGTTTATACTCTTATATCTGGTAATAGTTCTAAACTTGTTGAGGTAAAATGATCTTTTTATGACCTATTTATATGTGTTTGTGCTCAACCGATCCTTTTACTTTATGTTCGATACTCATTTGTTCCTTATTTGATTTTTATACGTTCTACCTTTTAACTGCTTTATGTCCGTATGTTTGAAGATGGATCTTGGTTCGAAGGAATGAAATCACCGTGTTAGCGCTTGCATAAAAAAAAAAGATGTGGTATGATTGCCAATGAGACAACAACCACAATAGACCAAAATGACACAGAAACTATCAACTATAGGTCAATGTACGGCCTTCAACAATGAGCATAGCCCAAACCGTGTAGTCACCTATAAAAGGCCCAGATATGACAATTTCAAACAATTCAAACAACAAAACTAACGGCCGTATTTCATATACAAAAAAATAAACGGAAAACAAATATGTAACACAAAAACAAACGATAACTACTTAATTTCAGGCTCTTGTCTAGGGACAAGCAGATACTAACATAATGTGGTGGGGTTAAACATGTTAGCAGGTGTACATCGTTTCGGAGCATGCTATTACCTTGTTTAATTCGATCGTTCTATCACTCGCTTATAATTCGCTTATAATACGTGTATCATACGTTGCACCTTTTAAAACATGATTTTCAATTGTTTTGTTGTCTCTTGTGGTAGATTTGGGTTCTTAGAGGTGATATAACTCGATAAGCGCATATGTACCCGTTCCAGCGCTCGGATAATACCCTGTTAAATATTCGTTACTTATTCGCTTTTAATACGTTTCTTGTACGTTGCATCTTTTAGAAAAGGATTTTCAATTGTGTTCATATCTCTGGTGGTAATAATGTGTTCTTATAGATGAAATATCCCTATTAGCGCGTATGTACCCGTTCCAGCGCTTGGATAATACCCTGTTACTTATTCGTTTTTAATGCGCGGGGTAAGTATACGTTGCACCTTGAAATAAATCGTTTTTTAATTGTGTTCATGTCTCTGGTGGTAACAATGTGTTCTTAGAGACGAAATGACCCTATTATAGCGCATGTACCCGTTCCAGCGCTCGGCTAATACCCTGTTACCTATTCGTTACCTATTCGTTACTTATTCACTTATAATTCATTTGTTGTACGTTGCACCTTTTAGAAAAGGATTTTCAATTGTGTTCATGTCTCTGGTGGTAACAATGTGTTCTTAGAGACGAAATGACCCTATTAGAGCGCATGTACCCGTTCCAGCGCTCGGTTAATACCCTGTTACCTATTCGATACCTATTCGTAACTTATTCACTTTAAATACGTATGTGTACGTTGCAATTTTTAGAAAAGGATTTTCACTTGTGTGTATGTCTCTGGTGGTTACAATGTGATCGTAGAGACGAAATGACCCTATTAAAGCGCATGTACCCGTTCCAGCGCTCGGTTAATACCCTGTTACCTATTCGATACCTATTCGTAACTTATTCACTTTAAATACGTATGTGTACGTTGCAATTTTTAGAAAAGGATTTTCACTTGTGTTCATGTCTCTGGTGGTTACAATGTGATCTTAGAGACGAAATGACCCTATTAGAGCGCATGTACCCGTTCCAGCGCTCGGTTAATACCCTGTTACCTATTCGTTACCTATTCGTTACTTATTCGCTTTAAATACGTTTGTTGTACGTTGCACCTTTTAGAAAAGGATTTTCAATTGTGTTCATGTCTCTGGTGGTAACAATGTGTTCTTAGAGACGAAATGACCCTATTAGAGCGCATGTACCCGTTCCAGCGCTCGGTTAATACCCTGTTACCTATTCGTTACCTATTCGTTACTTATTCGCTTTAAATACGTTTGTTGTACGTTGCACCTTTTAGAAAAGGATTTTCAATTGTGTTCATGTCTCTGGTGGTAACAATGTGTTCTTAGAGACGAAATGACCCTATTAGAGCGCATGTACCCGTTCCAGCGCTCGGTTAATACCCTGTTACCTATTCGATACCTATTTGTAACTTATTCACTTTAAATACGTATGTGTACGTTGCAATTTTTAGAAAAGGATTTTCACTTGTGTTCATGTCTCTGGTGGTTACAATGTGATCTTAGAGACGAAATGACCCTATTAGAGCGCATTTACCCGTTCCAGCGCTCGGTTAATACCCTGTTACCTATTCGTTACCTATTCGTTACTTATTCGCTTTAAATACGTTTGTTGTACGTTGCACCTTTTAGAAAAGGATTTTCACTTGTGTTCATGTCTCTCGTGGTAACAATGTGTTCTTAGAGATGAAATGACCCTATTAGCGTACACGTACCCGTTCCAGTGCTCTGTTAATATCCTGTTACCTATTCGTTACCTATTCGTTACTTATTCGCTTTAAAGACGTTTGTTGTACGTTGCACCTTTTAGAAAAGGATTTTTACTTGTGTTCATGTCTCTGGTGGTAACAAGGTGTAATTAGAGATGAAATGAACCTATTACCGTGCATGTACTCGTTCCAGCGCTCGTTTAATACCCTGTTACCTATTCGTTATCTATTCGTTACCTATTCGTTACGTATTCACTTATAATACGTTTGTTGTACGTTGCACCTTTTAGAAAAGGATTTTCAATTGTGTTTATGTCTCTGGTGGTAACAATGTGTTCTTACAGATGAAATGACCCTATTAGCGACCTTTTACCCGTTCCAGCGCTCGGTTAATACCCTGTAACTTATTCGTTACCTATTCGTTACCTATTCACTTATAATACATTTGTTGTACGTTGCACCTTGTAGAAAAGGATTTTCACTTGTGTTCATGTCTCTGGTGGTAACAATGTGTAATAAATAAGAGATGAAATGACCCTATTAGCGTGCATGTACCCGTTCCAGCGCTCGGAAAATACCTTGTTACTCATTCGTTTCTTATTCGCTTTAATGCGCGGGTTAAGTATACGTTGCACCTTGAAATAAATCGTTTTTTAATTGTGTTCATGTCTCTGGTGGTAACAATGTGTTCTTAGAGACGAAATAACCCTATTAGAGCGCATGTACCTGTTCCAGCGCTCGGTTAATACCCTGTTACCTATTCGTTACCTATTCGTTACATATTCGCTTTAAATACGTTTGTTGTACGTTGCACCTATTAGAAAAGGATTTTCACTTGTGTTCATGTCTCTGGTGGTAACAATGTGTAATTAGAGATGAAATGACCCTATCAGCGTGCAAGTACCCGTTCCAGCGCTCGATTCTTACCCTGTTACCTATTCGTTACCTATTCGTTACCTATTCACTTATAATACGTTTCTTGTACATTGCACCTTTTAGAAAAGGATTTTCATTTGTGTTCATGTCTCTGGTGGTAACAATGTGTTCTTACAGATGAAATTACCCTATTAGCGCGCAGGTACCCGTTCCAGCGCTCGGTTAATACTCTGTTACCTATACGTTACCTATTCGTTACCTATTCACTTATAATACGTTTTAACCGAGCGCAGGAAAGGGTACATGCGCTCTAATAGGGTCATTTCGTCTCTAAGAACACATTGTTACCACCAAAGACATGAACACAATTGAAAATCCTTTTCTACAAGGTGCAACGTAAAACAAATGTATTATAAGTGAATAGGTAACGAATAGGTAACGAATAGGTAACAGGGTATTAACCGAGCGCTGGAACGGTTAAAAGCGCGCTAATAGGGTCATTTCATCTGTAAGAACTCATTGTTACCACCAGAGACATAAACACAATTGAAAATCCTTTTCTAAAAGGTGCAACATACAACAAACGTATTATAAGTGAATAGGTAACGAATAGTTAACGAATAGATAACGAATAGGTAACAGGGTATTAACCGAGCGCTGGAACGAGTACATGCACGGTAATAGGTTCATTTCATCTCTACTTACACCTTGTTACCACTAGAGACATGAACACAATTGAAAATCCTTTTCTAAAAGGTGCAACGTACAACAAACGTATTATTATAAGTGAATAGGTAACGAATAGGTAACAGGGTATTAACCGAGCGCCGGAACGGGTAAATGCGCGCTAATAGGGTTATTTCATCTCTAAGAACACATTGTTACCACCAGAAACATGGACACAATTGAAAATCATTTTCTAAAAGGTGCAACGTACAACAAACGTATAATAAGTGAATAGGTAACGAATAGGTAACAGGGTATTAACCGAGCGCCGGAACGGGTAAATGCGCGCTAATAGGGTCATTTCATCTCTAAGAACACATTGTTACCACCAGAGACATGAACACAATTGAAAATTTCTTTCTAAAAGGTGCAACGTACAACAAACGTATTATAAGTGAATAGGTAACGAATAGGTAACGAATAGTTAACAGGGTATTAACCGAGCGCTGGAACGGGTACACGCGCGCTAATAGGGTCATTTCATCTCTTAGAACACATTGTTACCACCAGAGACATGGACACAATTGAAAATCCTTTTCTAAAAGGTCCAACGTACAACAAAGATATTATAAGTGAATAGGTAACGAATAGGTAACAGGGTAATAACCGAGCGCCGGAACAGGTACATGCACGCTAATAGGGTCATTTCATCTCTAATTACACATTGTTACCACCAGAGACATGAACACAAGTGATAATCCTTTTATAAAAGATGCAACGTACAACAAACGTATTTAAAGCGAATAAGTAACGAATAGGTAACGAATAGGTAACAGGGTATTAACCAAGCGCTGAAACGGGTACATGAACACTAATAGGGTCATTTCATCTCTAAGAACACATTGTTACCACCAGAGACATGAACACAAGTGAAAATCCTTTTCTAAAAGGTGCAACGTACAACAAATGTATTATAAGTGAATAGGGAACGAATAGGTAACAGGGTATTAACCGAGCGCTGGAACGGGTACATGCGCGCTAATAGGGTCATTTCATCTCTAAGAACACATTGTTACCACGAGAGACATGAACACAAGTGAAAATCCTTTTCTAAAAGGTGCAACATACAACAAATGTATTATAAGTGAATAGGTAACGAATAGGTAACGAATAGGTAACAGGGTATAAACCGAGCGCTGGAACGGGTACATGAGCGCTAATAGGGTCATTTCATCTCTAAGAACACATTGTTACCACCAGAGACATGAACACAATTGAAAATCCTTTTCTAAAAGGTGCAACGTACAACAAACGTATTATAAGTGAATAGGTAACGAATAGGTAACGAATAGGTAACAGGGTATTAACCGAGCGCTGGAACGGGTACACGCACGCTAATAGGGTCATTTCATCTCTAAGAACACATTGTTACCACCAGAGACATGGACACAATTGAAAATCCGTTTCTAAATGGTGCAACGTACAACAAACGTATTATAAGTGAATAAGTAACGAATAGGTAACGAATAGGTAACAGGGTATTAACCGAGCGCTGAAACGGGTACATGCGCTCTAATAGGGTCATTTCGTCTCTTAGAACACATTGTTACCACCAGAGACATGAACACAATTGAAAATCCTTTTCTAAAAATTGCAACGTACAACAAACGTATTTAAAGCGAATAAGTAACGAATAGGTAACGAATAGGTAACAGGGTATTAACCGAGCGCTGGGACGGGTATATGCGCTCTAATAGGGTCATTTCGTCTCTAAGAACACATTGTTACCACCAGAGACATGAACACAATTGAAAATCCTTTTCTAAAAATTGCAACGTACAACAAACGTATTATAAGTGAATAGGTAACGAATAGGTAACGAATAGGTAACAGGGTATTAATTGAGCGCTGGAACGGGTACATGCGCGCTAATAGGGCATTTCATCCCTAAGAACACATTGTTACATCCAGAGACATGGACACAATTGAAAATCCTTTTCTAAAAGGTGCAACGTACAACAAACGTATTATAAGTGAATAGGTAACGAATAGGTAACGAATAGGTAACAGGGTATTAACCGAGCGCTGGAACGGTTACATGCGCTCTAATAGGGTCATTTCGTCTCTAAGAACACATTGTTACCACCAGAGACATGAACACAATTAAAAAACGATTTATTTCAAGGTGCAACGTATACTTACCCCGCGCATTAAAAGTGAATAAGGAACGAATAAGTAACAGGGTATTATCCAAGCGCTGGAACGGGTACATACGCGCTAATAGGGATATTTCATCTATAAGAACACATTATTACCACCAGAGATATGAACACAATTGAAAATCCTTTTCTAAAAGATGCAACGTACAAGAAACGTATTAAAAGCGAATAAGTAACGAATATTTAACAGGGTATTATCCGAGCGCTGGAACGGGTACATATGCGCTTATAGAGTTATATCACCTCTAAGAACCCAAATCTACCACAAGAGACAACAAAACAATTGAATATCATGTTTTAAAAGGTGCAACGTATGATACACGTATTATAAGCGAATTATAAGCGAGTGATGGAACGAATTAAACAAGGTAATATCATGTTCCGAAACGAAGTACACCCTGCTAACATGTTTAACCCCACCACATTATGTTAGTATCTGCTTGTCCCTAGACAAGAGCCTGAAATTAAGTAGTTATCGTTTGTTTTTGTGTTACATATTTGTTTTCCGTTTATTTTTTTGTATATGAAATACGGCCGTTAGTTTTGTTGTTTGAATTGTTTGAAATTGTCATATCTGGGCCTTTTATAGGTGACTACACGGTTTGGGCTATGCTCATTGTTGAAGGCCGTACATTGACCTATAGTTGATAGTTTCTGTGTCATTTTGGTCTATTGTGGGTTGTTGTCTCATTGGCAATCATACCACATCTTTTTTTTTTTATGCAAGCGCTAACACGGTGATTTTATTCCTTCGAACCAAGATCCATCTTCAAACATACGGACATAAAGCAGTTAAAAGGTAGAACGTATAAAAATCAAATAAGGAACAAATGAGTATCGAACATAAAGTAAAAGGATCGGTTGAGCACAAACACATATAAATAGGTCATAAAAAGATCATTTTACCTCAACAAGTTTAGAACTATTACCAGATATAAGAGTATAAACAACAAGAAGTAATTGTAACAGGATGCTGTTACGAAGTCTCCCAAACAAAGCTCCCATAACTCGCAATTCATATGGTCCCATGTTCATTTGATTTGATTTTTTGTCCCATACAAGAATATATATGGCTTACTGGTGGGGATCTCCACCATTTACAAGTATTCAAACAGGAGGGGGTATAGGTAACCCCCAGGGACTTTACCTACATTTCATTTTATTTGTTTTATTGTCCCCTACAAGAATATATATGGTTTAGGGGTGGGGATGTTGACCGTTTACAAGTTTTCAAACAAGAGGATGACCCCCTCAGGACTTCCCTTTTATCTCATTTTATTTGTTTTATTGTCCCCTACAAGAACATATATGGTATAGGGGTGGGGATCTATACCATTTACAAGATAATAGTACATTCTCAAATTGAACGGGGTGGGGGTGACCCCAAGGAACTTCCATTTAATTTCATTTGATTAGTTTTATTGTCCCTTACAAGAATATATATAGTTTAGGGGTGGGGATGTTGACCGTTTACAAGTTTTCAAACAAGAGGGGCTGGGCTGACCCCCTAGGGACTTTCCTTTTATTTCATTTCATTTGTTTTATTGTCCCCTACAAGAATATATATGGTTTAGGGGTGGGGATCTGGACCATTTACAAGACAATAGTACATTCTCAAATTGAACGGGGTGGGGGTGACCCCAAGGAACTTCCATTTAATTTCATTTGATTAGTTTTATTGTCCCTTACAAGAATATATATAGTTTAGGGGTGGGGATGTTGACCGTTTATAAGTTTTCAAACAAGAGAGGGTGGGGTGACCCCCTAGGGACTTTCCTTTTATTTCATTTCATTTGTTTTATTGTCCCCTACAAAAAAATATATGGTTTAGGGGTGGGGATCTGGACCATTTACAAGATAATAGTACATTCTCAAATTGAACGGGGTGGGGAGACCCCCAGGAACTTCCATTTAATTTCATTTGATTATTTTTATTGTCCCCTACAAGAATATATATGGTTTAGGGGTGGGGATCTGGACCGTTTACAAGTTAAAAGCATATTCTCGAATTGAAGGGGGTAGGGATGACCCCCCCAAGGGACTCCCCTATATTTCATGTGATTTGTTTTATTGTCCTTTAATCATTTCTGAAGTCTGCATGTATCTATCACTTACAGTTTTCAAGTTATATTCATTTGAAAATTTTAGAAAATAAAATCCCATAGGGTTCTATAGTAAACCACTCCCTTCTTTCTGCCCCCCCAAAATACCCCTTAATAGACCCCGATGCACAAATGAACGACTGATGGCTCACCTAGACATATTAGTCTAACATTTTATGAAACCCTAAGTAAATCTGACAAGTAGTTTTGGAGAAATGCTGCGGACAAGTTCATTTTTAAAGTGGCGGAAGAAGAAGAGGAAGAAGAGGAACAAGAAGAATAATAAAAATAACTAGAATTGCCATTGCAAGCAATAGCGGATGTCAGCCTTCCCCCTATTGCCACTAAGCGGCAGCCATTTAAAAAAATGTTTAAAATTGAATGCACAAATATACATGACTATACATCTTTCTGTAATTTTTTTAGTTCATTTACATTATTTTAAAACAAATTTCATTTCTGTCGTTTCCATGGCAACGGCAGCCATTTTGAAATTTTCAAAGTCATAAGTCTCATCTATACATGCCAGTTAATCAAAATATCAAGTTTCATTAAGTTCAAAGCATTTTGAAAATGTTTTACATTTTTGCAGTTTCCATGGCAACGGTGGCATTTTTGGAAATTCCATCATCAAAAGTCTCATCCAGACTTGCCAGTCTACAATTATATAAAGTGTCATAAAATTTTGAGCATTTTGAAATTTTTGAAATTTTTGACACTTTTGATGGTTCCTATGGCAACAGAGACCATTCCCAAAAGTTAATGGCATATACCACATTGGTACATGGGAGGGACCATACCATCAAAGTTTCGATCAATTTGACCTACCATTTTAAGAAAGTAAATGCCACTTTAAGGTTTTTGAACCATTTTGACCTGTTTTGCATTGTTTCCATGGTAACGGCAGACATTTTTGAAATTCTAACGCCAAATTCCACATCTACCAATGTTGCTCATCGTTACTGTAAAGTTTCGTTAATTTTGGAGCATTTTGAAAATTTTGGTGTAGTTTCCATGGCAACATAGTAGTTCCAATGATTGCCAAAATCCTCTAAAACCAGTATATAGTGGGCACCTACATTGTATCAAAATATAATGATTCTGAGTTTAAGCATATCCAAAAAATTCATTAAAACCAAAAACTGATTTTTTCACATTTGTTCTGTTTCCATGGTAACGGCAGCAATTTGTTAGTTCCAAAGTTGCACTGCAACTCGAAAGTCAGGGTTCCTTGTTATAGTGAATTATCATTTAGATTGGTTCCTTTGGTTCCGAGAAAGCGGGCAGACAAAATTAGGTGGAAGAAAAATAATAATAGGGAAAAGAGACAGAGGAAAAGCAATAAGTCACCCGACATTGTCGATCGGGTGACATAATAAGAACTGAGCAAAAACAATAAGTCTCCAAACTTTGTTTAGGAGACTTAATTAAAAAGGGGGAAGGATATTAAAAATCGAATAAGTAACGAATAAGGAATAGGGAATAAGTAACGAATAGGTAACGAATAGGGAATAGGGAATAGGTAACGAATAGGTAACGAATAGGGAATAGGGAATAGGGAATAGGTAACGAATAGGGAATAGGGAATAGGTAACGAATAGGTAACGAATAGGGAATAGGGAATAGGTAACGAATAGGTAACGAATAGGGAATAGGGAATAGGTAACGAATAGGGAATAGGGAATAGGTAACCAACTTGACGTCCATAATCTTGCAGCAGTTCAACCCCCCCCCCCCCCCCCCCCCCCCCCCACCTCCAAACTATTTGAATTAAGTTTTTTTATCTTACATTGATCTTTTGATGTCGTCCCTAAACTATCCAACTTTTTAAATGTAAATCTCAATTTGAAAGATAAAATATAACCTACCTTCAATATTTCATCATGTTCATTAGTTGAAACAAGTTATTCCGTGGGGTGGATGAAATCTATACCGGAAGTGTATTTTTAAGAAACACGAATTAAATCAACAGTCACTTGAACATGTTGCATGACTGTTCTTCTTAAAATGCACCTCACACAATTACAAAATGGTGGACAGGGCTGGGTCTTCGATTCCAATTTCCATTCATACTTTTCTAGCCTTATTCCAAATCCCCTACTCCTATTCCCCTCGCCCTTATTCCCAATTAAAAATCGTTCAAAAACATTCCCAGGTTATCCCTGCCATTTTTACTTTACTTATTCCCACATGCCCCCTGCGCCCTGCTCCCTCATTCTCATGTACCCTACACATGTCCACCTCCCCCCAATGACGAGAAAGGCAAAATACTCCTTTGCTTGTTTTAGGGCTTTTCAGTGCTGTCCATGTACTTAATTTGTGTCATGGATGGATGGATACTCATTTTCTATCATATATAACTTTGTGCAAGAAAATATTGTTCTAACTTTAATAAGTTGACTGCTAAGGATAGATTTATTTTTGTTAATTAATATTTAAAATAAAGATATCTTACACACGTATACGGAATGTGTGCCTTCATAAGCAATAATGAAAAATGATCATAGATTATTCCGTAGTCTTTTTTGCTATTTTTCCTTTGATCTTTTTTGTGATAATGTTTTATATCATGCTATTCGCTTGAGATGGAAAATTATCGCTAGAAACTAAGGAGGCACGTGGCATTGTTAAAGAAATTGACATGAAATTGACAACGTCGTCATAGGTAAAATAGCGATAAACAGATTTTTTACTGGAACTAGTTGTGTTTATTTCCTTAATATAGTAATAAAGCTATATATTATTTTGTATAATGTCAATTTCATCATGGAACACTTTCTCCACAACCAGGGGTCCATTACTTTAAGGGATGGAAATAAGTTTGACATTTGTGTTACAATTTAAAAAGCAATCAGTTTATGAATTTAAGCTGCAGTATGAAAACAATATCAGGTCAATGTCAGGAAAATATAAACTTTTTTGCACTCGGCGCAAAACTAGGGAAGGGCTCAATAGAACCTCGCCCTTCCCAATTTTCTTAGCCTCATACAAAAAGGTTTATATTTTCCTGACATTGACCTAATATTGTATATATCATCGGCTCAAGTGATAAAATCAATCTCGTTGAGATGATTAATGATAATCTATAATTATCTATCAGAGCACTCTGAGCATTGGGATCAGTTGTGCTTGAGGCTGGATCTTAATACAAAAAGTTTTACTAAGTACATTACATTTTTACATTATATATAACAATGCCCTTAACATTGGTGCACGTGTCCTTGGTTCATAACTCCTTTATTTGGATAATATTGTTTGGTATACTTGTTAATTCACATCAGTCATGATGATGACTAAGGTAATAATATATATATATATATACTAGTATTTGATAATTGGCTCATACGTGTATTTTTAAGTGCTTAACTTTCTATTTCTATGTTTATTTGCAGCCAGCTTCAGTGTCCTTAAAACACCAGCTCTTGATGCCTCCTGCATATTCAAAACTACTGTACATTATTTGTTCATATGCATCAGTCAGCGAGAAGCGAACTTATTTCATAAATGTAAAAAAGAAGATGTGGTATGATTGACAATGCGACAACTCTCCACGAGAGACCAAATTGACACAGAAATTAACAACTTTAGGTCACTGTACGGCCTTCAACAATGAGCAAAGCCCATCTTGCATAGTTAGCTATAAAAGGCCCAGAAATGACAATATACAACAATTCAATCAATTCAAACTCATAAATACTTATTTCGTAATGGATGTGATGCTGATTCTGCATGGTGCATTGTCAGCGAACTCTGAACATTATGGTGTGTATGGTATTATTATTTACTCATAAGGCCATAAAAAGAATAGGTTTGTTTGCCCAAACCCTACCTATCCAGAAAAAAGCTGCCTAGTCAAATTCTTTCATTGTCTTGATTAGAAGAAGTTTTTTTTAATCAGATAGGCATGAAGACTAATAAACATCCGATACGCAAATTTAAAAAAAAAAAAAAAGAAAAAAAGAAAATGCCAACCTACCTGCCCACTGTCTCAACCTTGGGTAGGGTTTGGGCAAACCAAAATATTTTTAATTGTGGCCTAATATATCTTAAAATTGTCGCATTGGATATCATACCACATCTTCGGATTTGTATCTTGTGCTCACCCAAGCTATACCTACTACTAAGATATATAATGAATTCGTATGCATGGTATACATGGTATATAAACATTTATTTAGTTACACAAACTACTATTGCTTAACTTGCAATAGATGGTCATAAGATTATGTTCAGTGTTGAGTCCCTATCTTAATTAAAGCTAGGGTTGTTTGTCGTGTACATGCACCTCCCCATTTTTCTCTACTCACACTACATACTAATAGTTAAAATGCTTTAATAAGCAGACATTTCAATATTTTCCACTTAGACTTTGAATTAAGATAATGACCTCGCACTGTGCTTGTACTAATTAACAGTCTTTTGACCTTCAATAATTTAAACAGCAAAACAATACTTATCTACAATACATTGCTGTGAAAGCGCCTTATTCTATATCATTGTCTTAGATTATTATGTTGAGTAAGAATGATATAGATAAGAGTAAATAATACAGAAATGAACATCAGAATATATAACAAAAAACAAAAAACGAATGATATTGCCTCGTATCCGTTTACAAGTAATATAAGTAATATACAGAGAGTAAGTGTATCATACATGAGTTGGTTTTTTTATAATAATTTTGTTTTTCTATAAGAATAAAACATGATCTTCTGTGCTAGATGTTAAAAACCTACATTAGATAGTAAACACTAGATAAATTACAAAGTAAACAACTTGTTTAAGGACAGTCATGGCAATAGTCTTTTAACACCTTATCAGAAATACTTATTGTCAAAAAATATTAGAACAGTTGAAAGCTTTTGGAAACGACAAAAGATGTGATGATTGTCGTAAACACAAATTGACTTCCACAGGGCATTGGGATTGCTGCTGCCGATGTCGTATTCTGAGGTGCCACACTTGTCGCGGGAACACTTGGCATGGGTATGATTGTAGGTGACATGGAAGGGGTACCTGCTGTACCCATCGTTGTAGCTCCCGGTGATTGGTTAGTGGTATTTGTGACTTGAATTGTCACAGTTGACATACTAGACACTGAAACATTGCAGAAAGTGGTCAGATATCATGTTTCAAGAAGACAGTAATGTCTTCAATAAAAGAACAAATATATAAACAAATTTATATAATACGTAAAAAGCATGCATATGGTTGGACAAACAACAGTCAAAAGTTACGTGATGTCTAGTAGTAATAAACTTAGAATTCTAATATGACATGCTTCTTTCGATTTGTAAATAAACCCATGCTCTAAATCCAATAAAATTTGTTTGCATATGCGTATATTGACTACTGCAGAATATTGAATTTTATTAAAATTGTCATGCATTTAATATATTTCATTAATTTAAACACTTCCAAACTCTTAAATGATGCACATGTTGTTACCAATTCATTTATCATGACTGTAATGTGTTGCAATTCGAAATTGACATATTTGACCTTGATAAGACAACCGTTCTGGCTGGCTGTTCAATACTCCTCCATCTGAAAAATCACGTTGCCAGTCGTTTGCTTCGTTTTACAAACAAAAAAGAGGGGTTCATGTAAGAGCCTACACAAGCGCACTATACTAATACACATCAGACTTAGAAATTAACTTAATTGTCCTAATCAGAATCGAAATAATTGATGCACGCTATACTTTATTGTAGTTTAAACATGGGTAGGCATTATATTCGTGTATATTAGCCCTCACTATCGCTCGGGCAAAAATGTATCACGAATATAATGCCTACCCATTTTAAAACTACAATAAAGTATAGCTTGCATCAGCTACTTCTTAAACAACACACTTTAAAAGAAAGTTTAGTATGCAATTATTCACAAAGAGGGTACATATAGCCATAGATCCGAAGACTTATGGTAAATATCACATAAGGGCACACCATATGCATATAGAAAATGGGAGACTATGAAAAGATACCACACAAAAACTAATCAAAGAATATGTAATCTACTTTAATCTGACTAAATGCATTCTTCTAGCCAACATTAAAATTGAGTTGTTTTTTTTTAATATTAAGCAATTGAGTGGATTTTTTTTTCTTTCTGTTTGTAATTTTCTATACTTTAGTTTTAGACTTGACAATAAAGAAATTTCAATGTATTAACATTAAAATAGTAGATAATGGTAAAAAGCAAGGGGATAAGAAGTATGATTGATTGTACAATCCAAATTAATTGTTACATTGATCTGTGATTTCACTTTGCTCATGAATGGAGAGATTTCGATCAACGATAGATTTTAACCAGATCGAAACAATATATAGAGGATAATGCGACAGAAAGCAAAAAAAATCATAACCGAAGTAACAAAAATAAAATGAAAATAAGTGTATATATATACAATATACTCACCACACTGAGACATCAAAGCAATACACAATACGTATGTTGTTGTTCGATACATGATTAAATCAAATTGGAAAACCTGAAAATAAATGAAATAACCGAATTTATTGAGATGTAAGATGGCTTGAAAACTGATGTTTTTTTTCCCTTAAACATTGCATTTAAGTTTTCAGGGACGATTATTTAAATAAAGAAGATTAAAACATAATGGAAACGCGATATTTGCCCAAGACACAACAACCTGCCCAAAAGAGAAGAAATTTGGTTCTGTTCAATTGGACCAAGGTCCGTTTATGCGATCGTCCAGCATTGTAAGCGATCTCACACCCGTATGGTCCTCTTCGGATTCAATAAAAATAAATGTCAATGGTTTACAGTTCAGAAATAAAGTAGGATCTATGTTTTTCTGATCTTGATATTTCTCAGTAAATAATTCAAACAACCTGGAAATTACATTTTTCTTCCATCTTCTTTTAATATATATATGGCTTCCCCAAAAAATATCTGACGAGTTCGAAAATCAGAGTTGATATTTTGGAGAGGAAACCCATTTGGAATGTGTATGCAGCATTATTCCGACAGAGTTTAATTCTCTTAATTGATATGACATTTCTAGGCTTGTGTTTCCTGTCTGGAATTGTGCGATAGAGGGTTGTTATTTTAGAAACGATCATTTAACTCTTTAAAAAGAGGGGAAGGATCGAGGGTCGGAGTTATAATTATTTCCTAGAAATATTTTCTGATCCGAAATTTGATTAAAAAATATTATGGTCAAGAAGATGACCAAAAAAAAGTAATCTAACCTAATTCCATATTTTCCCCATTCCTTATTGTGTTGAGTTTTGAAGAAAAAGATAATTTGTATGAAAGCGTCGAAATACTAAAGAAAATGTGCACGAAAAGGATGTACTTAAGTGAAATTATAAAATTATATTAAAGAATTTAAAATTGATACTTTAAGTCGAAAGAGTATTATTTAAGGAACAAAATCAGTTAAAATATTTATAGGTTATAGAGCTACGTTTCCAGAATCAGACTTTTACCTTATATTTGCATTGATAATGTTTGGGTCTCAAACCAAGAAAAAAGAAATCATGAATCTGCTTAAATTTTGGTAAATGACCTTTCATGAGCATTCATGAGGTTAAAGTTTTTGGTCGAGGTAGTTTTTGACGAAGTTGGAGTTCAATCAACTTTAAACTTAGTACACATGTTCCATTTGATATTATCTTTCTTATTTTAATGACAAATTAGAAATTTACCCTTCACTGTCCACTGAACATAGAAAATGATAGTGCGAATGGGGCATTCGTGAACTATGAACACATAATTGTTTTAATTTTCTACAGATGCTAGTGTTACTCTATGCTATTTCTTTTTTCAACGTTTCACAATAACAATCTGTTTGTCTATCATTTTATTTGTAAATCCTGTTTTCATTTTAAACTTGTATATTTGTTCCATTTTAGGGTAATATATTAACTACACAGATGCTCATGAAACAACAACCTTTACTTCATAAGTAGTAGAGACTACATGTATATAGCAGTTCAGATTCATACATTGTCTTTATTGTGCGATTCGATTAAGAAAACATATTAAATAAGTTTTTGAAACGATTTTCAAATGGTTTTTCTAGCCACGTTTAAGCTATTACTATCAACATTTACAATTAGAAATACACCATGATCGGACAAAATACAGTCTTATAAAAATCAATTAAACCTTTAGTCACTCCCATTTTTCTAACATGTCGTGTCCCATAAATTACCAATAGAAAGTGAGAGGCATAATTTTAATCGGACTGGACAAAATAAAAAAAAGGTTTGGAGACATAATCTTACCTCAAGTAATACTTTTTAAATGCAAACTATATACTTTTCCACGGACTGAACAAGATGTACATTCAAACAGATGGCCGAATAGGGAAGGACGTACTTAAATAATCAGCATTGATATCTAACCAGTAGCTATCTATTTGTTTTATTGATAAAGCAAGGCGTTTATGGGTGAAAGATACTGTTATGTATGTCAGTATGTTGATCTTTCTATATACACACATTGCGATTTAACATAAAATATAATTTTGTCTTTTTATAATGACTGCATGGTTTGTTGCGCATGCTGTGTAGATGCATTAAATTGTGTCCTCGTACTTGTGATGCATATCTTTGTATTTTACAGTCTATTTGCCAGTGAAAGAGCTATTTGCATTTACATTTTATTGTGTTTTATTTCTTGACTCGGCTCTCGAGTTAATCATGTTAATTGTTGTCACATTGCTGATTATAAAAGAGAGGCTAGGATACAAAAGGAACATTCAACCTCATAACACTCTTATATAAAGAGTACCCGCATTTACAGATTGTTTGAATCCGCCCATGCAGTATTTCTTCAAACTTATATATATGTTGTCATGATAAAGACTTTTTGGGGTAGGGGAAGCCGTCTTTACCAGGGCGTTTAACTCTTCTATTCGATACAGTGTAAGTCTATCTATTAGTTTCATATAGTCCTCTACAAAAGTAAGCAATTGTGTAAATATGTTTACTTATATGACTAATATATCAAATTTTATCATTTATGAGATAATTTGCTGCAGGAAGTACATTGTTGATAACGGTGAAATTTGTGGCTTATACATAGTAATACTTAAGTTAACTAGTTAATCTAGTATTCATTGTTTAAAAAGCATGGAAATAATAAAATTGATACATTCTGAACATTTCACAATAACTAGATGCATAATAACATAAATTGATGGTAATTCCAAATGAATATGGATGAACATAAATTAAAATGGCGTCATCTCTCGGTGCAGCTGGAGGTTGATCAAAGCATGGATATTATTTTGTCAAATGTTTAGCATTTTAGCATAGCATTTAATTTAAATAATTGATAAAAACGGGGTTTAGCGATTTTTTTAATGTAAATCAACAACAGCGGAATTGCTAAATTATGTTTTTATATCGTTGATTTTTTGCGTCTTTTATTCCTTCTTTTAAAAAAAATTTATATCGATTAGCTTATTTACAATTTGAAGCATGATAAAAATGTAAATTCGTTGATGATATTACGACATAACGTTTACTAAACAGATTGACCTTTTTGCACTGCAAGCTCGGGATTTCGGGTATGACCCTTTCTGGAACCGGGAATTCTTTTTCCGAATTTCGGGAAGTCGGGATTGAAATTTTTTAAACGGGACCTTGGAATTTCAGCTTTTATTAAGCCCAGGATTTCGGGATCAGGACCACTCCGACCCCCTCTTGTACATTGATTCACTGGTTTCGTCGGATTTCGTAGATGATAATTAACTATGAAGTATATTGGCCACTAATTTAATGGTTATTGGCCATTTTATTTATTATAATGGTTAAATCTTCCTGAATATACATGAAATATTTGCCACTGAACGTTTATTAACTAACAATTAGGCAATATAATGGTTAAACGCCTTTTTAAATTTTATAGGTTGCGTTTTCTGTTGCTAATCATCATTCTTTGATTTGATATTATTTAGTTTCGATATATTAATGCTTCCAATGTAACTTTCCTCTAAGATACCTGAAATATATTCTTTGTTATTCTAATCTATTCTTGTCGGTAGCCGTTTTTATTCTGTTGATTGAGATAAAAATGGGAGGGGAAGTAAAAAACTGACAAAACCCAGTTATCAATGTGCCTGGTTTAAGCTATGACCCTGAATATGAATTTTCGTCTATCTATCTGAAGGGAAAGACAAACAGTTTCATATCAATTCATGACACAAAATCACTTTATACACAGAGGGACACACAGTTTTACTTTGAAAAAAACTAACACAACATTAAAAACAAAATCTAAAAAACCCAGATCAACAGCAACACAACGCATATGAGTTATAACAGCACTATGACAAACATACATAATGATTAATACGAACACAATGACTACTAACAACACAATAACATACGAAAACACAATGACTTATAACACCACAATATCATATATCAACACAATGACTTATAACACCACAGTATCATATATCAACACAATGACTTATAACACCACAATATCATATATCAACACAATGACTTATAACACCACAGTATCATATATCAACACAATGACTTATAACACCACAATATCATATATCAACACAATGACTTATAACACCACAGTATCATATATCAACACAATGACTTATAACACCACAATATCATATATCAACACAATGACTTATAACACCACAGTATCATATATCAACACAATGACTTATAACACCACAATATCATATATCAACACAATGACTTATAATAACACAATAACTTATAACACCACAATAACATTTAATAACACAATAACACAATAACTTATAACAACACAATAACATTTAATAACACAATGACTTATAGCAACACAATCACAACACAATGTTTTATAACAACACAATAACACATAACTAATAACATATAAAACACAATAACTTATAAAACACAATAACATATCACAGTACAATAACTAATAACAACACAATAACAAAAACAACACAATAACTTAAAACAACACAATAACTTATAACAACACAATAACTTATAATAACACAATAACTAATAACAACACAATAACTTAAAACAACACAATAACTTATAATAACACAATAACTTATAACAACACAATAACTTATAACAACACAATAACTTATAATAACACAATAACTAATAACAACACAATAACTTATAGCAACACAATAACTTAAAACAACACAATAACTTATAACAACACAATAACTTATAACAACACAATAACTTATAATAACACAATAACTTATAACAACACAATAACTTATAATAACACAATAACTAATAACAACACAATAACTTATAACAACATAATAACTTATAACAACACAAAAACTTACAACAGCACAATGACTTATAACAACACAATAACACATAACTAATAACATATAAAACACAATAACTTATAAAACACAATAACTTATAAAACACAATAACTTATAACAGTACAATAACTAATAACAACACAATAACAAAAACAAACACAATAACTTAAAACAACACAATAACTTATAACAACACAATAACTTATAACAACACAATAACTTATAATAACACAATAACTAATAACAACACAATAACTTAAAACAACACAATAACTTATAATAACACAATAACTTATAATAACACAATAACTTATAACAACACAATAACTTATAACAACACAATAACTTATAATAACACAATAACTAATAACAACACAATAACTTATAGCAACACAATAACTTAAAACAACACAATAACTTATAACAACACAATAACTTATAATAACACAATAACTTATAACAACACAATAACTTATAATAACACAATAACTAATAACAACACAATAACTTATAACAACACAATAACTTATAATAACACAATAACTAATAACAACACAATAACGTATAACAACACAGTGACTAATAACAACACAATAACACATAAAAACACAATAACTTATAACAACACGATAATTTATACCAACACAATGACTCATAAAACACAATAACATAAAAAAACACAATGACTTATAGCAACACAATAACTTATAACAACAAAATAACATTTAATAACACAATGTTTTATAACAACACAATAACACATATCAACACAATAACATATTACATTTAATAACACATAAAAACACAATAACTTATAACAACACGATAATTTAAACCAACACATTGACTCATAATAACACAATAACATATAAAACACAATTAAGGAATGACTGTAATATTTTTTTCTGTCTATGAAGAAATAACATAAAAAATTTGAAGCACACTGAAAAACGCGCGTATCGGGTTATTAACAGTGTGCATCAATTTTTTTATGTCATTTCGAAAAGACAAAAAAAAAATTATTACAGTCATTTCTTATAATTTAATTCTAAATTCCATTTTAAACCGTAGAAAACGATGAAAAAACGTTGATGACGTAACGGTCACATGACTAAATTATGTCTATGGGCTCATAACAAAATAACGTCAGCCAATCAGAAGACGCGTTACATCCAAAATTAAATTATTGACTTATAACAACACAATGGCTCATGATTACACAATAATATATAAAAACACAATGACTTATATCAACACAACAAATTTTAACGACACAATAACTAATAACAACACAATAACTAATAACAACACAAAAACTAATAACAACACAATATTTTATAACACAACAATATCATATATCAACACAATGACTTATAACACCACAATAACTTATAACACCACAATAACAAACAACAACACTATATCATATATCAACACAATGACTTATAACAACACCAGAACTTATAACACCACAATAACAAACAACAAACACTATATCATATATCAACACAATGACTTATAACAACACCAGAACTTATAACACCACAATAACAAACAACAACACTATATCATATATCAACACAATGACTTATAACAACACCAGAACTTATAACAACAAAATAACTAATAACAACATAATGACTAATAACACCACAATAACACATAACAACATAGTGACTTATAACAAGAAGATAACTTATACCAACACAATGACTTATACCAACACAATGACTTATAACAACACAATGACTTATACCAACACAATGACTTATAACAACACAATGACTTATAACAACACAATGACTTATAACAACACAAAGACTAATAACAACACAATAATTTAAAACAACAAAAGAGCTCATAATAACACAATTATGGCTCTAAGTGAAAGCAAGTCAACAATATTCATTGTTTATTGGCTTTATTTGTAATTGTTTAAGGGTTTTGGGAATTGTACGCCAGACTGGCGTTTCGTTAACAAAAGTCTAATCGGTGACGCCCGAATTATAAACTTAGATTTAATACCAACCGTTTTAACTCAGTTTAGAGCTGATTGAATTATAGAGACAATTAATATTTACTAAAGACAGTATAATAAAACTACTCTCAAAATCTATACTTTTAATTTACTTCATCATAATTGTTTGGGACAGCTTTATTTCCTGCATCTCAGGCTTTCTTCACATTGAATCTTTGAAATAACCTAACAAAAAGAAACATTTCAAGCTGATTTCAGTTCTATTTTTTTATATTTTATTGGCGATGAATAATGAATGGAATATAAATGAAAACTTACAGGCAAGATTGAAATATGAGGTTTAACTAATTAATAACTTACGTTTTGTATATACGATTCAGATGTTACACGCAGTATTTAATCCTCACGTTTATTGTAAGGCATACAATATCTTTGATAAAACTAGTTTCCCTATTCCTTATATGAGGGTCTTGAATAGGAATCATTTGTGTCTGTATCCTCATTCTTTTCATTTCTTTTTATTTTCAATTTTGACAAATTATTCTCTATTCATTAACTTAACCCATTTTTTCTCTATTTTCTTTATACTCCAATCCCATGTTTCACTATTCTTTATTTTTTAAGTCCTTTATTTTACATTTTATTACTATTATTTTCTATTCTATTAGTCCCTTCCAGTATAAATAAGAAGATGTGGTATGAGCGCCAATGAGACAACTCTCCATCCATGTCACAATGTATTAGAAGTTATCAATTATAGGTCAAAGTATCGACTTCATCACGGAGATTTGACTCACATCAAACAACAAACTATAAAGGGCCCCAATATGACTAGTGTAAACAATGCAAACAGGAAACCCAACAGTGTAATCTATAAAAAAAAATGAGAAACGAGAAAAAACCAGACCCTCTCATATTCAAATATTTCCGGTATTTTGTTTTCAAATAACACTTTTCAATCTTTATTTGAATAACGATTTTTTTTTAAATATGTTATAAATTAATTTTGTAGATTGTTGTGAGTGTTCAATTTTTTTTTATTTATTTTGTTCAGTTCATATTGTGATTTACCTCTCTAAATAGAACCCCCCCACCCCCCACACACACACATCTGAACGCAACCCATTTGACTCTTACTCGAATGATCCACGCACCAATACACAGACTTTCGTCAATCGCTTAAAAATACAACGGATTTCGCTAACCACGCACTAAATCAATGGAATCCGCTAAAAAAAAAACCATGCAGAAACCAAAGTGAATCAATGAATTAAAGGCTCCTGACTAAGGCAATCACATGAAAATAAGAACAAACTGTAAAACTCACTTAAAGAACTAATTTATCAGAACGAAATACACAATGTGGTGTTCTATATCTATAGTTTGAGATGGTTTCCTGATATTGTATATATTATTTACGAGGGTTGACGTTACACAAAAATGATATCATGTCTGAATGTGATTATATATCAATAAGTCTTTCCTTATGGACCGGTTCAACACAATAAATATGTTAGTTTTATTTTTTTCAACATTTGTTATTGTATGTTTTATTTACAATATTACCAATCAAGATGTAGTATTAAAGCTTTAACAAACAACTATAGAATATACCAAACCGGCAACATCATAGTTAGAGAGAAAGGACGATATGATTTTTTCATAAAATGCTACACAGAAAACCAGTTAAAAATTTGGCAGCAGGAACACTATACAAACTGATGTGAAATCAGGGTACCTCGGACGGGTAACATATTCTAATCTACTAGTGATCAGCTGTATTTCTTCTGTTGAAATCTGTTGAGCCAACAATTCCGTTGCTATTGAAAACTACATTATTCAAAATAATTCAATGCAGAAATTATTTATCACTATGAGAACAAAACGTTTTGTTGAAACGGTTGAACTAGTTAGCTTTTCAAAGAGTGTATTTTAAAACTCTTGACTAGTCAAAATAAAAAGTAATATCAGTGCTGAAATGAAAAGCCGCGAAAGATTAAAAAAAGTACACAAAACAGTACACAAACTTAACACAGAAAAACTGTTCGGTAACCTAGCTATACACAAACTATACAGCACACATCTTGCGAAAAAAAAGGACCATTTCAGATAATTAGTGAGTGAAGAATTTTTTTTTATCAGAACAAAATCTTTTCACGAAGAGGTGGACTTACATGATACTGTTTTTTTTCGAATACAAAAAGACCATGGAATAGTGAAGTCAAACATTTCACAAATTGTTAAATGAAAAAGAATAATAGTCCATATGACGACAAACGTACACATACAATCTATGTTCAATCTTGACCTGTATAAAATATTATCCTTACACATTCCGTACAGTTATCTTTCAAATCATGTACCGAATGTAACTGATAATTTAATTTGCATTCTGATTAATTCAAATTATCTGATATCGAAAGATTTTACATTTATGTAACAATGTATCAAAGGGTGAAGCGTTATCTAAAGATTTGATAGAATTGATAAAATTTGGGGAGGGACACAATGATAATAAGAAACAAAACAAAATGCGATTTCATTCCTTTGTTTTACCTATTTTCTTTGCATCCCAAAAATAATTGTTCTGTTTTAAAGCAAATCTTACCTGAATATGTAAGGTTAAAACTTTCTTTGAAAAATAGCTGCTGACTATTGAAAACGAATTTGAATTTACGTATAATTGTTGATTTTGATACCTATTGAAAATGCAAGTATTCGACTAACAGTGACCATTTTGGGGTATAGACATTTATACATACATTCCAGAATAAACAATAAAATGATCTCACGGTTTCTCGAGTGAACTATTTTTTTTATTGCTTTGATCAGCTTTAAAAACGTCCTTGTAATAAAACTTAAAAACTTCGAAAACAATAGTTTACAATCTACCAACATTCAGAGATAAGATGATTTACATTTGCATTTCACATTTTTTAATATAAGACACTATATATAATCTTTTTCACATACTTCGATTACACTTTTGATCATAATTGACGGCACTTAAGTGCCCATATCATATTGAATTATTAGACCACAAATTTAAAAAAAGATTGATCACACGGAAAAGACAGAAAGAAAGAGTGGGAAAGAAGCGAAATTTAAAACAAGTAGCAACTTAAGAGTTTAAAAGGACACAGAAGGTGTGATCGTCATCTAATTGCTAGCATACACTCAAAACATCCCACTTGAACTTAAAACGTGAAAATGTTATTTCACAAAGGATTAATGTCTTGAGAAAGATTGAGCAATGCGAACACTACCAAAAATCGAGAGTGAACTCGTCTCTTGTTGAGAGTTGTCTCATTAGCAATCAGACCACATCTTCTTTTTAAAGTATCAAATGGTCAATAAACTGATCATAGATATCGGAATAAAAATTGAGTACGCAAGACTTATGTTTCGATTACATGTTCATACAAATCATCAGTCACGCTCGAAGCAACAAAGTGTAAATGGCTTAATAATTGAAGCTCGAATCACATGAGTCTCAGAAACCCGAAATCTGAAAGGTTTTGCCAAATACATCACTAAATAACTTGTATATGGGCGTTTTTCAATAAAAGCGTAACTTTCAGACCTAAAAAAAAAATGGAAAATCAACTTGTGTAAAATTTCATTTCAAGAGTTATTTTGAATACCTCTATTATAGACCTGTTTGTAAACAAAAAGTGCAATCTTAAATATTCTTTAAAATGATACTATTTTCATAATTTGTGTACTGTTTCGATGGGGACAAACTTCTTCTAAACACACATATTTTTTGCAATTTTAAATGTTTCCTTTAGACATTCCAGTTTGTTTACTTTAAATACTAGAAAAATCTCATTTTTTTCTGAATTGGAAAACCATTTTTATCGTTAAAGATTCGACAGTACTTCACATATGAAGGTACAACTCATGTTACGTAGTGGACATTTTGATGCGTTACGTAGTGGACAAAAAATTTCGTAGTTGACATTAACCCTATTATATGTTAATAAAAACATAATAAAAATTACATGAAACTAACCCTTGTTATTTGTTTTGCACGAATATAATTGAAAAAAGATTAAAAAAAGACTGCATGGTAGTGGTAGTGTCCACTACGAAACGTTTTTCTCCCATACTTGTTTCGTAGGGGACCGTTTCGTAGGGGACATATTCGCATGTTTTATTCCCCCCCCCCCCCCACAATCACTATATTGCAATAGTAACAAGACTGATTGTATTCATCAAAGCATTTATTAAGCTGTACACTTATTATTTTTTTCATAATTTTAAAACCAGATACTGAAGGAGATTTGACCCGTTTCGTAGTGGACATTAACAAAAATACGGTATCACTCTGGTCCATTTGATGTGCTAACGTTTTCTTACCAACAATTTAATTGCCGTTATAAAAGCATCACTTCTTTTGTAAGACCCTAATGTTTATATCTCTTGCGAACAAAAATTACATTTGATTTTATAAAACTGTTTATTGGCAAATTTTAATGACTTCGTTTCGTAGTGGACATTTTGTGAGGGACACACCTTCTGAAATTAAAAATCCTATATTGAAAGCTGTTTATTAAAATATTTTGGCTCTGAACATACTTTTGAATTATTAAAGAACTTATGTAAAGTAAAAATAACATTTGTTTCTTCATTTTTTTACGATATTTTTTAGTATCAATGTTGAACAGGCGGTCTAGGGACATGCCATTTTGGTTGTTTTGAACCATTCGGGAGTCAATATCTTATCAATCCCTCTAAAAATAAACTGTTTCTTTGCTTAAATATGTTAAATCTAATTCAATGTACTGACTGCACAAAAAATTACTTACAAAGATCAAACATATTTTTTTTAAAGTGGCTGGGACAAGAAAATACGTTTTTATTGAAAAACGCCCATATATATATTGTGTCAGAAAATGTGCATTTCACAAAAAGTGGCGTGGTTTATGAGTTAATACATATTTTAAAAAAGTATATACAATTTCCTGACTCTAATTAAACAATTTCTTATTAATACCAAAATCACTTCTGGATTCGTTAAAACAGACGAAAAAGATGTCAACTGTTCTTTAATATCAATGAAGCGGACTCGTAGTATTAGCAAGCCCCATAATACTTGATTAAAGCACTCGACATACATATTTCAATTTGTCCAGTGCGTTTACAGAAACTCTAACAAGTTTTGAGAATCGAGTATTGCTATTTTTATCTATACCTTTTTTATCGGTAAAAGGAGGTTTCATTCGGATATGTAGTTACTTCTAAAGATATGGTTAAGTTTTCATGTCAGAATTAAATTCATTATCAAGCATGCATGTCAGTCACCAACAAAGGTATTGTCGTCTTAACTCATTACAATCCTTAGTAATCAATTGAGATTAGAGATAAAAGCTCATGTCTCTATCAAATTGATGGATCTTTGCTTGCACAACACTTCAAAACCATTACCAAACCCATTTTTAGAAAATCAAAACATCTTTTCTGAGAACATTCTGACTGTAATGTTTTATATGTTTCCTATACATTTTGGGAAAATCCAGACTACACTGCTTTGTGAGAGAAGAACGGTTTGCGCTTAATGTGTGGACTGTATAGTCAAATGTACACTGATGAATGAGGTATGTTCTTAACATGTTTAATACTATCAATTCTAATTTTTAACTTTAATTAGTCAAAATAAATTCATATAAAAATTAATTATTTATAACGGTATTCAAATACATCTTTAAATGATAATTAAGCACAATTTTTTTTTAGCATAGTTTTATAATAAGTAAAAAATTCTTTTGGATAAGGCCGAGATCTTACATCATAAAACATATAATTGAAAAACATGATGTTAGTTGCAAGTTTGCAACAAATGTTTAATTTTGAATAAAGAGGGAAATCATAAACCAAGAATTTCTGTTTCGAGGGCCAAAAATAAAGACATACGGGAAATCAAAAATCTAATAGTCTCAAATGTTATAGTGCTCTTTTATTGGTCTTTGAAAATTATAAACGTATACTGTTAATATTTAGTAATTTTCTGTAGGCGCGGCTCGCGGCTTTTGAAATCCGCCGTTGTTGTGCTGCTGTCATTTTGTGTATTATTGTCTTTTAGTTTTGCTTATGTGCTTCGTCAATATACTTGTACCATTTTTTCTTTTTTTTTGTTAACATATTTGTTTGTTTTTAAAGTGATTATAACACAAAATTGACTGCTATATCCCATGTATGACATTTTTAACCTATATAATTTATAATGCATGTCTATTGTTTCTTCACACAATATACTTGTATCATTTTTGTTTGTTTTTTTGTTAACATATTTGTTTGTTTTTAAAGTGATTAAGTTTATAAAACAAAATTGACTGCTATATCCCATGTATGACATTTTTAACCTATATAATATATAATGCATGTCTATTTTTTCTTCACACATTGTTGTCGATATAATGAAATTTTATGCCAGTGTCATTTACGTGAGAGGTTTAACTAGCTATAAAATCAGGATTAAGCCGCAATTGTCATACAAGTAAATACCTGTACCAAGTTAGCAATACGACAGCTGTTTTCTATTCGTTTGCTGTGTTTGAGTTTTTTATATTGCTTTTTGATGAGATAATTTTCGATTTGAATATCCTCAGATTTTTTTTATTTTATATTTTAATTTTAATACACATATTTATAAAAATCAAAAACATATTCCTATAACCATATTTATTACAAACTAGATAAGTTATCTTATACATCTTTGAAACAACTATTAATAATAAATACATAAGGAACATCTGTATTTTTTTAGGCTACAATTTATTAATAATTCAAGTCTTAATTAAGTTTTTATTTTTTTTATATTTGTCAACCTTCTAGATTTTCAAGAAAGTTATATTTCAAAATAATCACAAGAGATCAATCTTTGACCCATAATCGTCAATATGAAATGTAGTTGCGTTAGAAAGACAATTAATGTTTTAACAGGATTAGTTTTTATTATTTCATGGGAAAAATAACCACATGACTGTAAAAATTGTTAAAGCTAGTAAAGTTTTGTATAAATGGACACCTATAATAATAATATTTGGAACACTTTCAATTTAGCTTTGAGCGTTCATGATGCAGGTAAATCCAGAAAAGCGCTTCGGACGCAAGAAATTATTAAATGTGTTGTTTAAAATTTTTTACTTATAAAAGTAATATATAAATTAAAAACCAATTGTTCAGAGAACAATTGAAGGTCTTTCCACAAGTAAAGGTCTATTTTGATATTGAAATATGAAAAATCAGTTTAAAATATTAGTTCCTATGGCTTTATGATGTATTTATATGAATTTAAAGCAAAGGTTAAAATCTAGAACGTCCTTTTAACCTATGACCTTGACCTAAATTTCAAGGTCACAAATCAAGGACCTTAAATCATAAGACCCTAGGTCTTTAATATGTTTGGTTAATGAGTAATACCACTTTACGCGTAATTCTAAATGTAAGATGGACAAAAACTCCAATTTATTGTATGCGCACCCTTTCAACCAAAATATACAAGTAAGGACATGTCGCAACTAACAATTTAGGAAAAAATATTTGTCAATATGTCATACAGTATTTGAAAATAAGTGAAAATAAGCCAAAATCAAATTTTAGAATATGACCTTGACCTTTGACCTTGACCTTATTTTCATTTTTTTGGACCAAGGATCTCAAATCAAGAGACCCTAGGTCTCTATCACTTATGGTTTACCAGTTAGAAACGCATATCACTTATATCAAATGCATAAGGGGAAATAACTCTCATATGGAGTCTCCAGATAGCTTCGGTTCAAATGAATTGCCTAATCCTGAAGAAGTAACGAGCAATTTGGTAAAATAAATTTGTCGTAATCTTTTACGGTTGCAAAGGAGTAGTGGCCACAAGAAAAACAGTGTTTGTGGAGATAACTCTTACAACGTAAAGTATTTTGTTACGCAGTTGTAAATTTTAAAAGCGTATAAACTATACGACATCATATTCCAAATATCTAAGCGACATCTTTTGAAACATCAATACTACGCAAGAAAAAAATTTAGGCGGAAGAAAAAAAATAAAAAAATAATAATAATCAGAACAAATACAATAGGTCTTTCCACGGAAAAGTGGAAAGACCTAAATAGCCTCGTATTCAACATTTTCTGTATAGGTTATTTAAAAAGCTACGTTAAGTAATGCATCTAATTTGCATATTTTCACTGTCACCTTTGGTAGAATATATTAAGCCCGAACATTCAACTCACAAAAGCTACAATAACAAATTAGGTTATCTTTCTTTTTATAACAATTATTGAATGCTAACATCCATTTGCCCTGTAAAATTTAGACGATTAATTCAAACGTAACGTTTCAAAATGGAGAGCGATACCTTGTTCTTTGTAAAATGATGATACTACAGAGACTTTAATTTTAGCAACGTCAACACTAACTTATTACCTCATGTATGTCCTTACTATCCCTAATTAAGGACAACATTCATTTATCGATGTTCAAATCCATTCGGAACATATACGTGAGCGGAAATATCCAAAATAGTTTGTTGGATGTCACAAGAACCTCATTTGGTTGGAAGTAAGCTTTAGTTTACGTTATCGATATAAATCTTTGGTTATAGAAATTCTAGTGTTTTCCAAAATTGCATATACGTAATAAAAAAGGCAACAGTAGCATACGGCTGTTCAAAAATCAACCATTAATTGATTGAGATAAAACAAATCCGGGGTACAAACTAAAACCTAGGAAAATACATCAACAGCAAGAGGAAAACATCGGAACGACAGAAGTGCAACAAAAACAATCGCAAAAATATATAGGAAAATATTAATAAATTATAAATTACTATTTAACAACTGCCACATACGTACATTTAACTTGATATAGATCATTTTAAGAAAACATGGTGTGATGGGTTGAACTTGGTTAAAGGCCCGCCAAACCTCCGGCTTATATGGCAATGTTTAAAGAAATATCCCAAAAATTACAATACTACATGACAGGGATAAAATATAAACAAACATAAAACACACGACACAGAGAATCGCATAAATAAATAAAATGATAGTGAATAAGTCACAGGATAACAGCAGAATCATTTTTCCTTGATAGAGGGTTGCAGCTCACAAGGAAGCTACACACGTCTGCTGATTTTGGTTCTTGTGATCTTCTGTTGACCGCGAAATACTAATACTGTGTAAATAATATGACATATAAACGTACCGGTTAACTAGTATATATGATGATAGTTAAATTCACAAAAAGTTAAATTCACAAAAATGGGTGAGATTCAAATTACATTACGTGAATTCTAATACATGTCATATAATAATTATAATAATTCATACTATAATATTTTTTTTACACTTACAGATGGACACTTCTATTTTTCCCCCTTTTCGTGTGCTTTTAATAATGAAAATTGCAGGTAAGTATTGAGTTATTTCATGTAAATAGGTCATTATTCCTTTTATGATGTCATTTGTGACTGATGATCTGTAATATATTGTTATGTGTTGAAACATTTTGGATTAAGGTGAACAAAACTGTATTGATGTGCACATAATTGTATGCTTTTCATGATGGATGCACATGAAATGCAGTAGTGGGTTAACAATAGAAATTCGGCTTTTAAGCGAAAAGTTTTTGAGGAAAAACAGGAATATGATGAGTTAAGTTATGAGTTGCTTATGCTTGCGTGAAATGATAACATGTCTATTACCAGAATTTTAGAGACTATTTAACATTAATATCATTTTTGAAAGAAAACACAGTTCGTCATGAATATTTGTAAATTGAAAATAATTATTGTACAGCTTTCAAATCTTTTTATGTATAAAATACATTATTAGTAATTGATTGTAATATGACGTGCTTCTTTCGCTTTGTAAACAACACTGTGATAAAATTCTCGATATATCTATACTTAGCGCAGACTCCGTGGTGTACATAAAAATGGCTGTTACAATATACTTCCCACGTAAATCCAAATGTATTGAAACCTATTTGTAAACCCTTTGCCGATTTTATTGTTTTAAAAATTGCAATTAAAAAAAGACCAAATCACTTTTATTCTTATTCGGATGCATAATAAAAAGAAGTAATGCACAAGAACTCGGAGAAACCAACAAAATAAAAATAAAATAAAATTCCGCGAAAGTCTATTAATGTTTTTGGCGCATTTAAGTCATTTCAAAACATGACGTCATACAAATGAAAACGCTACAGTTGAAAGTTTTCTGTTACGTGAACCATTGAAATGTTGTTTACTATTGTATTAAAATTGATTATCAAGGTAGGTTTTGTTTGATTTTCTATTCTATTGCATTATTCGCATATTTACTGATTTCAGCAAGTCAACATGGCGGCTCCTTAGTTACGAAATGTCAACTTTGGATTTGACGGTAGCTTACGAGAAAAACATGTAAATCAAAATGACAATTGTTGGTTTTGAGAATGAAACAGATTTTTATTTTAGCGGTTGTTCACGAAATAATCCATGCAAGCTACGGATTTATTAGAATGTTTGAGCTTTATCTAACAGGGAGTAAAAAAGAACAGCCGCACACACAGCTTTACCTACCCTCGCTTCAGTTTTTTTAATGATCATATTTGTCCTATTAGAATCGAAATAATTCATGGAAGCCATAGATTATTGGAAATCTACACATGGCCTGGGCCATGATATTCGTTAATTTTATCCCTCGCTAACGCTCAGGATAAAATTCGAATATCACGGCCCAGGCCATGTGTAAATTTCCAATAATCTATGGCTTCCATGAATTATTTCTTAATTAGTAACATTATATAGTTCTTTTTATATTACAGCAATAACATGTGACAAGAATACATCATATCATTCAACTACAGAAGTACCACACAATTGGACGGGCTTAGACTCATCTCACTTATCAATAACAAGAGACCATCCTGCAACATCAACTACAGCGTTATTAATGTCAACCGGAAAAACACGTTCGTCTTTAAATGATTTGACTATGTTGTCAGACAGTGCACTATTAAACGCGAGAATCATAGAGGCATCTCATGTATTAGCAACATCCTCACCGTCTGTAAAAGTCAAACCCTTTGTAGCAGTCACGGCCTCTGTGTTAGAAACATACACTATAACAAAAAACTCCTTTATAAATACTGCATCCCTTAAAACAGCATATTTCTCTGTAAATGCCAGATCAAACATAACAGCAACATCCTCTGTCAATGGCATATCCAATATAACAGCAACTGTCTATGTAAATGCTACACCCTTTTTGACACCCACACCTTCTGTACATTCCACATCATCACAAGTAACAGCTTACTCTGCAAATGCAACATCCTCAATAACAACGACTTTCTCTGCAAATGAAACATCCTCAATAACAACAACTTTCCCTACAAATGAAACATCCTCTATAGCATCTTTCCCTGCAAATGCACGATCGTCTATAACAACAACTTTCCATGAAAATGCCACTGCCTCTATAACAGCAACTTCCCCTGTATTAGCCACATCCTCCATTACAGCCGCATCCTCTGTAAATGTAATATCCTCTATGACAACAAGTTTTCCTGCAAATGCCACATCCTCTATTACACCAACTTCCTCTGCAAATCATGCATCCTCTATAGCAGCAACTGCCACTTTATATACTCCGTTCTCTATAACATCGATTGTCTCTATATTAACTACACCCCCATCTTCTGCTACAGTCACAACTTTTATAAAAACCACTACCTCTGTATTAGCCACATCCTCTGTAGATGCAACATCTTCTATAACTGTTTCCCCCGCTTCGTCAACACGTGCGAATGCAGCAAATATGTCCATTTCATCAGCTTTGCCACTCTTTAAGTCATTAACAGAAAGAATGCATTCGACAGCTTTAGCTTCATCATCGATAATGCGACTGTCATCCACAAACGTTCAGGCAAATACAATTTTAACAACTTTGAGTCCGTATCGAAGTGTGGGTAGAATCGTGAAAATGTCTATTTCAAATTTGTGCATAACACTCATAATTATTTTTTTTGTTACATTATAGGGTATTTTATAAGCTATTTATTGGTATTTCCTTGGAAAGGCATCGTATAGTATGCTCAGGTTCTGACATGTTCTTATCAGTGGTGGTGATAAAAAAGAAGAAGCTATTGAGTTTGAAAACTATGTAATGAACTAATGAAGGAATAACATGAATAAAGAGAACTAAATTAGAAAATATTGAAATAAAGCATTACCACATATACATGGTGGATTTGTGAAAACGTTTTTGTATGACGTTCTCTAAACGATGTAATTGAGGATTTATTGTATTTTTTTGTTAGTACAGAAGGATTTAACATAACGTCTGTCTGGTGAAATCTTTGGGATTTATTCCACAATTAATAACAAAGATAATTATGCTAGCATTATTTCAAAGGAATGTTTTACACGGATTTTGGAACTTTTTGGTAAACTTTATTTTTAACATATTTCTAGTGTAAGTTCAGATATAAAACAGAAATAAAGGTACATGTATCTGTAAAATAACTAATTTCAAATATTCGCCATACCATATGCATTATTCAGTGAATGGACATGCCATATACGCGATTGCCATCATAAGAATTCATAAGTGGCACTCAATACAACACAGTTACAAAGCTGAAGTGCATATGACATCTGCATCATACAAATAACGTAACACGTCGGCTAGAAGAGTTAAATGGTTGGTTATCATACGCAATTGTATATACTGGTAGCTTTTATTTGTCAAACGATATACGTGAACAATTGATACTGAAAAATAAACTTTTAACGTAAATTACACAAATGAGAAAAAAAAAAAAAAAAAAAAAAAAAAAAAAAAAAAAAAATCAAACGCATCTTTTCAAATGCAAGAGATATTTTTTTTTTTTTTTTTTTTACATTTTCAAACCATTTATTTCAGTTTTAGTAAATAATTGTAGTTTATCCTTAAAAAGTTGAAAAAGTGTATTTACACCAACAAAGTTTCTGTTTATTTGAAGATCTTGTGCAATAAAACAGACACTATGATATAAGAAACACTGCCCAAAAGCTTCTTTTTGAAAAGTTTTTTTTTTTTTTTAATAAAATAAAAAGAAATATTCATAATTTTTATGGTAAATACACTCATCAAGTTGGTGTTTCTGATGCACTTTTCCGTTTGTACCTGCATCAGGAATGCTGAAAACTCATCATCTGAAACCAGAGATTTAGAAATACGTCCAAACGTATAAAGAAGCTATACGACCATGTTTATGTTATTTAAAAAAAAGTAACGAAATTTTTGAAAAATTTGGGCTAAACTAATAATATACAAATGTCTAAAAAAAGGTAAAGATAAATCAGAAAATGTGTTACAAACACATTAACAGACTTGTATCAAGGATCTGCCATTGACACCATATTTGACAATAGCCTCATTATAAAGGACTATAAACAAATTAAATGATTATGTACCTGAATTTGAACAAGCACATGAGCGGCCACTCAATCAATAGAACACGGAAAAGTTAATTGCTAGATACAAAATCAGTGTATATCAGCACTTTATATTGTTATATCGGTATGAAAACAGGAAATAATCTGTCAAAGTAAATATAAAACAGAAAATGGGGTATAATTGGCAATAAGACTAATCCCCACAAGAGACCATGTGACACAAAAATTAATATTTTAAGGTCACCATAAGGCCTTCAGTAATGAACACAGCCCATACCGCAGATTCAGCTATAAAAGGCCCCGAATGACAAGTGTAAAACAATTCAAAAGAGAAAACTTACGGCGTAAATCATGTACAAAAAATGAACGAAAAACAAATATGTTACACATCAACAAACTGAATTACAGGCTCCTGACCTGAGAAAGGCACATACATGTGCCGTGTTTAAACATGTTAAAGGGATGCCAACCCTCCAATAACATGGGACAGTGGTGTAACAGTACAATGTAAGAACGAACTATAAAAATCAGTTATCAAAACCTTAACTCATCAGATTGATACAAATATAAATACTAAACAGAGTGGACGTGCTCTGGTGTTTAAAGGGAGTAACCGTTACTGAAACAATTCTGACTAAAATATATGAAAACATATATATCGTTTTAGAATATGTACTCCCTAATCAAGGAGAGATTTAGTTTTTCAAGGTATTAAATATGCATATCATAACGAATAACCGTTTCACAAATTATATCGGATATGTTCCTTACGTCGTAACTACAATCCCCTTCCCGTTCATGAATGTGACCTACCGAATTAGATTATTTACTGGATTTGTTATCACATAAGCAAAACGACGGGTGCCACATGTGAAGCAGGATCTGCTTACCCTGTCGGAGCACCTGAGATCACCCCTAGATTTTTGGTGGGGTTCGTGTTGTTTGTTCTTTAGTTTTCTATGTTGTGTCATGTGTGCTGTTGTTTGTTTGTCTTTTTCATTTTTGGCCATGGCGTTGTCAGGAAGTCATTAACCTGATATTCAGTAATTGTCGTTTTTTTATGTGGTTTATAAGTATTTTATTTTTTAGATTAGACCGTTGGTTTTCTCGTTTGAATGGTTTTACACTAATCATTGTTGGGGCCCTTTATATGTAGCTGTTCGGTGTGAGTCGAGGCTCCGTGTTGAAGACTGTACTTTGACATATAATGGTGTTTTTTTTACAAATTGTGACTTGGATAAAGAGTTGTCTCATAGGCCATCATACGACATTTTTTTAAGCTGTCTATATTTTATACTTAAAATTCAAAAGACAAGATGTCATTAACATATATACCCATAATGATATAAATAAAGGAAAACACGAAAGGATATCAAAAAGCAGAAAAAAGAAGGAATTTTGTTCTTATAAAACAACTGTCGATTAAATCACGAAACGCATATATAACAATTATAGTTTATAAAAGAGAGGAGGAAAACACCATTTGTATATTCAAACAGTCGCAGACAAAATGACAACGCCGTCTAAGAAATACGAACACGACAAATAGACACAACATTCTACATTCTATAGAAACACAATTTGGTGAACTAAAGACAGTAAAACGTTAAATCACCAAAAAATTGAACTCCGAGAAAAATTCAAAACGAAAAGTCTCAATCAAATGGTATAATTAAAAACTCAAAAACATCAAACGAGTGGAAAATCGTCATATTAATTACTTGGTTCAGGCTTTTTCTTATGTAGAAAATGGTGGCTTAAACCTGGTTTTATAGCTAGCTTACTTGTATGACTGTTGCATAACATTTCATTATATTGACAACGATTTGTGAACAAAACAAACAAACACAAAAGGTAAAAATGTCAAAAATATGGGTACAAAAGCCAACATTGTGTTAGTATCCCAATCACTATAATACAACCAAATATGTAATAAACACATTTACCATTGAACAATAACACAATGCCAGTATATATCTTTCTTCTCATCAATTAAGTAAATTTATCATATACTTAGACTAAATAACATATGATTTTTACCGTATGATAATTGCATTAAATTAAAGTATTTTCCATATTTTTCGAATTGGTGCTTAGCGGGCTGATATGAAAAGTTTATCACATGCTTCGATTGTTATCACATGCCTTTCCGTAACGTTATCACATGGCATTCCGGTGATACTCGGCAAATTCCGGAAACTACACCTCAATGCTAACGTTTTCAGTGAAAAACATTACAAAGTAGTGTACAAAACAATTATTTGAATACTGGAAAGTATGTTGTGTAAAATAATTAAATTAAATTAAAAAAAAATTGAAATTTTTTTTTTAATAAATGCATTTTGAAGTTTTTCTGAAACATTATTTAGAAAGTTACTTAAAAAAAGTTGACTTTTCTAAACAATGTTTATTATGTATATTGTTGAATTATTTTGTTGTTGATTTGTCCATATTAAAATGTGTTTTTTTTCTTCTCTTTTGAGGCATATGATAGAAAGATTTCATATTGAATGAATCAAATTTTGGGTCCGACGTCCGTGAACTTAATTTTTTACTCTTTCAACTTCTTTTCGGGAACCACGTAGAAGGATCAATATAAGAATCTGTTATTTTTCTCTACTGTTGAAGCATATGATAAAAAGATCATAACATGTCATTTTTCATATCGCATGTATTATCAGCCCTCGGTCAATATCAGCCCTCGAGCCATGCTGCTCTTGGGCTGATATTGAACCTAGGGCTGATAATACATGCGATATGAAAAATGCCATGTAATAATCTGATAGTATTACATATGTTGTAGGAGTTAAGTTTTTTCTAATATAGAAGTAATTGTAATACCAATTAGATTCTTACTATGTTACTTCAAAGTTTTTCCGAAAAAAATATACTATATTTTAAAAATCTAAAAACAGCATTTGCAAAATAATGTGAAGCAGAACTTACCTCGAAGACCGTCTCATACATATATTTAAATCAAGTTGCATATGACAGACTCAACTTAAAATGTTATGGGCTCAGACTTAGTTATAAATCTGTAACGTTATATTTGAAGAAAACAATATAATGATAGCCACTTGAACTTATTGGTGACCAGCCTATATGTCTGTTTTTAAGAGTAAAATGAATTCAACTTATGACACTCTCTTATATTAAGCCCTAAATTTATTTATTTAATTGATTAAAAGTAGACCAATGTATATTGAAGTACCGATTATCATGATTGGTTGCACAATTTTCGACATTGCAATGTCGTATAATATAAACATAAAAATGGATAAATCATTTTATAAATAATTATTATAAGATTCAATAAACAATTTATTCAAGTATTGCACTCCCAATTATTAAATAGATATAAACGAACGTCGATAATTTCGGGGTAACATGTCGTTTGTACAAAATGTGTTTGTAGTTAAATTTTGCGATGACTTTTTGCTGGTGTACATACACTGCGGATTTGATCAACATTGAACAAAAACACCAAACTTCAAGTAAATTTCAGATCGAAAATCCCTTATCGTATGGCAATATTAAAAGCCTAAACATAAAAAAAAAGAATTGAAAACAACTGGATTAAAGGCAGAAAAGATTTTAAAAAATACTTGTGAAAGCCAAACAACATCACGGTAATAAGACAAAAGACTGAAAAAGCCATAACAATTCTCAAAACTTTCACTAAAAAGAACGATGGAGAAACAAGAACCCGATCCGAAAATAAAGTGTGAAAGCAGACCATCTAGATGGTCAGTAGTTCATGTTTAAAAATATTCATTTCCGAATAGCATAGATACATAAACCGTTTATACAGATTTATGAAGAGGTTCGACTGATATTAACACTACAAAAAATGTAACAGCAACTCTTTTACCTATACGATGTGTGTTTGTCTCGACTAACTTAGCGATATGTTTTTTCTACCATTTTTTGTCTGATCCTTCTAAGAATGTATTCGCATGGCAGGTGAGGCACACATATCAGAATATGCTTACCCTATCGACACGCGCGTCTTGCACTTATTAAAGTGCAGACGAGTACCTCGTTTTTTGTGTGTTACCTTGTTTTGCCTCTTCCTTTATCAATATGTTAGAAATGAGCATCGATAAACTACTTGCACCTTAATCCAACTCCAATGAAAATGCTAAAAAATAGATATAGGGATAAGGCATCATGCTAAACTGATAAAAAATGATTCTTCTCTAAGGACATGTCCAAACGTACAAACTACCATCATAGGTATACCCTAATTCATGACCGACGTTATGTCAAATGGAGATACAATATGATAAATTACAATTGATAGATTAAATGGTTAAAAAAAAAAGATTTCAATTGAAATCAAAGACCATAAACAAATTTGAATGTTTATACAAATGCATGGAGACAAAATAATAAAAATATATCCGTTTAAGAAACATATACGATAATACTTGTTGCATATATAAAAAAGAAGATGTGGTATGATTTACATTGAGAAAACGATCCACAAGAGACCAAAACGACACATAAATTAACAACTATAGGTCATAATACAGCCCTCAACAATGAGCAAAGCCCTACGACAGAGTCAGCTATAAAAGACCCGGTAATGAGAAATGTGAAACACTTCAAACGAGACGTTAACGGCCTTATTTATGTACCAAACACAAAAAAAAAAATGAACGAAAAACAAATATGTAACACAGAAACAAACGACAACCATTTAAATACAAGCTCCTGGCTTGGCACAGGCACATATATGCAGCAATGTAGATGTTCTAAAAACTGAATTAAGAAATTAACAGTACATGATAATTTTCAAACCCTAATTTATGTCATGTCAAAAAGCGATTAAATATAGTAAATTACGACTTGCAAATACATAATTTCATAAAATTTGCATTAGATTTAAATCAAATACCATAAACAATTGAAACCTGTAATAAAGATAAATAGCGATAAAATAATAGAAAAACATTTTGTGTTTTGGGTAAAGTAAGTGAGTAAGTAACAGAAATTGTATCGTCAGCGTTATCTTATCTGCATATCAAAATAATACGGTAAGGAAATATGAGAACTTAATGGACATTTTTCTATACATTTACATCGAATCTATAATTGATCAGTATACACGACTGAACACTTGTGTAACTGTCGTCACATTTGATATTGTTTTAAAAATATTCAATTTAAAGATATAAAGACCTAGCGAAAATCGACGTTTTGCATATGACTAAAATTAAACGTTGATTTATGTAAATGCATAATATGTTTATACAAAATGCTCTATCCAAATGAAAAAACAATGTTCTTCTCTGATGACAAATAAAGGCAACAGTAGTATACCGCTGTGCAAAACTCATAAATTTATGGACAAAGAACAAAATCGGAATAACAAACTAAAACTGAGGGAAACGCATTAAATATAAGAGAACAACGACACAACATTAAAATGTAACACACACACACACACACACATATACACAGAAACGGACTAAGCATTAGAAAAAATCCTTTGAGAATAACAAATATAACATCAAAACCAAATACATACACATATTTCAACTATATTTCTCGATAAACCAGTTTGACCAACCGTTGACTGTTGATGGAGTGGTATTTCCTTATTTACTACGTGTATATCTTCTGATAAAAGATATGAACATGATGAAAGTTCACTTTGTATAATTGTTATTTTTTGTATTTTATGATAAGTATGTTCGTATATATTTGTTTTGTGTATTTATTAAATGGTCTTAAACATATATCTGCATATGAATATGTTTATCTTTATGGACATACCCAACTAGCTTGTAAGTCTCTTCTGACATTGTTTTGACAAGAAAACAAAACGTAATAAGTCGAATGGTATTTTGATCATATTTGCCTATTTTTATTTCTGACTTTGCTGGTCATTTTGTTATTTTAAAATACGGACAGAGTCACTAAAAAGGTAAACAGTAATTAAGTTTGAGACCAACTATTTGTTGGGCTGTGACTTTGTAATGTACTCGGTTTTTATTCTACAGCTAGTCAACACTTCAGTTTAATCATGTATATCTATTATAGAGTCATTTTATAAAATTTACTGTTTGCAAAACTATGTATTATTCTTGATAATAATGATGTTTTTTGTGCTAGGCGGATTACCCTGGCTTCACAACTTTTTGGAACTTTTGGTCCTCCGCGATCTTCAACTTTGTAGTTGTTATGACTAACAAACTATTTACATCTGAGTATAGTTTTTTGTGGACGTAGCGCGCGTCTGTCGTATAAAAATATTTTAAACCTGTTACCTTTTGATGGCTATAAGTCGTTCGTTTCTCTGTCCTTTATTTTCTCCCATTTATATGTTTATTTATTACAACCCTCACGTTTAATGTTTTCATTTTAATGTTATAATTAACCCTTTCATTAAAGCGGGAGGTTTGGCAAGACAAAAACAACAGGTTCAATCCACCATTTAAAATGTCCTGTACCAAGTCAGGATAATGGCCATTGTTGCATTATAGTTCGTTTCTTTGTGTGTTACATTTCGCTGTTGTGTCTCTGTTGTGTCGTAGTTTCTTTTTATTTGATACGTTTCCGTCAGTTTTAGTTTTTAACCCGGATGTGTTTTTTCTCTATCTATTTGTGAAATTTAAACAGCGGTATACTACTGTGGACTTTATTTACGTTATGTTGAATTGATTTTCGATTTTCTTGTAATAATCTAATTTTCTATTCATATTTTGTCCCTATACACAATATATTTTTATAGGATAAACAATGTTATAAAAGGCCAATACCTTCTGCAAAGAATCGGCTGTCGTTTTTGGAAATTTTTGAATATTTGTAGTTCTATGATTATTTTTCTATTATGCTAATGCTAATGTTTACCTACCATAATTCCTTCAAAACTCTACAACAACTAGAAATATGATTCAGCAAAGGCTGCCTCTAACATTTGTTTATTCGACCGTCACTGATGAGTCTTTCGTAGACGAAACGCACTTCTGGCTTAAATATAAAATTGCAATCCTGGAATAGTTAATAGTTATCAAAGGTACCAGGATTATAACTTAGTACGCCAGACGCGCGTTTCGTCTACACAAGACTCATCAGTGACGCTCATATAAAAATATTTATAAAGTCAAAAAAGTTCAAAGTTGAAGATCATTGAGGGTCCCAAATTTCCAAAAGACTAAACGCGCGTCTGGCGTAGTAAATTATTATCCTCGTACCTTTGATAACTAATTCCAAAAAGTTGTGCCGAATACGGCTCTGAGATGAGTTTATTTTCATAACACTTGTTACTGATTATTTTGGTCAATGTCGAACTATTTGTAAATGTTATATTACTAATCGATATTGTCATTTCTTTTAAATTTTCTCACGACCAACATTCAGATGAAGTAAACTCAGGAAACGGGTAAACAAGTCAATGTCAAGATGTCAGGATCTAATAAAAGGAGTCTAATGACGATTTCGGTCATCTTGACGTTTTTGTAGATCTAATATTGTATACTGTTAACTGCCTTTCTTAAAACATTGTTTTTGATGTTTATATCAAGGTCTTATTTGCTGACGTTCTCTTTGAGAAAAACGAATTAAATAAGCTACTCTAGATGTTTGATTTCGAATTGATTTATAAGATGAGAATGATTAAAATTGCATTAGATTTTTGATTGAAGAGAAGTAGACCAATGCATTTTGAAGTACTGAGTATGTTGATTTGTTGCACTATTTTTTTAACCTTAAGATGTCGTCAAGTATTTACATAAAAAACTACTACATCTTTTTATAGTAAATATATGATTCAAAAACATTTCAATTATTTATTGCAGTGATAAAATTTGAACCAAAATTAAATCGGGCAAATTCAACATTATTGTCGGTAGAAGTAGAACATCAATCTTTTTAACAAGCATTGGTCAAACCCTCTAAGCCCAGTCGAACTGTTACCTTTTTTAGTATTTCCTTCTGAGTCGTGATTTCTTTTGATACAGTTATGTTTGTAGATTCTTTTTCAATTTGAAAAAAAAGTTATTAAGAATTTACAGATGACGAAAAAAAAAAATGCATTCGATTTAATCTTAGTTAGGGTTAACATAATTTACTTATCAAATTCAACTTAGAAAATATACACTTTGCATTGATACATTATAACAGTTGAATAATTGATGGGATCCGAAAACCAGCTTTTAAATGAATTTTCTAATAATAAGAATAATTTCATATGTGTAGTACTAGAGAGGTAGAACATAAAGAAACTAATAATGTGACACGAAATGAAACCAAACAAACAGATATGAAAGTTGTGTGTACACATGAAGGGAACAAATCAGATAAATCAGAAATATGTTAACAAAATCCCATGAAAAGAAAAATGTTTATAGTAAAAATGAAATGAATATCGGAATGTATAAGATGTCTGCATGTTTACTTATATTTACGAATAATGTCCTGGTAATGATCATAAAATTAAGTAAATGTTTTGACTAGTTTGTGAAATCGAAAACTCTAGTGTAACAATATTTTGGTAATACATAGACTTCTTTCGATATAATTAAAAACGTTGATACAAACATAAACGAATCGAACAAGTTGAGATATATCAACACCATAAGATGACAAGGGACAGTCATCATATACATAATAGGTCTATTTGTGTTTCTTGTAACTTTTACAACATCCTCAAAGGAAGATTATATAATCTTTATCAATTCAAATTACAATGCATTTTGAAAAGGGATGTCAACAAGTAATCAAGAACTCGAGTATCACTTGATAGTAGCTAATATCGAAAACCAAAAAGGATAGTCGACTTGTCGGTTTTCTGTAAGATTATTGTCACCTTTTTGCAGTTAAATTGATATTATTAAAGAGTGCGTCTCTGGAAATAAGATGGTAAAAAATAGTTTGATTTATCATAAGTAAAATACGCGTATAATGTGTCATTTAAACTTTCTCCGAAAAGAGGTGGACTAAAACATACATATGTACACCATAGCACATATTTTGGTCCTCGGAAAAACTTCTACCAACTTCAACATTATTCACCCAAACAAGTACAATTTTGGAACCATTTAATTACGCAACATCTAATCAAAAGACGGCCAAATATACTTGCCGTAACTCGCAAATATAAGACTTTAAAGTCTTGAAATTTGGTTAGATTGCTTAAGAAAAAAACATATTTATGTTAATAAAAATACATCTATGAAATAGAATTTTTAAATAAATTGTGAGAAAAGAGGTTTTATATGTTATAAGAAAAGAAAAAGAAAAAATGGTGTCACCGAACTTGTTTTCTTCGTACAAGTAAAAATTATAAATTTCCCTATGTTTTTACCAAAAGAGTTATCTCTCTTTAAATGGATTATTTGAAAAAATTATTCTAAAAACACAAAATTTGATATTTGTTTTAATATTATGATTAATACAATAAATTACCAAGTTTTCTTTATTTAGATCGATCAATTGTCTAACCAATTTATTGCAAATCTGTCTCCAAATTATCAGATTTAGGCAAATAGCTAGACCGATTTTGTTCTGCATTTTTACAATCCAAGATGGCTATATACAATGAATACACCTTAAGTGTCATACTATTAGATCAACAACTTAGCTGTCAAGGTTGGCTTCAATAACAGTCGTCATCATAAACTGATAGTAGCACATGCTTCCATTTTTGCCACAACGTTTGAACATCAATGTGTCGTAAATAATAAAAAGGTATGCACTTCATTCGTTTCAACAATTAAGGTCAATATAATCTTTTTTTAAGTTCAAAAGTAATGCGCAGATATATGCCTTACATAAAGGCCTCACATACTGTATCTAATATATAGATTCACTCTGCAAATTTCTCTCAACAACGTTGTTGGAAAGAACAAATTCCCTCTGAAGGAACTGGAACAGTTTTGGAAAAACAATCCGGATAATTGTCGTGTCTATCAGGTTTGTTATTATAGCTTGCTGTTTGATGTTAGTTAATGCTCTGTTTTGAAGGCCGTACTTTGCAATATAATGGTTTACTTTTACAAATAATGACTTGGATGAAGAGTTTTCTCATTGTCACTCATACCAGTTCTATTGTAGCAGTATAACTAAAGAAAATAATTGCATTTTTCACGTTGACGCCAGTTTTACGTTAAGATACACAAACATTACATTATATATTTAAAACTAACTTTGTGATTAATATTAATTATAAGTTAGTAAGACGTTTGCATAAATTGTGCGTGACGCTTAAATTGCATTTACTATCTGCTTCATATTGTGTTATGCATCTTTGCTCTTCGGCGTCGAATAAAAAGGGAGAATAGATAAAAAGTGAAAGACATGAAAGACAATTAACACTGTGGACATAAAACAAAAGACGGAAAAAGCAAAGAGTAGTTCACAAAACATTACACTTTGAAACAAATAATTGAGGATCACGAACTCCTTCTAATGATTATTCTCCTGTCTGTCCTTGCTCCTAATACACAACAATTGCTCTAACAAAGTTATAAAGATGATGGACTTAAATCGACAAGTCACCATCACCAATAGTTTGACTGATACGATATATCGATGTCTGATTTCACTAGATATATGTTTTTGCTATGTTTGGTCTTTAGATACATGTATATTCGTCTGATTTGTAATTTTACCTCATTTGTCCCATTCCCATTCCCCATTGTAAAATTGTTACTAAGTGTGAATTCTCATAGTGAATGATGCAAGAATGACAGATGTAAGATAACAAAAATACCGAACTCTGAGAATATTCAAAACCGAAAGTCCTTTATCAAATGGCAAAATCAAAAACTCAAACACATCAAATGAGATGTTTAACCTGCAAAGGCAACCATTCTCCCACCTATTGAATTCATAGGATTTCTACGAGGCTTTTGTTTGTTTCAATGATGTTCTTATCCGAATCTGTGTCCATGATGTTCTCATCCGAATCGATTTGTAAGATATGAGGATTATTATACCTCTGTCGCTGGAAATGTTGAATCTTGTGAAAATGCGTCAATGAAAAATATCACATGATAAAGCATTTGGGAAACTTTTAGGAATTTTTTACCCTACAAGCTCTTCAACTTCGTACTCTATTTGGCCTTTTCAATATATTTTTTTATTCGAGCGTCACTGGTGAGTCTTTTGTAGACAAAGCGCGCATCTGACTCAAATATGAAGTTTCAATGTTGGTATCTATGATGAGTTTGTTTATATGCTATATGGACAAATTTTTGGTCCAACTCAGACATGTCCAAACGTATAAAGTTTCAGAACATGTATTCCCACATTCATGACCACTGCATGTCAAATAAAGATAACATAAGGTGAATTACAATTATTGCTTAATAAATTGTTTCATAAAAATTAGCTTTCATTTTAATTCAAATATAATAAACAAATTTAAAAGGTTATAAAAATAATAAAAATATATCAGTTCAAGTTACATATACAGTAATACTTGTTGCAGCATGGTAGATACTGAATTTCAAAACAAACAGTAAATATAAACTATCACACCCTTAATCATGTCAAGTCAAAAAGAGATTAAATATAGTAAATTACAATCTTTAGGCAAATACATAATTTCATAAAATTTGTATTCAATTTAAACAAACACCATAAACAATTGCAAATTGTAATAAAAATAAAAAGCGATCAAATAATTGAAAAACATTCTGTGTTTTGGGTAGAAGGAGTAGCTTCGTCAGTTTTATGTTGTATTTGATAAGATTACGGTAAGTAATCAGGAAATTGTAATGGACACATGTCATGTTTTATACAATCGAATCCATATATGTTAAACTGTCGTCTTAACTGATGCGGTTAACATATTTACTTCAAAAGATATTTTGGCGAAAACATGTGTTTATGGGTATGATTTCGTTTGATTTTGCTTTTTGGTAAGGGACTTTAAGTTTTTAATTTTCCTTGGAGTTTGTTATTTTTCTTTTTACCATAAAATGATACTGGCCGACCCAAATTGATTTATCTGATGACAAACAATTCAAAACATAACATCAGTAAACCAGTTTGACCACTCATTTACTGTTGGTTGACTATTATTTTCTTATTACACGCACGGGGGGGGGGGGGGTAACTTCGATATTTCTTTGGTAGGAGTGTGCCATTTTTGCCTCCAAAAACGTACCCATTTTAATATAACATTCACTGAAATTCAGTACCTATAGTTATATAAATATTTAAGAAAGAATGACTTATACTTGTATACAATATTTAAAATATGACCCATGCTTATATAAGCACTAACTCATCATCACTCATAATTCATAAATATACCAGCTACCCTTAAGTTTTTACCTTTGAATTGACATCCTTTGGTGCACATATCAATAGCATATTTATATATGATATGTAGATCATACCCCAAATCAAAATACAGTTATCAAAAGTAAATGCATTTTAATATAGGATGTCATCAAAAAGGAGGGTCATTTTTATATAAAATCTCGCAAAATTATGACCCATATTTCTGGCACATCCCCGTATACCAAATAATAGGAAGTTACCCCCCCCCCCCCCCCCCCCCCCCCGTCCATTACACATGTGAATATCAATTTATAAAATGAAAAAGAAAAAATAACATCAGCATATATTGTTGGCTTATTATATATATGTGATTATTTTTAAAGAAGACTACGATTTTATGTATTGAATGGGCTTATTTGAGCGTCACTGATGAGTCTTATGTAGACAAAATACGCGTCTGGCGCATTAAATTATAATCATGGTACCTTTGATAACTAGTATTTCTGCAAAAAATATATTTGAGCGTCACTGATGTGTCTTATGTAGACGAAACGCGCGTCTGGCGTATTAAATTATAATCTTGGTATCTTTGATAACTATTATTTCTGCAAAAAACAAAAGACCTTCGTCATTTAAGAACAACTAGTCAAGAAACAAGTCGACCGAGGATACTAGGCTAATTGACTCATTTCTAGTTATTTCTTTGATGATCGTTTTGTTATTAAAGATTCTACCTTTTTCGTTTAATTTCACAGCAAAACTAAAATTCGGTGAAAATTTGTCTTTCAAGGGCAATAACAACATTAAGGTTGGAATTGTCTGATACATTATAAAACTAGATACTCCATGGATGATATTAGTCTGGTTTCAATTAGCTCAGTGGTATCAGAGGAAATGATTTTTTGTAGAATTAAGATGAATGCTGCTAAGTAATAAAACTTTACAAAAAAAAGAACATTACAGATGCGTTTATGTCATATACCGACTGTTTTTGACTTACGAGTTACTGATCTGAAATAATACAGTTTTGCTTATTTTGTAAAATATGATGATCTTGTGAAGTTAGCTTTAATGTTGTGTTTGAATTTTATTGAAAGTACGATTGTTTTTGAAATAACCTGAAATAATAATATCTAAAATAGTATCGTATTTGTATGCATGGTCAACAGTGTTACCCTTTTTAAATTCCTGGACGTTTGTATGACCATGCATTACGCTTAAAACACAAGCCAAGTAGTCAACACTTCTTCTGAGTTAACATTTATAATCAGTGATATGGTCATACCTATAAATTAACTGCTGAACAAATTTTCAATTATTCAAAAATAACAAGAATGTTCTATTGCAGGAATAGATCAAAGGTATTCATTTTTATTAAGCAAATTTTATCGGAGTGTTTAGGTCTAAAATGCTCTTTTTCTTGTAACTTTAACTTTTTTTAAATTCTGGCGTCAGTTTTTGGTCTTTGTAGACAAAATGCGCATCATGTATACACATTTTAAATCTTGGTATCTAGTTAAAATTTATTTCTTTATCATTGCAGATGACAATGTATGTTATGTACCTTCATTGTGTGTTTTTATTAGTGGGAATTGAAGGTAAGCTTTTTTGTGTGTTACGTTTGACTAAAATGTGTTGTTAAAATAATAAAATTAACAGAAAACATCAAATGTAACTTTCTTTTCAATACTGTACAGAAGTAACGGATTTTCTTGGACTTAAATATAGAGTGAGACTATATATCATTACTAGGCCAGTAACGAAAAATTTATAAAATTGCATCAAAACCACAATAGAGTCATCTGATTACTTTTAGAAGATACTTTTCTAAATCAAGAAATGTCTTTTAAAACGCATCTTACATACATGGCAAAAAAGTTATGTAGATACGTAAATATAAAAAAAAATAAACGTTAATGTTATGTTTGAATTTTATTGAAAGTACATGTACGATTGTTATTAAAATAGCTTTATTCTTTTGAATAATAATATCTAAAATTGTATCATATTTGTATGTATGGCCATTTTTTTTTTATATCTTTTTAAATTCCTTGACGTTTTTATTACAATGTATCACGCTAAAATCACAAGTAAAATAGTCAACACTTCAATATCGTTGATGTCCTTATATTTTGTAAAAATGATGACATTAAATGCAATTAAAATCACGAGCTAGAAAAGTTTAATGAAATAGGCGAATTTCACAAAAGGCAACGAAATGTATGGATCTATAGGTGCATTTATTTGTGTACATACTCTACGAACTCTTGTCGATAATTGCCCGGCTCAGTGGCAAACATACCATACCTTATTATTGCTAAAGATAAAAAAAAGTATCAGAAAATTGACATACGGTATGAATGTATTGAAAACGTCAATAATAGATATGACAATATACTAGTATATAATGATGATCATCAATTATCAAATTTTAAAATGTAGCATACGTTTTATTTTTTAAATTTGATCCAATGTAGTTAACAATTTATTTTTCAATACAGAAATCTATGGCCAAAACGAATCATCAAACTTTATTGATTCAGTGATCCAAACGAGTTCATCACAATTTATCTTAGATGTGTCGTCTGCACCATCAATGTTCACGTCCTTCCGTATAGAACAGTCGTCACCAATACCAGTCTATTCAGCCTCACCTAACGCCATGAGCAGTTTGACGGGGGATTTGGTCTCATCCCAGGAAGTGATAGTAACAGGCATGACAACACGCATAGAACAATCGTCATCAATAGCTGTATCAACTGCATCAAACGCCGAAAACAGTGTGAGCAAGGAGTTTATCTCATCCGCGCAAGTGATTGCAACCGCCATCCTGACAAGTACAGGACATGCGTCTTTAGAATTATTTCCTTCCTCAATGTATTCGTCTCAAGCTGTTTTATCGTCACAATTTTCAAGTGTCCATATGTCAACACAACATGTAACTATAGATGACACATCATCTTTGTCAGCTCAGTCGACACATGTTTTAACATCCGAAAATGTCATACATTCTGTCACACAATCTACCAACATGCATGTTGTGTCATCAACGGACTTACCACATTCAATAAGTGAAGTTTCGCCATCGACGGCAACGCAATCATCAACAAGCATGACCATTACTAGTAATTTTACCACCCAATCTCCTAGAAGTCTTGGGATTGTTGTGCAAATCTCTCTGCTTAATTTATTCATAATATTTGTAACTGGTTATGTTATTCTCAAAGAATAAAATCTAGTATAGTTTTGATAGTGAAAGGGGATTTACATCGTGTCAAGATGAAATATACACGGGAGAAACAACTTATTTCATATAATAAAAATTAAAGTTTAAGTATTGATTATTTAAATCAACACACAAGGTTTAGTTCTCTGCTAGTTATTCGTATAATTTGATTTAGGCATTTAGAACCTTTGGTGACCCAACACTTTAAATGTCTATAACCATTACGATACGACAAATGGGCTAACAGTCGAACGTTCACCTAATCTGACCCAGTCAATTTATAACCCGAGCTCGTCAAAAAAATAAAAATGATTCTATAACAATATCAATGACTGTTCATGTCACCACTTAGACGAATTAAACTAATTATTGTATGTCCTTAAAAACTAAAGATATATGATCTTTCGGTACGATTGTTAAATATAAGACTTTATTTGACTAGGACATCATGGTAAATAAGATTTTATTTTAATAGGACATCATGGTAAATCAGATTTTATTTGACTAGGACATCATGGTAAATCACATTTTATTTGACTAAGATATAATGGTAAATCACATTTTATTTGACTAAGACATCATAATAAATCAGATTTTTTTTGACTAGGAAATCATGCTAAATCACATTTTATTTGGCTATGACATCATCGAAAATCAGATTTTATTTTACTAGGACATCATGGTAAATCAGATTGTATTTGACTAAGACATCATGGTAAATAAGATTTTATTTGACTAGGACATCATGGTAAATCATATTGTTTTTATTATGAAATAACATTGAATCATTGAAACTAATGCAAATTTTAAATCATTTTTGGTCAAATAGCTCTTCATCTGTGGCTATCAAATATTCGATTTTGTTCCTGAGGATCTAGAAAAGCGCTTCGAATGCAGGGAAGTTTTGAAGTGTTGTTTTAGTTATTCATACGTTAGGAACTTTGTAAGTTGAAGTCCTGATGCAAACGTTGGACGCAGCAAAAATTAAAACCACAAACATACTGAACTCCATAGGAATTTCAAACGTGAAAGTGCCGAATCAAATGGCAAAATCAAGACCTCAATCGAATGGATAACAACTGTCATATTCCTTAGTCTCAAGAATATTGCAGTTGTTATTCATTCGTTTGATGTATTTGAGGAATTCTGACTGGGAACAGGCATTTTCTTAAGTAGAAAATGGTGGATTTAACCTCGTTTTATAGCGTTAAACCTCTTACACGTATGGTAGTCGCATAAAGTTTCATCTTATTGACAACAATGTGTGAACAAAGCAAACAGACATAATGGGTAAAAATAACAAATCAACAGTCAACTTTGTGTTATAATCTTAATCACTATGAAAACAAACAAATATATAGCAAATTTACCTGACCATATAGCAAAATAGGTATTTAGTCGGATCTTAACACGTACTTGTGATTTGGTTAAAACCGGTTTTGTTCAAAATATACGAAGAAATGTCGAAATGTTCAGGACTTAATTAAATCCGTATTTCGGAAGGATGGTGCAAGCATACGATTTTTATTGCGTCTTACATTTTGAGAAGCGAATAATCTTCAACTACTTTATTCAAATATTGTGTAAAAACGTTAATTTTGAGCTATGAACTCAAGTGGCTTGAGTATTTTTCTGAGGAAGTCTTAAAAAATTGCAAAGAATTTTTTTTACATTGGGTTAGCTTTCATTAGTCTTAACTATCTATAGATTAACAACTTTTGGTTATATTTATAATTAGAATCATCATTGAAGGTGGGGGACGATTTCGCAGATAATTAATTATATTGATGTGCCATTTGTATGCAAGAGTGACATTTCGTTGTATTATGTGCCAATTCGAAAAAGTTATGCGAGTATTCTCTCCCCTTAACAGGTTCATTATTTTATAATTAAGTTTAGGTTTCTGATATAATTTTGAATAATTACAAAATGTATCAATTCAATATATTTCAGTTTTTGTTATTGGTGTATCAAAAACATTGATGTACGAATATAATTTCATAAATTTGAAACGTTTAAAATGATTACATACCAATATTAAGAACCGTTTATGATTTTTTAAAAAGACTATGAACGAAATTTGAGTTATTTATCTTCCCTTGGTGACCGATTGATTGGAAAATGAGCCAACGTAATATAATGGTAAGCACAGAGAGGGACCAGCAAGCAATTGTTAATTGTAGCTTATTCAACGTTAAAACAATTTTCCACTATAAACGAATGTTACTTTATACAAATATAAGGACTTTGTTAGCTAAATCTACAAATTGTATTAGATATTATGATTTTTTATTGCAATAGATTAATATGCTAAAATATGTAAAAAAGGAGCACAATAGCACAATGACCATGATGACGGTATGTATGATTTAACAGAGCCTCGTCATGTAACAAAGAAACACAAAAGCCATATAGACAAAGCAAATTAGCAAAAATGAAAGACAGGAATACAATTGTGTTTAACATACACCAATAGAAGAGACAACAAATACCACTGGGATATTCAAAACCTTTAAGTCGACGAAACAATGACACCGCCTTGGTAATACAAACGACAAAAAGCCGAGCAGGTCCATATATCACTATGAATATGTACTAAACTAAGACTGAGGCAACACAACGCCAAAATCAATCCGGGGTGACATCATAAAATCTGACCGAATAAGCATATCCTACTTCTCACTTTGCTTCCGTCCTGAAATAGATGTTTGTGTTTTTTTCAGAAATATTATTGGTTTCTAATACATGTACGTCAATAGGTGTAATACGTCACATCCGGTTGCATACGGAAAAGGGTAAAAAAAAAAACAATTTTCTTGAGATTGACAGGAATATTAATCCTACATTGCATTGCAGTTATACACCATTTGGCTTATAAAGCATATATCGTTGGTGTTTCAAAGCACCATTTTTTTATTTGGTATTTCTGTAGAATATTTTGAAATCTTGGGGTTGAATAGTTACTAAAGTTTGTACACAGGTAAAAAAGCGGTAAACATTTTATTTGTTAATTTCCAATTATGGTTATTTTCTTATATGCAATAAAATAATATGTAAATGTTTTTGTCTGTGGTACTGGACAGGATAAAAGTAACTTTACAAATGCCAAGAAATTCTGTATTTTTAAAAAACAAAGATTTACTTCTGTACATCTTTTTGAAAATTGCAAATTTAACAAAGACTAAGATGGGAAAATCAATGGGGTTGTTACACCTTAACCAAACAACTAAAAGCAACTAAACCACCAACAAAACAAGGATAATACATGTACTTGTTGATATTGTGTAATGTATAAAAAAAAACCCGAAGATGTGTTATGATTGCCAATGAGACAACTCTCTACAAGAGACCAAATGACACAAGAATTAAAAACTTTAGGTCACCGTACGGCCTTCAACAATGAGAAAAGCCAATTCCGCTTAGTCAGCTTTAAAAGGCCACAAAATGATAAATTTAAAACAATTCAAACTAGAAAACTAACGGCCTAATTTATGTACAAAAAAAAATAACGAAAAACAAATATGTAACACTTAAACAAACGAAAACCACTGAATTACAGGCTTCTGACCTGGGACAGGCACAAACATACAGAATGTGGCTCTGTTTTCATGTTAATGTGTTACTTTTCTAATTTATAATAAAAGTATAACTATAAGTATATAATTCACAACTTTCGGTGTTCAGTAGGGAATTGTAACCCTGACTGAGCTCTTGAGTGACATCCTCGGATAATTTGTTGTTGCTTAGTCTTAAGTTTTCTGTGTAATGGTAATGCTTTTATTGGTTTTTTTTTTTTCGTTTTCGATGAAGTTCTGGTGTTTTTGTGGGTTTTTTTACTGCTTTTATTATTTTGTTGTTTTATGTCGTTACTCTCTTGATATATCATTATAAAAAAGCAGCAAACAAAAAGAGTACTAATGAAAGTTATTTTACTAGAATTAAATTCATAAATAAAATACACCCTGCCATTTATATGCTTCCACCCTTTTCTTAATACATACCAGTCGCATGAAAATTTATTAATAAGCAAAAAACAAATAAAAAAATAAATTAAAAAATGAAATTAAACGAAAAATGCTTGGTGACATATTTGTTGGTTGATTGCAAATGTTCTCATTTAAGAAAAAAATTAGCAAAAAATATAAATTCTAAATAAAAATTAAAACTGAAATTAAACGAAAAGTTGCTTGGTGACATATTTGTTGGTTGATTGCAAATGTTCACATTTCAAATACCGGAAGCGTCAATCGCCCACTTGATTATAGTTCAGTTAGAACAGACTGAGAACAAGTGCCATGCATCCCATAAAAACGGTTCCACTGATATACTGAATGACTGCAGACGATGTCGTAGGTGTTGATTTTGATGGTGTATTTGTGACTGTTGCCTGTGATTCAGTTGTCGCAGCCAGTGTCTCTATAAAATAACAAGTTTTATGTAAGAAGGGGAAAAACCAGAACATATAATTAAAAATGGAAAAAATTGAAACACTTGAGGTAGTGATATTCTGTTAAAGAGGGGCGAACGATACCAGAGGGACAGTCAAACTCTTAGATTGAAAATAAACTAACAACGCGATGCAATGTAAGGGTGATTCGTGTACAGCAAGTGATGCTTATCCAGTCGTCTCCTGCAGGCACGGCCCGTTTGTTGATTAAGTCATACCTTGAGGTTGAAGTTGATGTTCAACTTGTTGTATTTTCTTACTTAATTCGTCTTTTCAGTATCTAAAGGACTATGGGTTCTCTCATTGTTCGTACACCAAAATGAAAATAACGTTATGTCATTGGCTCCGTTTTCATTGTTTAGAACGTGTTAAACCAATAACAACGTTTTGGTGTACGATTTTGAAAATATTACCCAGAATGCTATAGATTCGGAAACGAGACTAGGACATCGGTAAACCACCAAATGTCTACATTAAGAAATGCCTGTATCTATATATTCAGCAATATGAAAGTTGTTTCCATTCTTTTAATATGTTTGAGCTTTTGATTTTGCTATGATTTGGGACTTTTCGTTTTGACCTTTCCTTGTATTCGCTATTTTTGTTGTTTTACTTTCTGCTAAACAAAGTGCCCTAATTCAATAGACGTTACGACCTCTTTTGATCTAAGCAAATTGGAGATGGTAAACTTGAAATATGTTTAGACAATTGTCTCTATCTAAATGTTGTATGTGTATATCTGATTATCTTAAATTATTTGAGTCGTAGGGTTATTTACTCTAAGTATACCAATATTCGCTATAAAACATGGTTTACAAATGAATTCTTAGGACATTTTGCATCAAAATGGCTACACAGAAAAGAAAGAGGTTTTCTAATGCGCATTTACTAGATTCCTAAACATTTCGCTTAGTAAGTATGGGTTTTGCTGTTGTTGTTTAGTTTAGTTTGCTAGCCCTTTGTTGTTTTCTCTCTTGCATATAGAACACCACTGTTTTCAATATAAAATTGATGAAGACAAAACTGGAATCTCAATTCAAACAAAAGAATTCCAAACCTTATCTAATATAAAAGCAGGAGATGTGATAAGAGCTATAATTGGCACCTTAATTACTTAGACATGGGCTTCTATCTAAATACTGACGAAGGATATCAAAATGATACTCCTTTAATTTTTAGTTAATAACCATGATAACATTGTGATAGATTTTTTCGGATTTGTTAAGGATAACTGCTTGGTTAACAATTGGGTATCCCAAAATAAACCAAAAGGCAACATTCTATTACTACATTCTTTCCGATTGTTGAAGGCCGTGATCTATGGTTGTTAATTTTTATGTCATTTTATCTCTTTTTGAGAGTTATCACATTTGCAATTATGCCACATATTCTTGTTTTTATATCTAAGTAACACAATAATTTATTGCTAACGTGAATAGCTACTTACCAAATACCATAGCGATGACTACAAGACAACAAATTGTTATCACTGCCTTAATCATGTTGACTGTCTGAAATCAGAACACCTAATTGATTAGGAAAAAAGTATAGAATAAACATATATGCAGAACTGATGTGATATTATGTAACGTTCAAACCACAACGAATGAAATCATATATATCGTTGACCAAGACAGAAAAAAACAACAAACTTGAATAATACCATTAATGACGATTTGGGAAAAAAAGTGTTATGGCTAATTCTCTCCCTTGCAACACACAGGCATCTGATAGATATAGGAAGATGTGGTCTGAGTGCCAATGAGACAACTCTCCACCAAAATAACAATTTATAAAAGTAAATCATTATAGGTCAATGTACGGCCTTTAACACGGAGCCTTGGCTCACACCGAACAACAAGCTATAAAGGGCCCAAAATTACTAGTGTAAAACCATTCAAACCGGGAAACCAACGGTCTAATATATATTAAAAAAATGAGACTACCTTGTTTTCAAATTGATAAAGAAAAGGGTGCAAGTCTTAATTCGTAGCACCTTGTTGTGACGTATTGAAATGAAAAAAACTTATCTGTAAAAGGACTTTATGAAATTTATTCGTTTTGGCCTATTTTGTAAGTTGATGGAAATACCTGGTTTTTATGTAAGTTATACCAGACATGTACCTTCGATAATCTAAGAGTTTTAAGTCTTAAAAAAATCTTATATTGGATAGGGACAGACAATTCGTCATACAACATACATGTACCACATACGGAACTCTCAAATAGTTGTTGCAAGGATTCGTTCCGTGCAGAGAGCGTGGTGCTCTCTCTCTATATATACGAATCATCTGATTAAACGTCCTTATTCTGACTGACGTGGCTGTGTACTTATACATCCAACACAGCCAAATCAGACGCTTTACTTTAGTAAGGGGTGTTCTGCCCATCGGATGAATAACAAAGTGACCATATTTTTCTTCCCCAGTCGGGGAAAAACGTTCGGAGGCGCAATATGGTAATAAATACACGAAAACACACATAAAGAAAATGGATTGTTTACCTGCTGAATATCCAGTTGAAAGAATTTTATGCATATGCAGGACAATGAAAATTAATAAGATATATGTTTAAAGGTGTATAATGTAATAGATGACAAAACATACTGAGTAATTATCCCTTAAAAGGCAAAGTTTAAAAAATATGCCAACAAGCCAATTGCCCGTTAAGTTAAAAAAAAGTTGCAATAAAACATGATTTCTTCATTTTAACGGAAAAGTTTTAAATAATTAATTAAATTACATTTTTAAGTTTAATTTACTGAATACATGTAAATACAAATATGGACGAATTACCTGCTGGTATTTTATGATCTAAAACAATGAGTCGACCGACTTCTTCTCCACTTGCTCTGACTACCTTACTAAACAAATTATATGTCGTGCAATAGTGCAACAATAATCGCCTTAATAATGGCTGTAATAAAACCGATTAATGACCGAAACAATATCCGTGATATAGACACTACCGTATTTCAATAAATAAGTATCTTAGGAAGAATACGGATGCTCGCTTTTCTGTTTCAAAATACAAAGCTTGTTAAAGCTTGTAATCAATTGATATGATATAAATAAGAGAACTTGAAAAGCACGAACTTTTTTTTCATTCTTTTTAAGATATAGTCTTTTGAAATTTGGCGAGAAATGATACTTTCTAAATTTCTTATACATTTGGCATTGGCACCTCTTGAAAAAAAATATGAGAATAACAAGGATTTTATAAAATTGTCAAAAAATAGCTTTTTTAACTGTAGATATGTTATAAAGCTATGAAAAGAAAAGTCGAGGAAATAGTTAAATTTGTATTTGCAATTGCATGTATAACACTAGAGGATTCAGATTATGTGATAATGACTTCACGGTTCAGCTAACATCAAGCTAACCTAGGATTCTACCTTTTCCTACACACTCAATGAAATCGGCTATAAAAAAAAGAGTACTTCCTTAACGCTATAACATATGTGACAATGGTTGGCAGTCAAAATTAATCCAGTGGGGGACAGGGGGATTTTGATTTCAATTAAACAAGGGACTTTGCTCTTAACATTTTGAATGCATAATAAAAAGTAAAAAATCTAAATTTTAGTGGGTCTGTATTAAAGGAAAACAAAATGTAAATTTGACCTTTTTTTATTTTGCGGATTTTTATGTCATCTACTGTAAATATCCCTATCTGCTCTCTAAAAATTTCCTAAACATAAAATTGCAAACATCCTACGAAATATCTGAGTCGGGAATCAAAGAAACTGGGTTAATTCACGTTTAAAGATGACATTTTTTTAATATTTTTTAAAAACGTACAGGAAATAGTTTGAATGATAGCGAGCTTTGAAAGAAGTTTTTTTTATGCAAATAACACTTAAACGATAAGGAAGTTTGAAACAGCTTTCAAGTCATGTTGGTTATGTAATCTTAACATCAAAGTAGTTTTTATTTTTACTTACAGCCGATTTCAATGAGTATGTGTATAAAGGTAATATCTTTGGTTAGCTTGCTTGCTAGCTGAACCGTGAAATCATTGCTAGGTATACTATCCTTCTTTTGAAGTAGCCTTGTCCTACAGTCAGATAGATTGGTTATCTGTCGGACTAGTCTATTCTTAAAGGATGGTAGTTTACCTAACATAACAACGACTTCACGTTCAGCTAGCAAGCAAGTTAACCAAAGATATTACCTTTAGATACATACTCATTGAAATCGGCTGTAAGTTTTAAGATTAAAGTAGCCGATCTGACGTAAAAGTAAAGTTTGCCTTATTCTCATGTTATGAAACTCACATACAATTCTTAAAACCATATTGCACAGTCAGAGTTCTAATTAAATCAGAGAGCCATTTTCCGTTTTAGGGTTAAGCCCCCTTTTAACTTGAAAACAAATATTGCCAGGCTTGAGCGGGTGCATTCTTCGGATCGAAAGAATTTTGCGAAAAGATTATCATTTTTCCCGTTTTTAAGAAGTATTAGTTTTATTTTATAAAAGGCCTTGGATGAGTTCTGAATGAAAACTTAAAATGGGGTCAGTAAATATCAATCAGATTAGAACATCGATTGTACTTTTTTTCTACTTCCTGTAATTTTGAAGTATAATTGATTTTTCAGGTTTGCGGTATAAAACAGCATTATTTGTTTTAATTTATTTGACTATTTATAGAAATATTAATATACTATCTATAAACTTATAAGATTGCTTTAAAAAAAAAAGATTATAAGATAACAGGGCCTAGTTTCACGAAGCTGTCTTAGGACTAAGAAATGTCTTAGGAAGGTCTTACGACAGTATCTTAGTCCTAAGTTGATTTCAGAAAGTGGTCCTAAATTAGGTCATCTCTTAGAGTTGGGCAAAAAGTTAGGACAACATGAGAGGTGTCTTATGAAACTATGAAAAGGGGTGTAGGAGAAGTCGTGTTTTTGTACTTTATTTATAAGCCTAGAGGATTCAGAATACCTGAAAAAGTAAAAAACAAGGGTAGCAACACTATAACACATTTGATGAGGGTTGGAAGTAAAAATTACTCCAGTGAGGGAACAGGGGGATTATGCTCTAAATATAGCATAAAAAAGAGAAAAGGGTAAACATGTGAATGGATCTGTATACAGGAAACGGTAAGTTTTGCCATTCTTTTATTGTTATGTTATCTTCTGTGAGTATTCCCATCATACATTCTCTAAAATTTCCTAAACTTAAAATTAAAAATTGCCAACATCCTACGAAATATCTAAGTCGGCAATCAAAGAAACTGGATTAATTTAAGTTAGTTATTTTTTAAAAACGTACAGGAAATATAGACTTTTAGTGGTTGATTGCTAGCTTTCAAAAGATTTTTTTATGCAAATACCACTTTAACTTGATCAGGAAGTTTTTTTTTGCATGAATACTGAAACAGCTTCAAGTCATATTAGTTATGTAATCTTAAAATCAAGGAAGTTTTTATTTTTACTTTTACTAAGATTAAAATAGCCGATCTGAGATAAAAGTTCAGTTTGCCTCATTCTCACATGTTATGAAACTCACATAAAATTCTAAAAACCTTATTGCGCAGTCAGAGTTCTAATACAATCAGAGAGCCGTTTCCGTTTTAGAGTTATGGCCCTTTTACCTTGGAAAATTGCAAAGCTTGAGAGGGGACATTCGTATCCTCAGACACATTAAGTTTTTAATTTCCTTTTTCGGTGGGGAGGGGATTGCATGCGAAAAAGATGATTATTTTGCCGTTTTGGTAGGATAATTTTTTTAATCGGACTTGAATTAATGTAAATTAAAACTTGAAATGGGGTCAGTACTTATCAATCAGAAGAGAACATCAATTGTAGATTTAATTTGGTCTACTTCCTGTCATTATGAAGTATAAATCATTTTTCAGATTTTGCGGAAATTAGTTGTTTTAATTTATTTGTCTATTTATAGAAAAAGTAGTATATTATGATATCTATACACTTATAATTAGATTGTAAGATAACATGTACACATAGATTTTTTTCAATCTATCACTTTAAAGCATGAAATATAACATTTTATAATTATATATTAAATGCAGCATTTAGTTTTAAATACATTTTTTCCCTCTTTTTGTCGGTTGTCCTTTTTAATAGATATAGGTAGATGTGGTATGAGTGTCAATGAGACAACTCTCCATCCAAGTCACAATTTATAAAAGTAAACCATTATAGTTAAAGGTACGGTCTTCACATATGATCTTTCGTTCATTTGGTGTTTTTGCCCTGTGTTGCATTATTCCCCTTTTAATGACTGACTAAATCAGAACATATATGTAAATCGTTTTAGTGCATTATTTCTATGAATATTCTTGTTATTAGTAAGACTTGTTTTTTTTCCCAGTAAATAGAAACTAACACGTTAATTGTTACGTGTTTTATTCTCGTTAAAACATGTCAAAAATCACATTGAATTTCATACTTAAAATATATGACAGTACAGATTCTACTTTTTTTTTGCGTCGTCAAAATCTTTATTACTATTATTATAAGACAGTACAGATGTATATTCCAACGGGTACACTGCAGGCAAATGTTCTGAGAAAGGCCAAAAGTGGAGAAAAAAGCAGAGTCTAAAATTTAAAAGTGCGTTAATAGAACAAAACCGTCAAATATAACAACTTTGCCCTTTATATTAACATACTTCATCGAAGAGATTCATGTAAAATCCTTGCAATACTGGACTATTTTCTAAAATATGAAAAATACATTTTCTGAATATTTGTTACGTATTCTTGAAACATATATTAAGATTGATACATTAAAACTTTTACAAGAACGAATTAAAAGAATGTAAAATTGAGAAGACTTCATAAGTCTGTTTGACCTGTGTCTTATACAATTAGTGTTTATGCCGAAAGAAATTTATTTAAATTAAACTAAAAAGAATGAAAATAAATGAAAATGCAAAATTATTAGAACTCACATCTTTCTATCCTCGCCCGGCGATGTCAGATGCAGATGATTTAAAGCGATTAATACGCGTGTCCGGTACTTTAATGGCATTCAAAGTGGACGGATATATATATATAATAACATAATCATCTAAGTAGGAAGTAAAAGGCGGAAAAAATAGGTCGGCTAGTGTACTCACATGTTACCGCTCTAGTTCCTCATTGCGTTAATACAGCAGATATTTACAGCTAATTTCCTAATGCTTGTAGAGTAAAACTTTGATTGGCTTGCTTGCCTTGTTTGTATAAATGTTTATTCAAGCTTTGTAATTAAGATTAACATCTTCAAACAATATAGTATATAGGCATAATTAAATCTGTATATATTATATTTAATTGGAGGTTATCTCAAAATAATTGTACAATATACAAACTAAGCAAGCAAGTTAACCAAAGTCTTGCTCTACATGTACATGCAGTAGGAAATAAGCTGTAAAGTGGATCATCACTAATGCCCGCGTCACACTGTCCCGATTTTTATATACGATGGACACCCGAATGCGAAAATTGTAAGTTCGTACGAAGTTGGTCCCGATCTCGTTAAAATACCAAAAAGTTACCGAAGCAAGTACGATGAATAACGAAGTCTATACGATGAATAACGAAGTCTATACGATGGTGCCGAAATTATATACGATAGCAAAAGATGGACATACGAAGGTTAACCGAAGACGGGTATTTAACCTTCATATCTCAGTCGAAGGCTACACGATGGATTACGAAGGCTACACGATAGATTACGATGATGGCGCGATGGCCATACGATGTCTTAAAGACGTCGTGTACAGCTTACGATGCATTTAAATTATAGGCGGGAAATCGGTCTTTTTGTCTAATTCTTATAAAACTTAGTTTATTATCTCCCGCCTACTACATGTAAGTTGCGTGTAGATAAAATTGTTATGGACACTCTAGAACCAAAATGCTCAAAACTTGGTATGGTGTTACTCGTTAAGAATATCTTAAGCGCTATTGACTTTCAAGTTCAAAGGTCAAGGTCACAGTGGCAGTTGTAATACAAGGTAATATCACCCTTGTGGACACTCTTAAACCAATATGCTTCAAAAGATTTTAACCACATTTGGTATATTGTTCCTCCTTGTAATGATCTGACATTTTTTACGTTCAAGGCCAAAGGTCAAGGTCATGCAGATGGACTTGTTTTTTCTCCTTGAAATAGCATAATACACAGGAAATTGGTTGCTCATTTTTTTAGCTGCTGGTTCTAAAGACAATATTAAAGGTATTTCCAGTTACTGATTGTTTTGGTTGATTTCTAAAAAAATAGTTTATGTATCAAATTTACCATTTTCTGCATGTGTCATATACAAATATAGTGTCCATATTTGTCCCCAATATGTTACATACGAGGGGGTGCCACGCTCGGCATTGCCTTGTTTGAACTGTAAAATGTGTGCACTAGTCTGAATAATCACCCATAATTATGCCCATGTTTACTGATCTATCTTAAAGGTAAGGTAATGGGTTCGTTGATCCCTTTTATTCAAAAAGAGCTCTTTCCAGGAGAATATCATAATAATATAGACAAAAGGAAGGATGTGGGGAAAGCAACAAATGCGGCAAAATATGACATATAGAAAACAAAATGTTTATGGAGTAAACATTCGTGGGATAACAACTCAGACGATACATAAAAAATCAGAATAATGAAGAAAAAGTTGGTTTCCTGCAGTGTTGGTGTACGAGGCGCGTTTATGATTTTCATTATGTTACTTGATATGAAAAATTGACAAAAAATAATATTTTACTTGTAAAAGTAAATCCTGAGCCTGTAATAGCTGCTCTTCTTGTTCCATTTGAATTAATAGAAACAACGCTGTCGCCTTTCTTGTTCTCATAGAATCATATGATATAAGCTCCATGTTTTGTGAACGTCTTTCTTAACTGTCGTATTAGACTGACAAGTGCATATCGCGCATGGCACTTTAAATGTATTTTAGTGCGAAAATTAACTAACATTTAGCTGGATTTATTGCCGTCGTAGTTCCATCTTGTCGCCTTCGTACTTTTATTCGATGGCAACACGACGGGATTACGAGATCTTCACGAAGTCGTTTTGCCATCGTAAGACCTTCGGGTAACTTCGTGATTAATTCGTGTAGACATCGTAATGTCAAAACTGCCCGATGGAAACGATGGAAACACGAATGCAATACGATGTTCAAAGATGCATTCCCGGTGACATTACGATTGTGAGGATGGTGATACGAACTCAATACGAACCCTCAACATCGGTCGCACCTTCGGGGATTTTTTAACATGTTAAAAAATTTAGAACCCTTCCCGAAGTTGTCCCCGAAGGCTAGAAAAAGTGGCCGATGGTTCTACGATGACTAAAGATGGCACTACGAATAGCCCGATCTGGATACGATCAGTCCCGATTTTGAACATTTCCATAATCGTGTTGCCATCGGCGTAAAAATCGGGACAGTGTGACGCGGGCATTAAGATTTACATGTACTCAGATAGATTTTTTTTAATATTTTAGTAAATTGTAGATTCTCACGTCCTTTTCATAGATATAATAAAAAGTATGGGCCCTGTGCTATTTTTAAACCTACCGTTGAAAGTACAAGTCGTGCAAAATACACAATTTGCATAGATTACTCATGAACAAACACTTTTTTGTGAACAGACAAATCAAAATCTTGTTTTGTGAATACTATGTAGACAGAAATCTTAGATTTTAAAATAAAATATAAGAAGGAAGTTTTATTAATATACTTTTACGTATTCCTTTTTACAAAAAATAGGCATGGACCATTTGACTTTCGGGGGGGGGGGGGGGGAAGGGGGGAGGTTATCGTGCAAACCGAGCAGTCAATCCAAGGCAAGAATATTTGTTTTCAACAATTTTCTGGAATATGTGTTTCTTTACGATACTTATATAATACATTTGATGTATTCTCCGAGTTTTAAAGTCTCCATGTATTGTATTAATTCTGGTGTGTAGTGTCACTGTCCTTAAATGTCAGATTATAAAAACTTGTAAGAGGTACTGAGTATTTTTCCATTTACATGTTTGAGCAACAGACCTTTTATTTTAATAAGAAAATTAAGTAAATACATATATGGGTCGTTTTCAAAAAATGTCGAATTTTCAGTACACCCATGCTAACTTTTTTATTTCTAATGGAAATTTCAGTTGTAATGGTTTAAATGAAAGCTTGTCGGATTTGTGATTCAGAACATTAATAATAAACACACCTTGCATCTATTTTGATAAGATTAAACTGCATTTAAGACCCATTTTGGGGGTATTTGTCTGCGTACAGTGTCAGAAAAACACATTTCAAATGATTTTTTTGCGATTTTCTGATCGCCTTGATATCTACAAAAGGGACTTTTTAAGAACGTTAAATATTACTCTAACGAAAATTCGTAGCTTCTATGTCATTGTATGTAACATATTATCTACAAACTAAATTGAATCTGCGTACAGGAGGTTCATGTCTTTCCTGTTACCGCTACTTAAATCAGCCGTGAAATTATTCTCCCTATGAATATTGAATCAGTCAGTGTTGATTTCAAAAGTGCAAAGTAATCTTTACATTTAAAACGCCTCGTTTCTTGAACGACAGTGTAGAGAAAAGAAATTTCAAGACATTTAGTGAAAAAAATAGAGCGTACTTTTTTTTATGTCTATGCTGTTACCATCAATTTTGATTAAATACACCAACAGTATATTTGTAAAAAGTGCAATAACGTGTTGGAAACCAAATTCACAATAGAAAAACATAATCACTTCACCAAAGGGAGTAGTTATTTCACAACAGCAATCAAAAACGAAGAAATTTGTCTATCCTGTTATGTCTATCCTGTTACTATGGTTGCTATGGTTACAGTAACAGCATAGACAATTGTAGACAAAAACGTCGTTAATTTTTTTATCTTAACATATAGGTGCAAAACGAATGAAATATTTCGTTGTTTGAAGTCATCTTAAGGTTATAACGTCTTAATCTTCCCAATTCAAGCATTCGCAGGTGCAATACTGATATCGGTAACAGGATAGACAAAAAGGTAACAGGATAGACTTTTATATAGTAATATATCAGAAACGTACGTTCCTGTTACCAATGAAATATAGAGAAAAGTAAACTAACTTATGAGGGATTTACTTGATGTTGGGTTTATTTGAAAGGGTGAAAAAATGCCAAACAATATAAATTGCTATCTTAGACTTGCATTACTGGTGGTAATTTTTACAACCTTTGAAAACCAATTGTTAGAGGCATTTTTCAGTACAACCTGGAAAATTGGCAAATAATCTATTATATTACAGAATGAATATATATAGAAGTTTATTCTCTTGAAAACCATCTAATTGTCTACGTAAAACAAGCTTAACATTTTATCTAAACCTTTTCTTAATAACCCAAAATTTCTTTTGAAAATGGTAACAGGATAGACAAAATAATGTACCACCGATCAAAAAATGTTTCAACATATTCTTGTATGACATCATTAAGATTGCATCTTTTAATATGTTGTTCTTAAAGTACTGTTTGTTATGATTTGCTTATGTAGAGGGTTGTTTGAATAAGTAACTTTTAATAATTTTTTCAATTTCAAAATTCGACATTTTTTGAAAATGACCCATATCATTAATGAAATTAAAACGACATGGTGAACAAGATCCTGACACAAAATCATAACATATACATGCCTTAATTGCTGTTCTTTATTTTAAAAATTACAATGAGATCTTCAACATGGTGAAATCATTCTAGCCTCAATAGTGGTAGATTTAGGATTTTAGGTTAAGGGGACTCAAACTTAAATTTTCAGCCGAGCGGAGTGAGATAAAAAAAAACAATAAGGCAAAATAGTCAAAATATTCTTTATTAAGCTGAGAAAAACCCATTATCATGCTTTGCAAATTTAAGGGGGCGCTTTACCGCCACGTGCATGCCCCGCCTTAACCAGCCCCTGCTCAATGTGTAACAAACCATTTATCTTAATAAGACAAGTACATGTAATACATATATATCCATTATGAGTAGAAAGGGATATGTGAACAAGATCCTGACACAAAATTAAAACATAATTATACATAATAAATTTGAAAGAGACAAAGAGAAATCACTCTCGTATAATTGAAAGTTTCAAGACATTCACTAGAACCGGTGTGAGCAGAATTCTTTGCTAAAGTAAATATCGTCATAATTTTGCCATGGAAGACGCACAGATGCAAGGCAATATGAACAATTTAATAAGAAAAGCTGGCAAAGAAATCTAACAAAACTGTCATAGATTGAGGCCAGATTATTTGTTTCCCAAACAAAACCATCCCATCCCCCCCCCCCCCCCCCCCCACCAGAAAGTCAAATGGTCCATGCCCTTTTATGCATTTTTTATTTGTAAAAACGGTCTCGATAATGCATTCAATCACTTGTTTTTCTGTTTTTCTATATTTTGATAAATAGTAATTCTGCATGTCTCTAAATTTCTAGATTTAAGAGCAAAGAAATACACCGATAATTAAAGCGACATTACAATCTTAGATGGCAATATTACAATCTTAGATGGCGACATTACAATCTTAGGTGGCGATATTACAATCTTAGATGGCGACATTACAATCTTAGATGGCGATATTACAATCTTAGATGGCGATATTACAATCTTTAATGGCGACATTACAATCTTAGATGGCGACATTACAATCTTAGATGGCGACATTACAATCTTAGATGGCGATATGTAGTTATTTGGATTAACAAAGAAATCACAATATTTTACATGAACATATAACAGGTTCTGATTATGGCCCTGTATATATTTGATCTTTTAATATTGTAGCACCCACTTTTTGTCAATTCTTTTCTAATTTGTACAATTGTCTAATCTTTTTTTTTCTGTATATTTTGTCTATTCTTATCTATTCTGTATAGTTTGTCTATTCTTTTCTATTCTGTATAGTTTGTCTATTCTTTTCTATTCTGTATAGTTTGTCTATTCTTTTCTATTCTGTATAGTTTGTCTATTCTTTTCTTATCTGTATAGTTTGTCTATTCTTTTCTATTCTGTATAGTTTGTCTATTCTTTTCTTATCTGTATAGTTTGTCTATTCTTTTCTATTCTGTATAGTTTGTCTATTCTTTTCTTATCTGTATAGTTTGTCTATTCTTTTCTATTCTGTATAGTTTGTCTATTCTTTTCTATTCTGTATAGTTTGTCTATTCTTTTCTTATCTGTATAGTTTGTCTATTCTTTTCTTATCTGTATAGTTTGTCTATTCTTTTCTATTCTTTTCTATTCTGTATAGTTTGTCTATTCTTTTCTATTCTGTATAGTTTGTCTATTCTTTTCTATTCTGAATAGTTTGTCTATTCTTTTTTATTCTGTATAGTTTGTCTATTCTTTTCTATTCTGTATAGTTTGTCTATTCTTTTTTTATTCTGTATAGTTTGTCTATTCTTTTCTATTCTGTATAGTTTGTCTATTCTTTTCTATTCTGTATAGTTTGTCTATTCTTTTCTTATCTGTATAGTTTGTCTATTCTTTTCTATTCTGTATAGTTTGTCTATTCTTTTCTATTCTGTATAGTCTTATCTGTATAGTTTGTCTATTCTTTTCTATTCTGTATAGTTTGTCTATTCTTTTCTATTCTGTATAGTTTGTCTATTCTTTTCTATTCTGTATAGTTTGTCTATTCTTTTCTATTCTGTATAGTTTGTCTATTCTTTTCTTATCTGTATAGTTTGTCTATTCTTTTCTATTCTGTATAGTTTGTCTGTTCTTTTCTTATCTGTATAGTTTGTCTATTCTTTTCTATTCTGTATAGTTTGTCTATTCTTTTCTATTTTTTGAATTTTAAAGAGTAAACTTAGCAGTTTTTATCAGTAGGTGAACTTTTGATACGATCGGAAGATTAAATAATAATTACTAACTTGCGTGTATGTTATACATCTGATTTGTGTATTATATAGTAATAGTAATACATACAATTGACATTGGTGACTCAATTCTAAGTACTATATTTGTCATTATTCATTAAGGAGACAAAACTATTTATTTTCGGATCAAAGAGGTGTTGAAGGAACAGTACAACTATCGAATATGCAATGCTGCATACCATTAAATGATTGATTGTTGTTTTAATGCCACTTTCAACGCTATTGTGCGATTTCATTGAGGTCAGTTTATATTGGTGATTGAAGCCGGAATACCCGCAGAGAACCACTGACTTTCGGTTGTGAAACCGACAATCGTTGTCAATTTAAAGTGGAGTAGAGTGCACCTGGTAAGTGCATTTTTCGAACAGTTGTACGACTTACTACGTAGACTGCTTAACCGACGAAACCCCCTTAGTTAACCTGTATGAGTATATCGGGAAAACTAATCGTGATAGAGTAATTAACAGTGGTCAAGTAATATGAAAGGGTTATAAAAGCTCTGGTATAGGATCGTGAAGTAAATCTTATCGAGAAGACACATGCAAGGTCAACAGATTATCTCATGATTTAGTAAATGCATTGGTGTATCCAATAGAGGAGGTCCCTTGTTAGACCCCCTTACGATGGTGTGTGGATTAATCAAATAATAAAGTGTCTAAACAATTTTGTAAATATCGTTTAAGTTATATCCTTCCAATGTTCTGTTTGGTATCAATAAATGCAGGTTTGGCAGATAGCAGTTATCAATTTGTTTTTGAAAGAAGCATAATTTTAATCAATATTTTCAAGTACAAGTTCAATCTCCATTTTATAACACTTTGATATTGTCAAGTGTCACACATTTCTCAAATGCACACGGATATATGTACAAACAATGTACTTATTATGGATAGAGCATCGTCGTCTTAGAAAAGACGTTTCATTACTCAAAGATTTGTTTTACATGAGTTTATAGGCTATTAGGACACATGCAGAAAGAATCACACTGCTTATACACTGCGTTACTGCTGCGTTTGGTTCTGTGACAGTTTCATTTTGTGCTGCACACCCTAAAAAGAAAAAGAATATGGTTAATGCCATGTGCATAGGTTATATATATTAACATAAATGCAAGGCTTTAATAGAAATTCAAGGTGCTTGTTATTCACCGCGCTGAAGTACGTTCATTATTCATTTCCCATTTTTTCAAAATGCAATCATTAATAATGAAATAGTTCATAATTCACTATTCAACGTTAAGTGATGCATAATGAATAATGAAATAGTTTGTTTTTCAGTCTTCAAGTTGAAAAGTGACTGATAATGAATGAAGAGTGAATTATAAAATGAAAAAAATATTTTTGACTGTGACACTAGTACTTTAACCCGTATATCTGAATTTATCATTTTGGTGTATTCTAACAAAAATTCAAATAAATACAAAAAAAAATTAAAACATTCTTTAAAATTTGTATCTTTATTTATTTTTTTTTCAGTTTCGGAGGATTAAATAGTGGGTTTCCCCCAAAAAAATAACAGAAATTCTTAGTTTAATGTATGGACGACCATTTTCACTGTACCATTGATATTCTCCGCCCCTTGGTTATAGAGAGAACTTGTCGATTGGGCCGTAATGTCCATTAGAGATGTTCAAAATTGGCTATTTCTTAATTTTCACGCGTATTTTTGCATTTAGGTTCTCCATAACCACTAATAGTCATTACGGCACATATTGTTTACAACCATTTCGTTCCTTTATAAATAAACTTACAAATGGTGTGGAAATTATTGACCATATACATTTTGTTCTTCTATTGATAAGCTTTCGAATGAGGTATAAGGTTCAACTGTTGAAGGGTCGCAGCAGTTCATTCCATTATTAAAAATATCCATTTCATTATTCAAATTTAGCTATCTCTTATTTTTTACGCGTGTTTTAACATTTTGGTCATCTGTAACCCCTCTAATGGTCATTGCAGCACAACTGACAAGTTATGTCTATAATCAGGGGATAAAAAATATTGAAATCTACAAGGGTGTTTTCTCTAAACTCAGGTTAGCCATTTAACGATCCGACGGACTTTCGTCGTATCTCAAGACCATACTCGCAATGGTGTCAAAGGAGAGCAGACAATTAAGTCCCAGACATTTTGTTGCCGGAACATTGATCGAACCAGGAATCTTTGTAATACATGTGAAGTTCGATGCTATAACCACTACACCACGGCTCTTAATTTGTTTTATTTTTATGTCAGTCAGTGTCAAACCATTTTTGCAAAGTTAAAGGAGTTCTTAATATATGTATCACACGTACCTAATATCACCAAGGTAAACACCAGATATAAAGCTGTCAGGATACCAGTTTTTATCATTTTAAGTGTCGTCTGCAAAGATATATTGAAACGATTCATTCTCAATTTTATGTCAAATACCTTATTATTAATTATTAATTCTCTTTAGATGTAAGTGTCCTCACAACTTTACATCGAGTTATTTTATCATAAAACTTAATTTCTCTTCATATTTCAAGGACCTTACAATCCTTGACTATTTCTCTGGCTATCAAACTCATCTCTGTGTTTAAAACAATTTTGTACATTCCCTTGCCCTTCATCACAATGTAATTCATTGTACATGCCTCAATTGCCTCAATGAATTTACGGCATTGGAACTTATATAACTTTGACTTTCTGGAAAGATTTCAGTTTCGTACTATTGATTATTACTATTCATCGACATTTAAACCAGTTTGTTTTATTTTATCACCATACATACCAAGTTATTAAAATCCATTACATGCGTACCAACTTATTATATTTCATTGCACACATTACTTGTACAATGTATCGATGTATTGTATTTAGTTGGCTTACCTTTAAGAAAGTTCATAAAATACTAATTTTTTATTTGTTCTGAATTAACATCAAATATTTGCCACTGGATGTTAGGATTTCAACCATTTATATTCTTATTCTCATACAGTACTAAAAACATCTACACAAAACTCACCTAAGAAACTGACCAAATGTATATAAATTCCGGATTACAATAAAGATAATACAACGTTTTATTCCACTATGATCATGTATCAAATATAAAATAATACCCAAAAATATCGGATAACCCTAATATATAAGCTAACCCTACCTTGCTTTAGAATTTTTTTATTATACCTGCTCGTGGGAAAAGAACAAAGTCACATAACGCCTTTTTCAGTTTTTCTTATACTACTATAGCAAATATAGAGTGTTGCAAGTTACATATTTATGGTGCAATAAACGAGACAGGTTGTGAGAACACAGAAATTTTCGCTTCCCATTATAAATAAAGTAAATAAATTAATCAACAATCGGTCTTGAATAAAAGATAAGTGCCTATACCATTTTACAAGGTATTACTCGCCGAAATTATGAAGAAAAAGGGAATATTTTACTAGGAGGCAATACATTCACCTTTACTAAACAATAAAATGTTAAAAGCACATGCACACATATAGGAATTTATAGACATAGCGAAACTGTAAATGTAGTGAGCACATGTGGATATGTGGAATCCACGAAAGATTTCAAATGTATATAATAGTGATTTTAAGAACTGAGACACTGTGACATCTCACAGATATAAGAAGAAGAAGATGTGGTATGATTGCAATAAGACAACTCTCCAACAGAGACCAATTGGCATAGAAGTTTACATGTATATGTCATGGTACTTATACATCCCAAAAATTAAGCAATATAAATTGTTATCTTCAACAAATTTATTTAATAAATGAAAAAGGTTAAGAAAAAGAAACAGAGACTGAAGATAACAATTTAAATTGCTTAATTTTTTGAGGGATGTATAAGTACCAAGCCACGTTCTTCTAGTTATACTTAGTCAAAACTTATTATTATATTTTAACGGCCGTTTGTTCGCGATGTTTAAATATTCGGACTCTGTTGTGACTACTTTACTCTCTCAATTTCAAATATTTTAAAATTTAGATCGTTTAGTGCTGTCTATTTGGTAATTTTACAGACGTTCTCATGCGTATACATGTTATACCATCATAATTGTCGTTCCCGAAAAAGTTTTAGAATTGTGCTAGTTCAAATCGCACATTATTATTTGTATTTAAAGCATACATGTGAGCTCTCTGTTGTAATAAGCCATATAACCTATGTCATGTTTAACACATTTTTAGAATGGTGCAAGCGTCTTAACCGATGTTCGGTTTGACTTTTTTATTGTATAAATTTCAAAATTTACTAAAAGTTTAATCTAAGAAGACTTAAAGATGATTCATTTAACATCAGAATCTGACTGAGGAAGGATATCTGTTATCAGAAATATTTATAAATGATAAAATTAATTTTATAGTTACCTTTTTTTGTATTTGGAGTTGTTGTGTACATTTTTAAAGGCGTATATATAATTTGTTTATTGTGTACACGTATCGTTACTCGTAACGATCCAGCGCCCTCGTGGGGAAAATCTTTGACTACTATTCAGACGTTTTATATATATACATCTCCATGCCTTATATATCATGTACTGTAGTACGCCGCTAGATTAAAACTGACGAGGAAAGGTAACACACGGCCAATGAAAGCTTAATTTTGTAGAGCCCAGGTGGTCGTGTGGTCAAGCGGGACGACTGCAGTGCAGGCGATTCGGTGTCACGATATCACAGTAGCATGGGTTCGAATCCCAGCGAGGGAAGAACAAAAACTTTGCTTTCTTTACAGATCTAACATTGTTGGGTTGATGTTTAAACGAGTTGTATGTATATATATATATCCGTTTTTGATAATACTTGGCAATTTCCTAATGGCCGGGCCTCGTGGATAGTAATTCGAATTGAACCAGCTTTATTATGCTGCATACATGTTATATATGTTACTCAGTCATTAAATTTACTTCAGGTATACATACGTTACATTTTTATTATGATTTATCAAATCTATTTCAAATTAAATTTAAATTTAAATGAATTCATTTATGCCCTTTTCTGCAAGAATATTCTAACTTTATTTTTAACGAAGGCCTCTGGTATGTAAAAAAAATATAAAAGGTTCTTAAATTATAGACACAATAAAAATAAAGATAGAAAGTAAAACGCACAAGTCCGGCAAAAAAGAACAGACGGTGAGCGAAAAACGACAAACTACATATATTTATAAAAGTTATATTTTTTCCCTGCTTCAAATTTACAATAACTCGCATGCAATGTATATAGGTAACACATAAAATAAATACTTATGCATATTCATTTATGATATTTAGTAAAAATAGTTAATCTACATAAACAATTGAATTAAACATATTTAGATCACGTTTCCAGTGTTCACAGTTGACATCCATAATTTTTCATTTTTTAAGGGTATAAAAATGATCTATTATGTCAAGGTGACATTTTTTTCGCACGGCACCAGGCTGTATTTTTTTATTTGCAATCACTTGTAAACCATTAAATATTACTCTGGCACTGAATCTGTTGATTTTTAACTCAAGTCGCAGCAGTTTTTTGCAGCAGTATGACTTTGGGCTTATTATTTCAAACATACATACGTCATACATTCTAAAATAGTTTCCAGTATTGTACAAACAATTGTGGATTTGATGCTGGATGCACAAAACTCAACATATTTGAATAATTTGATGTACTAAGCAAGATTTTGTGTTGATACATCTTTGAAATTCAAAATGGCAGCTATTTTAAAAATGGCCACCTTGAAAAAATAGTTAATATTCATTATTGAAAATTGACCTGCATTTAATCATTTTATCAAAGTGTAATGTCGTTTAGTCACTGTTCTAGTTCCAGTTCGTTCCTTTTGATTTTGCCTATCTTTTCATTTCATATACAAAGACAAAGCTGTCATAAAAAGCTGCAATATTTGTTCTCTTGTGTCACACAAAAGCTGTGATTTTACATTCATCTGCTGTAAGATGTAAACCAGTGCCTTACTTGTTTCTTAAGTTGCAATATATTGCAATTTAACATGTTATATTGAGAAATGTATCGAATATCAGTGAAATGGCAGGAATTTAGTACAACAAGACAAGAACATTGGAAGGCAGAAACTGAATCACTTAGAGGTATGGAGAAACCAACAGCTGAAAACACCTTTTACACACGACAACACAGAAATGACTAGTCAATAATTGTACCGAGAACTTTTAGCAGATAGTAAGTCTAATGCTCAAAGTACAGTACAGGTTGACTGCAATATATAACAGAGCGAAGCTTGGATTGATGAAATAAGTGTTTGTCTCATAACGATGCAAGCAAGAAAGAGGCAATGAATATTTATGAGACACTATCTGAAACGTGTAATTCCCTTGTCCCACACTTTACCAGTAATTAGTTTTTTTTATTCAGGCACCTTTTTTGTAAAATTTAAAGTCACAGTATTAACTAGAGTATATAATGCACCAGCTGCAAACAATTAAACAGTCATTTTAAGGTGGTAGACCTAGGTTAAGGGAAATAACTCTGAAAATCATCAGTACGTATATAAATATATAAATACGTTCTAAGCTTCTAGGATACATAGATTATATAATCTGTTTCAGGTAAATGCTTAAAATACATTAATAAGACTTGACTATTACAAACGCATAACTGAATTTAAGAGTTATCTCCCTGGACCAAGGTCTACCCCCTTAATATTTCTTCTAATAAAATATTATAATTTAAATGGTCAACCTCCCAAAAACACATGTTGTTATCTCTGTTATGGTCTGAAATTAAATAATTCAAAGAATATCTAAATTATGTAAACAGTCTTCTATTTTCACAAATCTGATAGATTATATAAAAAAAACTTCTCCATTACTGGTTTGGTTTTGTTATAACTAAAGGATGTAAGAAAATTTTGCATTTTTAAGGGTGTTTTATATGTTGTCCCCAGGGGTAAATTCCCTCCTGTTACCTCTTGTTTTTTTTCCACCTGTGGACATGTTTGAAAGACCAAACATTTATTTCTTGTAATGCAATGTGAAGAGCATCATTTCCCTAATGTATGACTCTATATGTTTAGGTGAGTAGCAACTAGTATGAATCAAGAAAGTTAATCTACTATAAGCCAACTATTACATTTAATATAAGTTATCATCAACATATTAAATAAATTTCAAAATAATATTTCAAAATAATATTTCTACATCTGAAAATGCCTGTACCAAGTCAGGAATATGACAGTTCTTGTCCATTCGTTTTTGATGCGTTTTGTTATTTGATTTTGCCATGTATTGTGGACTTTCCTAATTGATTTTCATCTGAGTTCAGTATTTTTGTGATTTTACTTTATACAGTATATTGAATGAAAAAATAAGTACTTTGCTTATGATAACATCAGAGAACATTGTGCAATTTTAGTATAGTAGATAGTAACAGAAAGGAATTTATTCTAGAAGTTTTCATTACCTAGGCACATTTTTCATCTTGCAAATACAGTTTTAAAAGATAAATGACATTGTTTGCTGTTATCTTCCAATTGTGACCAGTTTGAAATGATGTATGTTTCCTAAACTATAAAACAAAGCATTTTTTTCTAGAAAAAAATCCTTTCTGTTACCAACTCTGTCCTGTAACCGCTGTCTTGTTACACAAGATACTTTCATGTTACCGACATATCTGACTATATTTTAGGATATTTCTAAACCTTTTGTATTGTAAATGTTAAAATCTATAATTGGCACTTGATAAACTATTGCAGGATATACTAGTAAACCACAAATAGTATCTTTAACTTATTCCTTGTTTCCACATTTAACAAGTGGTTAAATTACTGACAACAGTTCCTAGATCCTCAATGTGTGTTCTTCGATTTGTGTTATTAAAATACCGGGTCCAAAAATTTTCTTTTTATTTCTTATTGCCAAAAATTAGTCTTTTTTCAGATATTGTCTCTTATAATGAACAGATGGTAGCAGTATATCACTAACTTCAGCAGTTTGAAGACAAGATAAACCATTATGCTAGTGGTAAGGTCTTGGTGGAATTGAGGGTTAGGCCAATGAAAAAAATCAATATTGTGGTGAGACGGGTGGACAAGCTGACAGCAACTGACGAAGCAGACACAGTTCAACTTCAAAGTGCATTTGCACAGTAGGGTACTTTCCAACAAATGGCGTATGTTGTGAGTGTATAAGTGGACAAAGCGAAATAAAGAAGTTAAAATTCCTGCAATGGATACATCATCTAAGCCAAACAAGTACATTACAAACTCCCTGCCTCGGGTATTTCCCCAATTAGTTCGCATGAACTATCAACGACACCAACTTTGTTGAAGGCACATTTGGTGTCTTCACCTTAGGTCAGAAGTCCTGTATCAGGGCACTTGGCCTTTCATGACACTGTTCAAATTATTCAACAATAATCTCCATTTTAGAACATGCAAGACACGTCTAGTACTGATCAAGGATAACAACAAATGGCTTTCGTGTCTTCAAAATTTCAGAATTTCAAATGTGACGTAATTTTTGTGCCTTTTCACCACTTCGTTTGTGACGTCACTTTTTTTACCTTTTGCGTTGAGGACTTTACTAAGTCGGATGTGTCTTTTTTGGTATGGTTTATATAGTGTATCCAGGTTTTGTTTTCTGTAATTAGTTACTATAATACTTCAGTTTTATCATGTATATCTTTTATATTCATTTGATAAAATTTACTGTTTGCAATAGCACAAATTGTTCTAAATAATAAGGATGTTCTTATCACAAGCAGAAAACCGTAGCCGTATTTGGAAAAACCTGTTTGAACTTTTGATCCTCAGTGCTGTACAACTTTGTAGTTGTTTTGACTTTCGAACTTTTATATCTTGGCGTCACTGGTAAGTCTTGTGTGGACGAGGCGCGTTTCTGGCGTATTGCATTTTGAACCTGATGCCTTTTGTTAGATATTTTTCATGTGTTTCTTTGTCTAATATGTTCTCCCTATTTATTTGTGTTGTAGTCCTGTAATATTATGTTGTCATTTTAATGTTATATTTAACATTGCCATTAAAGTGCGAGGTTTGGTATGCCACAAAACCAGGTTCAACCCACAATTCTTTCTTTAAAAATGTCCTGTACCAATTCAGGAATATGGCCATTGTTATATTATAGTTCGTTTCTGTGTGTGTTACATTTTAACGTTGTGTTTCCGTTGTGTTGTTTGATTTCTCTGATATTTGAGTGTGAATTCACATTACTTTAAGAAGTGTCACAGTACTTATTATCCCAAATTCATGTATTTGTTTTTGATGTTATATTTGTTATTCTCATCAATGCTATGTCGATGTTCTCCTTTTATATTTAATGCGTTTCCCTCAGTTTAAGTTTGTTATCCCATTTTTTTCCCATGGATTTACGAGTTTTGAACAGCAGTAGGCTACTGTTACCTTTACCTACACACTCTTAACGAATACTATGAGTCAATCATAATTGGTTCAGAACAGCACACCATTACACAAACAATTGGCTCCAAGAGGATCCTATTAGATTTATCCAATGCAGAACCAACGATGTCGAGTCAATCATTTCAATGGCAAATCCTCCTGCTGCCACATTTATGACTCCAATTATGACAAACTCGTCAGTTCCTTGAGCTCTACATGCTTGCAAAATAGCGAGCTGACTCCACTGACGATCAATACCAGGGATTGGCAGAGGAAACGAAAGGAGCGTAGAAACAGCAAGAACATGCTGATGCACGAGACAGGAGCCGAAGCTAACAACTCCCAAAAATGTAAATATTCCATCAAAGAGGAGTAATAACTTGGAGGGCGTTTATTTACCAATAAAACTGACTGCCAGTAGACGACAATGGGAAAACAACAAAAAAAGGTGTGTAGGATCTGTGATTGCCGGGCCGATGTTGCCTTTGGGTACGCTCACAGGGTAAACATAGAGAGAAACCCAGTAACTATCAACAAAGCGTTAAAACAATTAAAAAAACTCAAATGGCGATACATGAATTAAAAATTACCAATATGCCAATCGGCAAGTCTTCTTTGTTAATGGCGCAGTATCACCGACCGATAAAGGGAATATGAGCAGTCCTTATAAAAATGAGATGAGTAACCACGTTCAAATTGTCACAAAACTATGTGATGTTATGATTTCAACTAATCAGCATAACAGTGGATTGGCTTATCAATATAACCTTCGTCCTTCTGATTAATATGAACCTGGAAGACTACCAGATCAATAGAAGATCACCTGATCAATATAAAAGCTGTAGATCACCAAATAGAAATACATCCAAGTTTAATACATATCGACAAACATCACCTCCTTCAAGCTAGAGATTTTATAGTCCTTAAGGACAATAGTCAGCATCTCCACGGAGAAACTCCAAAAATCTTGGCTATTGTAGGCAACGTTCACCTTCACCTGGACACAGAGCAAATTAAAGCGTACTCAAATAACGGAGTCTTTACACAACAATGAGTCGGGCCAGCAGGCCAACGCTCGGCTCCCAAGTCTTCTTGCAACACAACATCACCTAATGACTAAACCGAACAGTGGTCTACGTCCTCGTTCGATATGTCATCAAACAAACCATTTAAATCGCCTATCAGTACGAGGCACTCTATATGACCACAGTTTTAGCATGATTATGGATACTGCTGCAATGATAACATCAGTGAATTACAAAAGTAATTCTAGAAGATATTAAAGATTAGGATACCGAAATGCTTCGTGGATTGGGTGAACAGGGGGTTAATAGGAATATTACAAAGAACACCTCTCTCAACATTGAAAGAGTAAACATACAATAGGATGTGTGAAAAGCGCCGTTAACGGACGATGTAATACACGGGCTTGATATTTTGGACACAATGGAGGCAAGGAAACATCAGATTACTCCCACACTCACCATCAACAACACAGTGATAAATACGGCATTTGTTAACGGTGGAGGTGAGATTTCAACTCAGCAAGTTCCGCCAAACACTGTAATGACTGTTACCATTTAAACTAATAAAAAAAACCGACAAGTTACGTATTGCTCTCGCACAAAGTTGAAAAAGAAAAGAGTTGTCCTCAACAATTTCCAATAATAGCAGTTATTATATCTGCCTAAAGAAAGGTACACATGTTGGTTACATATAATAATCTGCCTATATGATGGGTACGACAGGTGAAAACTCGATATGTGACGTAAGACATGGTATTGCAGAGACACGAGATAAGGTGCCCTCAACACTGTCTCAAAGTTCACACAAGTAAATTTTAAACATGCCACCACATTTAACCAACCTATATCAACGATCAATTGACTTAATTCAACCTATTCCATTCCAACCATTACAACTGAAAGCTATTACAGAACAATTACATTAATATTTTACATATTGATTAACATTTCGATTTTTACTTTTTCTTTTTTTTTATATGCAGCCATATTTTTAAATGTATGCTTTCTAAAAAAAAACTGTTTTATCTATATTTTGAAATGTATTGAAAACAAATTTAAGAACACAAAGACTTTATAAAAAACATTACCTTTATATCCGAAATTATATAGAATACCTTGCAGACAGAACAATCTTGATATTTATAACGTTCAGCATTAACATTTGGAGAATTAAATTATTTTGATATTGTAAACTTTTGCAATACACAATTTCACTATAACAAACATATTTGTATTATATTGTTCAAAATGAAAATTTAGAAATTATTATTTATATATGATGATACTTATTTTCTAAATAATAGATTTTTTTTATTTTTTTTTGGAACAGCCACATGTTAGAGGGTTCGTGGATTGTTTTAAGTCAAGGTCCTATACTGTAGTTTTGATGTAACTGTAGGATACAATAGGAACAGACTTAGTTAGTAACATGGCGGAATTAGAAAATTCAGCTCCCTGAAATGTCGAACACTGCTGATGCTCATTGCATCAATTCCTTAATCATGTTAATTGTAAACTAAATAGGGATGATTTACTTTTTTCATCATGTAAAGGTTTCGATCTGACTGGTTTAAAAAGACAGAACTAAAGAGCTACACCACAAATTATACTGTATATTGGAGAACACTTATTTTTGAATCCTTTGTCAAGTGTGTAGCCTCTCGGACATTTTTGAAAATAAACATGCAGTGCATAGTTCTCATGTTGTATAAGCCTAGCGGAGTATGAACATGTAAAAGACTGTCATCAAAGCTCACAAGGAAAATCTACATAAAGAAGACTTTCTTAATATTACTCATTTGACATTATCATTGCAACCATATGTCATTGCAATACCTAGTTCCCTTATTTAGACATTTTCTCTAAATTGTCGGAAAAGAGTACGTAGTATTAGGGCGGTAGGAAGAGGAGCGAAAGATATGAGAGGTGCAGTCAAACTCATCGATCGGAAATAAAGTAACAACGCCATGGTAAAAAAATAAAAATAAATAATAGATATAAGAAGATGTGCTGTGAGTGTCAATGAGACAACTCTCCATTCAAATAATAATTTAAAAAAGTAAACCATTATAGGTCAATGTACGGCCTTCAACACCGGACCATACGCTATAAAGGGTCCCAAAATTACTAGTGTAAAACTATTCAAACGGGAAAACCAACGGTCTAATCTATATAAAAAACGAAAAATGAGAAACACGTATAAGTTTCATAAACAAACGACAACTACTGTACACCAGATTCCTGACTTAGGACAGGTGCAAATATTTGCAGCGGGATTAAACGTTTTGATAGTACCAAACCTTCTTTTTTTTCTGAAACAATAGCATAACATCACAATAATAGTACACATATTTTTACTGTGGTGATAAAATTTTCTCGAAGATGCGTTATACAATTTTTAAAGAAATATCATGATGCGGTTGATTAAAATGGGCATAAAGAAGTATAAAGTAAGGATCTTTATTATCAAATCGCTGATGAATAATACTTTACGCAAAATACATTGTAACCGTTAATTTGGAACTATTTACTAAATAATTCTTGTTAATAATTGTTTGAGAAATAGATATAGGAAGATGTGGTGTGCGTGCCAATGAGACAACTATCCATTCAAATAACAATTTATAAAAAATAAACCATTATAGGAAATGTTTGAATGATAAAATTGAGAATGGAAATGGGGAATGCATCAAAGAGACAATAACCAGACCATAGAAAATACTACAGCAGAAGATGCATTTTTAAATATTTTCTCGTATCATCGTCATATCTAATGAGTGTTAAATTTCATGCTCATTTCTAAAAGTCTTAACAACAAAGTTTCCATTCATACAAGTAAACTAACATATTATATATTATATTATTCAAATCCGTCAAATATCAACCAGGCAAACTAATACAAATACCGAAAACACATGAATCATGAATTTACCGGAAATATGTCCCAAGCAAACATTAGATATTGAGTTGCTTTAAACAGAGGGGTTACAATAGTGATTATTTGTCCATCTTAAAAAGATTAGATACGAGTTTTTCGTATTAATTAGATGAAGGAAGATGTGATATGAGTTCCAATGAAACCTAAGTCACAATTTATATAAGTAAACCATTTAATGTCAACATTCGGTCTTCAACATGAAGGTGTGCATTAAACCAAACAGGAAACTTAACAATATACAAAGGGCCCCAACAATGACACGTGTTAAGCTATATAAACGGGAAAATCAACGGTTTAATTCATTTAAAAACGCGTCAAAACCACATCAACAAACGCAACCACTAACACCAGATTCTTGAATTATGACAGGTGCATACAGATGTAGAGGGTTTAACTGTTTTAATATGTACCGTTCATCCTGCTCTTGAACAAAAGTGTTACATCACAACATGGAAAGACACACTATAAAATGTCAAATGTAATGTCCTTACTCAATCAAAATACATATTAACACAAGTGAACATAAACTAATCGAAAACATTTGGTGTATGACACAATGTTAATACATATTTGAAAAAATATACAATTCTAGCTGTTTGAATTGTTGTTTGTGTGTAAAATTAGTTTAACAGCTCTCGTTTATGAGCTTTTTGTCTTTTAATTGCCGAATTTTTTATTTTCATTTTCCTCTAGTGTGTTTCCTATAAAGAAGCTTTATATACTAAGAGTTTCGTTTTAGTTTACGTTACGTTTAATGAATGAAATTGAAAGCATTGCAGTTGCAATCATGGCTTAATTTCTCCTTTTAGAATATCAGTGTCAACATAAACTACGAATATATGCTATCGTTGCGGCCACAATTCTTAGATTTGCTCCTCAATTATGGTGGTACATAACACTACGGGGATATAACTTTCTAGAAACAGCTGAATTTTTTAACAACGTTCTATTAATAATGAAACATTAAGCTTCTCGATGATCAAAATTAATGTTTGTTCAATTTCAAAGACATTTTTCATAGAAAGTGTGTGCTACTGTGGTTGACGTTTGATCCCCGAGGGTATCATCAGCTCAGTATTCATCTATTCGAAGTTGACATGAATATCAAATATAAGGTCGTTTTTATAAATTTCCAGTTTACAAAATTATGAACTTTCTGAACTACTAAGAATTTTTGTTTATTCCAGGCACAGATTACCTTACCGGTTTTTGGTATAATGCTTTTGAATTTTGGATCCCCTATGCTCCTCAACTTTGAACTTGTTTAGCTTCTTTTTTTTATTATTTAAACGTCAAAGACGAGTCTTATGTAGACGAAACGCGCGTCTAGCGTTGTAAATTATAAGTCTGGTGACGAAACGAGCGTCTAGCGTGGTAAATTATAAGTCTGGTGACGAAACGAGCGTCTAGCGTGGTAAATTATAAGTCTGGTGACTTTAGAACTATCAAGCTTTTCAAATTTTGTTCTTATATTTGACAAAGTGGCAAAGTAAAAATTTTGTCCAAATATTATGAAAATTAAACGATTTAAATCAAGGTGATTTGTATCAAGCCGAAATCGACGTACTATTTAAACACTCATATTTGCAACCATGGCATGACCATACCAACCAATTGTCATAATAGAAAAGAAACTGATCACTTCTATAATTGATTTTTTTTGGAATTGTTAATTTTGCATTGGTATATTTCATTTCTATTTTATTTTACAAGAAAGGAAAAATCTGCTTCAAAGATTTTATTACATCAAGTACTGCAATGGCAAACATCCTCTCTACGGACAAACTCTCTGAAAAGACAATACTATAAATCAACAGACACATTAAAATAACTACTATCTGATTTAAAAATGGAGATCACATGATATGTTTAAATTGTATACATTGAAAAATATTTGTCAACAATTGATTCTGTGCGCTATTGCTCACTAATAATACTCCCGCCTGTCAACCAATAAAGCTATAAATATTTTACTTTTTGTGGTTTGAAATCAGCAAGTTGCATAAACCTAAAAGGAGTACAGGTTTGATTTCAAATACGATTTTTTTATCATTTTTTTGAAAAAAAACCGATTCCCTTAATCCAAGCCAAGACAAAAAGTTATTCTTGAAATCGGTGCGTAATCAACGATTATTGACCTCGTTAGGCAAAGATGTCATTTTGCACATAGGTGTTAATAATTTCATATTTAAAACAGAGTATCAATACAAAGGAGGTTAAGCAATTTTTCAAAACTTTAAAAAGATATACAGTTTCAAAAAATGCGTATGTATTGGCATACACTTGCATGTAATAGAATAATGCTGGATTTTTATTGGATGAGAGAAATAGTATTTTTCACTTATTTCCTATATATTGAGATATTTTTTTTATCTGTTGGTGTATTTTTAACTAGAGGCTCTTAGGAGCCTGTGTCGCTCACCTTGGTCTATGTGAATATTAAACAAAGGATGCAGATGAATTCATGACAAAATTGTGTTTTGGTGATGGTGATGTGTTTGTACATCTTACTTTACTGAACATTCTTGCTGCTTACAATTATCTTTATCTATAATGAACTTGGCCCAGTAGTTTCAGAGGAGAAGATTTTTGTAATAAAATTAACGGTAAAAGATTACTTAGATTTACAAAAATGGTTAAAAATTGACTATAAATTTGGGCAATAACTCCTAAAACTGACCATTTCGTCATGTTGACTTATTTGTTGATCTTACTTTGCCGACATTTATTACTTTTTACAGTTTATCTCTATCTATAATAATATTCAAGATCATAACAAAAATACAGCATAATCAACTCAACAACGGGTTGTCTGATTCATCTGAAAATTTCAGGACAGATAGATCTTGACCTGATAAACAATTTTACTTCATGTCAGATATGCTTTAAATGCTTTGGGTTTTTCAGTTACAAATTTTACCACTATGTTCTATTTTTAGACGCGGCAGCCATCTTGGTTAGTTAGCCGGGTTATCGGACACATTTTTTAAACTTGATACCCAAATGATGATTGTGGCCAAGTTTGATTTAATTTGGCCTAGTAGTTTCAGAGGAGAAGATTTTTGTAAAAGATTACTGAGATTTACGAAAAATGGTTAAAAATTGACTATAAAGGGCAATAACTCCTAAAGGGGTCAACCGACCATTTCAGTCATGTTGACTTATTTGTAAATCTTACTTTGTTGAACATTATTGCTGTTTACAGTTTATCTCTATCTATAACAATATTCAAGATACTAACCAAAAACAGCAAAATTTCCTTAAAAATACCAATTTAGGGGCAGCAACCCAACAACGGGTTGTCTGATTCATCTGAAAATTTCAGGGCACATAGATTTTGACCTGTAAACAATTTTACCCCCCATGTCAGATTTGCTCTAAATGCTTTGGTTTTTGAAATATAAGCCAAAACTGCATTTTACCCCTATGTTCTATTTTAAGCAATGGCGGCCATCTTGGTAGGTTAGCCGGGTCATCAGACACATTTTCTAAACTTTATACCCTAATGATGATTGTGGCCAAGTTTGGTTTAATTTGGCCCAGAAGTTTCAGAGGAGAAGATTTTTGTAAAAATTATGACGACGGACGACGACAGACGACGGACGCAGAGTGATGGGAAAAGCTCACTTGGCCCTTCGGGCCAGGTGAGCTTACAATGGATTTCAACGTGCCGGAGGTTACTGGCCAAAAAATACCACGGCAGATGGGAAATACCAAAACTCAAAATAACGCGACTTCCAAAGACCTCCGGAAGACTTTTCATAGAACATGTAGAATACATGTTTACAATAATGAAATTGAGAATGGTAATGGAGTATGTGTCAAAGATTGAGAATGGTAATGGTGTATGTGTTAAAGATTGAGAATGGTAATGGGGTATGTGTCAAAGGGAATACATTCCGACCAAAGAGCAGACAACAGCCGATGGCCATTAATCAGTCTTAAATTAACATTCCGTTAAAGTGAATACAAAGAACATTTGGTAGAATTGAAGTAATTTTATCATGTTTACAAGTGGCATCTGTCAAAAATACCAGTATCGAGGTAAACCATTTTTCATTTAACGAACGGCTTTAGAAATTTGCTCATAAGGGGTAGACCTTGGTTCAGGGAGATAACTCTTTAAATCAGTCAAGCGTTTGTAAAAGTCAAGTTCATCAATGTATTTTAAGCATTTACCTGAAACAGATTGAAAATAATCTATGTAACCTAGAAGCTAAGAATATGTTTTTGAAAATGGTTGACACAAACGTACTGATGATTTTAAGAGTTATTTCCCTTAACCTAGGTCTACCTCCTTAACCAGGGTTATTTAGCAAATACCACTTATACGAATGAAAGTACCAAAACATTATTTTTAAACAAAACATAATATACGTGTATGGAATACCAGGCGGTTGTAACCTATCTGTGACATGTACTGAAGAATGCATGAGAATGTTGAAGTTATGTATTAATATTTTGAAGGAAATTTAATATATTTACAATTAAAGGCTAAACGAAGGAGTATACTTACTCGTTCATACTCGCATATGTAACGATAAGAAAAAAAATCCTTCGAACCGTTCCAAAACCACCTACGTTGACCAACGATATACTGTATCGTCACATAGTCATTGCCAGGACTATATCGACCACCGCCTGAAATAAAGAACCGAATATGTTTTACGTATTAAAAAAAACAAGAAGGACAATTCCAAGTGACAAACAATCTTGCGCAACCCTCCTATTAAATTTACAAACACCCAGCTTCAATGTATACTCTACCTCGTCTTGTGGAAGATCTATCTGCTGCTAGTTTCGTATTCTCATAAATAAATTGTTCCTTACTGTTATTTTAGAGGCACTGTTATATTCGAATATTTTTTCCACAATAGTTGGAAGAATATATCTGTCCACAATAGTCACCGATATCTATTCAAGTGTCATTAAACCCGATTCTTTCTCCAATAACTTTCTTTCGAATTTCAAAAAAAGAATAATTGTATTCCTTAAAAATTATAATATATGAATTTCTATGTTTAACCTCAAATAATTCTTATTTGAAAACATATTCTGGAATGTAATGTCAATGAAAGATTACCTATCTAGTTTAAATAATATAAAAAAAAGATGTGGTATGATTGCCAATGAAACTGTCCACAAGAGACCAAAATGACACAGACATCAACAACTATAGGTCACCGTACGGCCTTCAACGACGAGCAAGGCCCATACCGCATAGTCAGCTATAAAAGGCCCGATTTGTCTTTGGTATATTTTTGTTATTTTATTAAATGAGCTCACGACTATAGTGTATTTTAAAGCGACACATCGATAGATTAAACTACATGGACAGCAGCGTTAATGCTGCAATTGATTGCACTAATTATAACAATTGTCTTTTTCAATACCATTTATTGAATTAAATCATATTAAGATTGTATAAAATAAACATGCGAAATATACAAAGCACTTTTATATATGCTTTGGATTTCAAATATTTTGGCCACGAGCATCACTGAAGAGACATGAATTGTCGAAATGCGCATCTGGTGCAACAAAATTGGTACCGTTGATTTTATTACTACCACTGGGTCGATGCCTCTGCTGGTGGACTATTAGTCCCCGAGGGTATCACCAGCCCAGTAGCCAGTACCTCGGTACTGGCATGAAAATACGGATTTTTTGTGTTATTAAAATTTGCTGTTACAAAATATTAGAAATTATTATAAATTAAGGAATGTATCTCCCTCATGCAAAGCTCTGATTCCTTTTACGAATTTGGTTATACTTTTTGGACCTTTTGGATTATAGCTCTTCAACTTTTATATATGCTTTGGATTTCAAATATTTTGGCCACGAGCATCACTGAAGAGACATGAATTGTCGAAATGCGCATCTGGTGCAACAAAATTGGTACCGTTGATTTTAATACAAAACCGATTGAATTTCAACCTATTAGTCGAAAAAAAAAAACGTTATTGCTGCTCAGTTTGAACAAAGGTTCCGTATTTGAGGACCGTACTTTGACCTATAATAGTTTACTTTTACAAATTTTGACATGGATGGAGAGTTGTGTCTCATTGACACTCATACTACATCTTCTTATATACATTGACAAAGCCATGAAAAAGAAATTTAACTAAAAGAAAACAGCAGTAAACGAAACACAACATTTAAAGACTAGCGGTAATATCAAGTGCTCTGGAAGTGTAAGAACATTCAGCACAAATAGTGCTCACCGTCGGGTTGTGAATGTAAGAACAAACCCGTTGTTCTGTCCAAATCAGTAGATAACATTCGAAAAACAATACTACTAGTATTTGTTTTCATCCTTTTATCTAGTTAAAAAAAGTGCAGATCTTTTAAATTATTAGTCTATTAACTTTGTTTATACCTTTTGTATACACATCTATTATTTGTTACATGTACTGTTCTACATTTATTCTTTTTTGTGTTGTATGTTTACTGTCTCATCAACGTATCGTTTATATAATGTTAATGAATTATCCAAAATAAGTCAAATTTACCTATTCCAAATGGGACAAGATCTTTTGAAAATGGACCATTTTCTTTGTAAAATGTAAAGGTCCCATCCCCGTCTCTATCATTTGCACCAGTCCATAAAGTATATGAATTGGCTGTAAAAAGAATTAAATGTAAAATTAAAAAATCAGTAGAATAAAAGTACAGTATGAACATAAATATCAACTCAAATGAATTTAAAAAAAAAAGACCTTACAACTTGAAACAATTTATTACTTAGCGAAACTGATTGGAAACAACTCCCGTATTCCTGGCTAGAATTGTTCAAAGAAACAAGATAAATTGATACTGTTGAGGTTCAAGGGAACGAAAAGAATAAGTTCAAACGATGTAAACTGTTATGGTGCGTAACCGTATTGGTACAAATCTAAAAAAAATGTTTGCCGGTATAAGAATTAGTTTTGTAAATATAGAAAATATATATATAAAATGAACATTTCAAATGTGATTTTTATTCATCATTGACTAAGTTAAATGTGTTTATAAAATCGCCTTCGTACCTCACGAGTATTACCGGTTTTTGACATCCGGGTGAACATACACAATTGTTTCTACGTCATGTTCAATGTAGAGAACAACGTACCGAATCTACATAATCAAAGATTAATTATTTTCTTGAGTGAGTTTATTAAAGCAAGAAATTGTTTTTTTGTTCGCTGCTCTTTCCTTTATTTATCTATCTAACAATGCACCTCAAATACTTGGAAACAAGTCGTTTTGTAACTTGACTATTTCGTACCTCTGCAACTTCCTACTCGAAATTATCATTGAGTACCCATGTTCAAAATTGGCCGTTTCAAAATCTTAAGCATCATGGGTAAGTTCATTGTTCGTACTCCAAAGTGAAAACAACGTTACGTCATTGGTTAAATTTCCATTGTTTATAACGTTTTAAACCAATCAAAACGCTTTGGTGTACGCTTTTGAAAATATTACCCAGGATACATTAGATTCTGAAACGGCGAATTATTTCGTACCTCATAGGTAAATTAATGTAAATTTTTGCTTATCATATATATCTTTAAATTAATGACATTGTGTACGAACATCGTTAATTGACGAAAACTGAAAAAGGGAAGGATTGTCCATACTACCCAATTGTAAGTTTTGAAATGCTTTTACATTTAATGTTTTAATACTGTTACATTTATCGAAAATATATTTGAGATCATTTTGATTTGAAATAAAAATATATTTAACACAGATGAAATACTTCTAAGCATTATAACATTTCTAAAGAGTTATAATTGGTTGAATTAGGCAATACATAGAAACTTGGATATTTCTTCATCTAAACAAAATTATTGTATATTCTCAACTTACGAAGAATAAAAAAATTCCTGGTAAACATAATTGGCTTCTTGTTCCGTGTTCGGTCTCCACAGGTAGGCACCTGGTGTACTGGCACAAATCGACTGCAATTTAGTAAGATTACATTCATATTCTTTTTTGTTGAATACCAAGTTTTGTTGATTTCGTGGGAACAGATGCTAAACCACGAAATTAAATATTTAACCAATGACACATTTTTAATAGACTTTATGATGACGTCAGCAAAAACACCAAATTCGGTATCCACGAACATGTTAGTTTTCCTGTATCCACGACAATACACGAATATACAGTAGATAATATATTTTTTTAAGCTGAGGTTAGAGGGTCAATACTAGCCAGCGTGAAACCCAGACAGTATTGTTAAAAGTTTAAGCATTATACTTTATATTTGTTTTTGATTTATTTGTTTTTGGTAAATAGACAGTTTTTTCATCTACATATGACTCCCATATCGTGATAGCTGTAGACTTTTATCATATTACCGACTTTTAACTCCCGGTTTATATTTTTTCGACAGGTTTCAACTGTGGTAGGATACCCTGGTACAAATATATAATCGGTGCAAATTTTGGGGAAAGTTTACTGTTTTCCGCGTATTAAGTCATGAATAGAAAGCATTTATCATAACACTTTCCCTCAAAATTGTGCAGATTGATAACTTTGTTCTTTCTTGACAGAGTACCAGAATGTTCTTACACAGAGTAGGTAACCTAAAGAAAGACAAAAACAATCAAAACCAAGGAGTAAACCAAAGAACATTTACATCAACAGTTATAGATAATAATTAAGAAACAACACCAACTCTTAAAACCGAAACTGAAATCAGGTGCTCCGGAAGGGTAAGCATTTCCTGCACCGTTTGCCGGAGTTTAAAGTCGGTAATATGCAAATGGTCTATTTGCAGTCAGTAAACTATCAAAAACCATTCAGCGTTTTATTGTACTATTATTCTATAATCAAAATATCATTGCGACTCAGATTAAGTGGTGTTCAACTGATTTCGGCTTCGTTCAACATCACGAAAGCGTCACATATCTATGATGAGTTTATTCACAAAGTTTTTTATGTATGAAAATTGTCTTTTCATCCAAAATTAACCAGACCTTCAACAACGAACTGTATAAATTAAATATAGAAACAACACCAATACCATGATCATTAAAAACTAATAAAATCGGGTTTGAAAGTCGTCATTCTTCGTATAGTAAATCTGGTTATCTTTCGTTATACTTATAATGCAATGATAACGTAGTAAATTACCCAAGTCAGGGATTAAAACAGACTTCTATAGTCTCACTTGATAAAAACAACAAATATACCTTTATTGTAATCTCTTATTAGTTTTATTTTCTGCCTACAGATTAATAGTGATTTATAAACATTCTCACCCGAGCTTCCTCCCACGGTTTTTTGTCACCATATAAATAACAACTAGTACTACTGTCGTTGTTTGGTAACAGCCTGTAACCCTCTGGGCAAGTTTCAGGAACACATTGCGGTTTTAAAACTGAAATACATATCGATTAAATTTAATCCAAAATTGCAATTAAAACACAAAAAGAAAAAGCGATGGCATATAGAAAATAACGTAATGAATGAACCACCATGATCAAATACATAACGCCATTATAACATTAACGGTACAAATATTTTTGCACCAGATTCGCAATTCATCAGAGATGTTCAATTCAAATAAAGACAACAGTAGTATACAACTATAAATGAAAACATAAACCTTATTTAAAACATGCAGAGATGTGAACCAAAAAAAGGGGAAAAGAAAGTTTAACCAAAGCCGGACAAAGAACTGGAGCTTTGCATGCGGTAAACATATTCATTCATTGTGAATAATACGAATATACATGCTATATGTATCTAGAAGATACAGTTATTTCTTTGATTAAGAAGATTTGGAATGATTGCAAATGAAACAACTCTTCAAAATAAACCACATTGTTGTGCATGAACATTTTTATCTTACACAGCAGTTAATTATAGCAAAAAATAACACTGAACATAGGGAAGAAAAATGAAAAAAAAGAAAAAATAACAAAGAAAATATAAACAACAAAAAAGAATAGAAGAACAAAAGAAAAACGAAAAGGAAAAAAAAGAAGAAAGGCCTATACTTACACTACAAGTAAATATCAAATTCATTGTAAAAGGGAACGTACTATGTAAAGTGCACAATTATAAAATGTGTTACTGTAAATTTAGAAATTAGTACGTGTATACATTTTTATGATTGTATTATTTTAGACTAAATGTTCGTTGACATTTATTATCGTGGTTTTGCGTAAGTCTGTAATCAAGCTTATATAAGATCGGTCATTCTGTGAAATTTTAATTGAGTAGTATCCAACGCATAATAATGATTTTCAGAGTATGTTAAAACTGTACAGCTGGCGTAATGCATTTTTTCTTTATTTATTGTATATTAATCGTCGTTTTTATTGAAAGTAAGTCGACATTCATTTATGAATATAAAAATGATTGCAAAATAATCACATGTAAACATATAAACGTGCTTCCCAAGTGTGTACTATGCAGACGTAAAGTCAAAACATAAAAACAATCAGAAAAATATTCTGAAAATTGTAACAAATAAATATTCAAGGACACAGCTGAAGCAACTTTCATTTTTTTCTTTTTCTTTGACTGGAACTTCACAAATGGGATATTTTAAGTATAAACATGTCATACGTAGATGTTTTGTCTTTGTTGAGCACAAAATATATCAGGAAAGGGAATGAATAACTGTTCCATGTTTCTTTTTTCCCCAAAAAATTAACTATCTCTGTCTATTAAATTTTTTGCATGTCATTCGATGCTTGATTTATTTGTTTACTTACATTTGCAACATGGTCGGTCATTGCAGCATTTTCCGGTATACGTCCATTCAGACCCGAATGTCTGATTACATGGAACACCTTTTTTTCCACAGGTACCGTTGGAGGCGTTGCATATTCCAGAAAGAACTGAATTGTACAGTAATCCAATACACTATAGTATGATTTACTTTGATATATACATTAACATTACACAATAGGAATATAGATATAAAGCCATTTATATTGTTGTTACGTTTTGATTTCTCATAAATAGAATTTACTAAATTTGCACGAGATACTTGTTACACTGCTTAAAAGATTTACAAATCGTTCTTCCTAAATGCAAATTTTTTTATTGTTCTTATGTCAACCTAGGAAAGTAGTGTTGGACAGATTTGCACAGCTCTGTAGCTCACCAAAGTACTGATATAATCATAATAACTGGACGGCATTAACTCTAAATTACTATAAAAACAAATGGTAGATAATTGTGGTAACACGATTGAATAATTGTAACATAAAAAGGTTATAACTCTGTTTGTCTCATTTGAATCTCGTATGCAGAACGTTTGATCAGAGTGAAATGATCGTTACTTTTGATATTATGAGAAAGTCTAGCAGCTTAATCTGTAATCTTATCTACATTATTTTAAAGATAAAGAATACTTACTGCCGCCATTTGTCACATCAATTGTGCAAAAGATGAAAACAATCAAACAACAATACTTCATCATAATTCTGAAATGAAAACTCGTCTATATCAATCCTATATTCCGAGTAATTTAGAAATAAACTTATTATCGATACAGGATTGAAGTTTATATTTGCACCAGACGCGCGTTTCGTTTACAGATATGGCATTATTAAGAAAGAACCGTTAACTTGAAGTAAGTGCAGTGAGCATGTAAGCATTTTAAAAATGTTATATTTTGATCGCTTATTTCATGTTCCAAAAACATGTAACAGTTGTTAAACGAAATTCCTTATTTACCAATAGAAGGGTTTGGATAATGCATGCAAGCATTTTTAGGTTGTTAGCATTAATTATAAAGTGGTTTACAGGTTTTTGTCAAAGTATCTTGAAAGCCAGCATCATTTTTCATGTGTTAAAATCGGAAGTAGGTAATCGAACTGTCAAAAATAAAAATTTCCGGAATTATGTGTGTTAGGGATTCGTTTAGATTTTTTGGTTTCCAATTTTATTCTTTGTGTTTTTTATTTTGAATGCCATTGCTGTAAGAATTACAGTGACTCATATTTATCAAAAACGTGTTTGAAATTCAAAATTTTATATTCAGTCCAGTTTAAGGTAAAGGAAACATCCGAAAATTTACAAATTTGGTACGATTTTTTGTTAAATAAAACGTTATTACTTGTCTCTTATAATTTAATATTTTTTTCGTCTTTTAAAGGTAAAAAAATCTGCCAGAACAGTAGCCTATTACGCAAGAAATTTTGTTGAAATTATTTCAAAATCAAAATATTAAGCTAAATATCTTCTTCAAAATAAATGTCTGGTAAACACATTTTAGTTAATTGAAAAGTTTTGAACATACGCTGCAGGCTTTAGGTTTATACAGGATTCGGTTAAACCATTTTCCCTTTATCAACTTTTAAATTGTATTGAAAAAAATCAAATAAATTGAATATTGTTTGTACGAAAATAATTGAAAACTTACCGCAATGTGAAATAGCAGAGTCGGAGAAAGAAAGATGATTTTTGAAATACAGTGGCTACTTAAATACTAAGTTAAATAAAAGTACTTGGTGAATGATCTGCGTGGTTTTGTTTGATATGACAAAATGATATGGTTAAATTGCTTCTGTCACATGTCACAAAGGGATTTATAAACCACTTTGGGACGCACGTGTTTGAAGCAAAATTTTTACGCCTCCTCTTTTTCTTTTAAAAGAAAAGAAAATTGTTGTTATGACGAAAAATGTTCAAAAGCAAGAAAGGTCTCTGATTTAAACTTTATCATTTAACTTTCATATAGATCATTGATTTGAGTGGGTACTTCAAAGTCGTTTTAGTGACACACGTGTTTCAAGCATATAAGTTTACTTATTTACAATGGTCTAGAAAAGAAAACTGTCGTTATGAAGAAATCTATTCAAAAGGTTGACATGAGAGTAACCCTTCAATGTAATGACTACACCTTACACGAGGGATCAATTCCAAGTGATAATATGCTTCGTCTTGTTGTAAAACCCATTTCTTATTTAGGTGGGGGGGGGCTGGAAAAAAGTAAAATTTTAGAAGAAAAATGTATTTGTGTTACTTGGCGAAAAAAAGAATAAAGTGGCGAAAAATATATTGTTTTGGCGAAAGAGGTGGCGAAAAAACTAATTGAAAACTTACCGCAATGTGAAATAGCAGAGTCGGAGAAAGAAAGATGATTTTTGAAATACAGTGGCTACTAATTAAATACTAAGTTAAATAAAAATACTTGGTGAATGATCTGCGTGGTCTAAAACATCGATTAGTTACATATGTTGTTTTTCTGTCTCAATATTGAATATATAAGCAAATATTGATAAACGTGTTACTAGCTTTAACTGTCACTAGAGTATTTTCTATTCCTTATGGATATTTTTATTTAATTAGCAAATAGTAAAATAAAATAAAAAACAGAACTCAGAGGAAATTCAACGGAAAGGTTCTAGTCAAATGACAAATTCAAAAGCTCAAACATATCAAATAACTGGATAACATCTGTCATATTTGTGACTTGGTACAGGCATTTTCTATTAATAGAAATAATGGATTAAGCCTGGTTTTATAGCTAGCTGAACCAATTGATTGTTTGAAAGTGGAATCCAATTTAATCACTTTGACCACAATGTGTGAACAAAACAAACAGAAACAGCAGGCAAAAAAAAAATGATAAAAATAGGAATACAATAGGTTGTAAGCATTAATTATAAAGTGGTTTACAGGTTTTTTCAAAGTATCTTGATAGCCAGCATCACTTTTCATGTGTTAAAATCGGAAGTGGGTAATCGAACTGTCAAAAATAAAAATTTCCGGAATTATTTGTGTTAGGGATTTATTTTGTTTTTTTGGTTTCAAATTTTATTCTTTGTGTTTTCTATTTTGAATGCCATTGCTGTAAGAATAACAGTGACTCATATTTATCAAAAACGTGTTTGAAATTCAAAATTTTATATTCAGTCCAGTTCAGGGTTTCCGCTGGCAATTTGCGAAAAAATAATAATGTGGGGATTAAAATTCGTCATTGGCAAAAGAAATATATATGTAGGACTCAAATCTATGGCGGGTTCCAAATCTATGGTAGATTCCTAATCTATGGTAAACGTGACGTTACAAAAGCCAAACAACTCAAATCTATGGCAGATTTTTGTTTTCTCCAAATCTATGGCAGATCTGCAGAGAGTAACATATAACGTCACAATAGAATAACGCCATATTACATCTTCGCCGCCGCTAACGATGGTGGAACCCATAGATTTGAACACCATTCAAGATTAAGTTATTTTCCTGACAAAAATTTGCTGGTGGTTTAAAGGAAGATGTGACCTACTATTCCTGAAGAGGGACAAGATGTGCTGTACCGGTCAATGCCCGTGATAAGGTCACCGCTATTTTCAGTATCGCATATTTTTGAAAATGATTTTGGTAGTAGTCGTCTACGGTTTACGACTAAACAAGTTTTTAAATTGAAAGATCAAATTACCGGATACAAATTTGATTTAAATCCACATCAAATTAAAAAGATGAATTAACGATATCGCTGAAATAAATATTATTTTCCTGACAAAAATTTGCCGGTGGTTTAAAGGAAAATATGACCTACTTTTCCGAAGAGGGACAAGATGTGCTGTACCGGTCAATGCCGCTATTTTTAGTATCGCATATTTTTAAAAGGAGTTCTGGTAGCATTCTACGGTCTACGGCTGGCAAAGTTTATTATGTGAAAGATCAAATTACCGGATACAAATTTGATTTAAATCCACATCAAATAAAAAAGATGAATTAACGATATCGCTTAAATAAACATTATTTCAAAATTCAAACTGTACTTTATTTTTATTTGTTACTTTTTTATTATTTGTTTTATACAAAAAGCGGTCTTCTTGTTTGTTAAACGACTTATTAGTTGGTTTAATGAATGGATTAAACAGATACAATTTACAGATTAAAAAAATGATTATTTTTTACAGAGCACATCATTTCATCTTGAAGTCTGTATTAAGGTTTATGAATTTATAATTTATGACTTTTTTTGGTTGACCATTATATGGAATGTTTATTTCACAAATGTTTATAGACATGTTCCCGTTGTCGTATATTTCCTCTTTCTTAAGACAAGGCATTGGTCGAAAATGTACTGTATTAATTGTTTTCCATTTGCAAAAAATTGCCATAGATTTTGAAACAATAAAAATCTGCCATAAATTAGGAAACTACAAAACTTGCCATAGATTAGGATTGTAAAAAATCTGCCATAGATTTGGGATGGCATGACGTCACATTTACCATAGATTAGGAATCTGCCATAGATTTGGAACCCACCATAGATTTGAGTCCTACATATATAACGATTTATTTTCAGCCATCTTGTTTATTTACTTTTTCGGGTTTCTCTGACTTTACCGATCAAACAATACTCGGAATTCACTTTGAATTCGTTAAGATTTTGACAAAAAATCAATAATCAGCTGATTGCATTCATAGATATCGACATCAAAGGACTAATTGATAAAGATGTTGATTGTTTGATATGACAAGATGATATGGTTAAATGGCTTCTGTTACATGTCACAAAAGGAATTTATAAACCACTTTGGGACGCACGTGTTTGAAGCAAAATTTTTACGCTTCCTCTCTTTCTTTTAAAAGAAAAGAAAATAGTTGTTATGACGAAAAATGATCAAAAGCAAGAAAGGTCTCTGATTTAAACTTTATCATTTAACTTTCATATAGATCATTGATTTGAGTGGGTACTTCAAAGTCGTTTTAGTGACACACGTGTTTCAAGCATATATTTTACTTATTTACGATGGTCTAGAAAAGAAAACTGTCGTTATGAAGAAATCTATTCAAAAGGTTGACATGAGAGTAACCCTTCAATGTAATGACTACACCTTACACGAGGGATCAATTCCAAGTGATAATATGCTTCGTCTTGTTGTAAAACCCACTTCTTATTAGGGGGGGGGCTGGAAAAAAGTAAAATTTAGAAGAAAAATGTATTTGTGTTACTTGGCGAAAAAAAAAATAAAGTGGCGAAAGATATATTGTTTTGGCGAAAGAGGTGGCGAAAAAACTAATTGAACCAGGGGAAACCCTGGTCCAGTTTAATGTTAAGGAAACATCCGAAAATTTACAAATTTGGTACGATTTCTTGTTAAATAAAACGTAATTACTTGTCTCTTATAATTTAATATTTTTTTCGTCTTTTAAAGGTAAAAAGATCTGCCACGACAGTAGCATATTACGTAAGAAATTTTGTTGAAATTATTTCAAAATCAAAATATTAAGTTAGATATCTTCTTCAAAATAAATTCTGGTAAACACATTTTAGTTCATTGAAAAGTTTAGAACATAAGCTGCAGGCTTTAGGTTTATACAGGATTCGGTTAAACCAGTTTTCCCTTTATTACCTTTAAAATTGTATTGAAAAAAATCAAATAACTTGAATATTGTTTGTACGAAAATAATTGAAAATTTACCGGAGTCGGAGATAGAAAGATGATTTTTGAAATACAGTGGCTACTTAATATCAATTCTCTGTAAATATAAAAATGAGCTGGCCATGACATGATACAGAATTCAACCAAATTTGACCTCAATACATTTTATGTCTTAATTTTCAAAAAAAAAATATTTGTCACTCCATAATCATAATGTGTCACCTTGTTGTGCTATGGAAACATGACTTTTCAGGTAAAAATAAAGGTAATTAAAATCTTGTTAAATTTGTGTTTGAAGACTGCTTAATGTCATGAAAAATTTTCTCCAAGAATATTCTAATGTTTTCAAAAGTTTTAATAGGCCAATTTACAGATTTATCAAGGTTTTCTACATTTTAAAGAATTTAGTGGTTCTTCAGTGTTGCATTGAAGTTTTATCTGACCTCAATATAATCTATATTATATAAATAACCAAGTAAACTTGTAAATTGAATGGGATATTCAAGCATGTCCTTAAAAAAGTAGTAAGAAAATCTTCATTATTCATTATTGATAATATAGAGTTATCTCCCCTGATAGAACTCTTCTGATCTAAAGCACACATGGTGTACACAGGAAGTATACACAAAAGGGAGAAACTTTGCAGACGATATCAGTGATCAGCAGTCAGGGTTAAAACAATAGTTATGGTCTGTAACTAACCATGTCCTTCTGTATCTTTAAAAGCTCTCAGATATGTTACTGCGTAGGTGAAAATTCCCCACTGACCTCTTTGTCATCAGAATTGAAGTCCATTGTTCTTACTCAGGCTGGTCTACTGCCAAGTGATATTACACAGAAGTTTCAAGTGTGCAGTGAACATTTTCACAGGTTTTTGAATAAAAACAAAGCAGGTTGTAAATCAAAGATGTGTGGGATACCTGATATAATTTCGTCTCACAACAAAGACAACAAAATATATGGAGGATGGTATGGGGTAAAGGCAGACAGAAATGTATCTTTGGTAAATGTAAAAGAGATTCATGCTAGAACAGGAATCATAGTTCCAGTTGGAACTCGTAAGTAAAATAATTAAAATGATTTTTTTTTATAACCGAGTATCACATAATTGTTAGTTATATTTAGTAACCAACTTGGGGACGACATTAAAAGTTCAATGTAGGATAAAAAACTTAATTCACATAGTTCCCCCCCCCCCCCCCCTCTTAACTTAATTTGGGAAAAATTGATTGAACAATAGGGATATATATGTAAAAATCGATTTAAGATATACAAAACTTGCAGAAGTTTAACCTACCCCCCTGGTCCCAAACTACAAATGTATTTGATTTAAGTTTTTGTTATCCTACATCGATCTTTTGATGTCGTCCCTTACTACAATATGTATAGAAATGCCCATGTTTTTTAAAACAGAAAATTTTCGGCAAATGGGCATTATAGAATCACAGCTATGCATTAAGAAAGGGGGAGGGGCGGGCTACTTCCTACATGTATATATATATATACAATGTACAAGGGGATAAGACGTTTTTTTTGGGCATTTTGGTATTCCACGTTTTACATTACACACCACATGAAATGTAAACAATATTGGAAAATGTAAAATTTTTACCTAAGCAATATATAAGAAAAGGTATACATTCATGACATTACTAGAATCTAAATTATATGAAAAGGGTAGGGTAACGGAACCCCAGCGGCATCCCCTATCAATTGATTATTGAAGTGGACCCCACCCCCAGGCAATACTGGACCATTATGAATTAAATCAAAAGGTCATTTATTTCCAAAATAGGAGACAACTATTATTAAATTTATGAGGAACAGTCAGGCTATTGCATAAATGGCTGAAATCTTTCTAGAGGTATCAAAGAAGGAAAAATGCCTTAACATTGCATGATTTAATTCATTTCTTTCCCCTACCCAAAATATTACCGATGTTTGCAGAAGGTAAACAAGAAACAGAATTTCACTTTAAAAACATGTAGCTCAACCTGTCAACAACAAAAGTACAGAATAAGTACAGGAAAAACTGACAGGGGGGGGGGGGGGGGGGGGGGGGGCTTTTGGACCAGTTTTTATTTATATTAAAAACTTACATGTACATAAAAATCATCATAAATGAAACTGACATATAAAACAAAACAATCAAGGTATGAAAAATGTTAAGAGTTGTTACATGATGATGATGCATCTATTCTTTTTTTATTTTTACTGATAAAATGATTTAAATATTCTTATCAAAAAGAATTCCCCCCCCCCCCCCCCCAAACAAAAAAAAAATAGCATTACATTTTACCTTCATTTTAAAAGCAGAAACTACAATATATTTTGGAAACAATGAAGGATAGTGATTTCTATTATATTATTCCTGGATATTCTACTTCAAATTTGCAAAAATTATTTGATATTACAAAATTTTTGCATTATCATGATTATATACAAAAGCATGAAAAGTAAGATGGTAATTGAGTTGGAAATAAATTGTTTTGAATGTAAGAGAAAGGTAAATGATACTTATTTTATCAGTACAAATGTATTTGCATATACTAAAAATGTATCTAATTCTTTATAAACAAATAATTTTAACTGTATGTTTCAGCAATATGTCCAAGATGCAGAAAGACCCTTTATTGTGGGCAATCCACTTCCTGTAGCCTGGCTGAAAATCTTGCAAATAAAAATGTAAGTTATAATGCTAGTACATGTTCTTATTTTATTCAGAGTCGATTTACATGTATGGTATCTCTATCTGTTAATGGGCTTAATTTTATCAGTCCAACTGGCATATAAAGGAGTATATCAAACATCATGATACATTAAAAAAGTTTACCCCAGTACTGAAAGTCTGAATACCAAAAGAATTTATAATGATTCTCCAAATTTTTTTTTTTTATTATGAAAATATTAAAACAAACATAAAATTCACAGGGAGTCCTGATAGCCTGTTAATGGATAAGCTTACTGTGGTTTATGTTTTTAAAGACTCAGTTATCATCTGATATAAGTAAACCTTTTTTTTTATGCAGTGTTTGATGAACAGTGACAACCTTGGTGACACGTGTAGCTATCAATATGAAGAACAGTATAATCTCATACCTTATCGACTTACTAGTGGTTATAATGTAAGTATCATTGAAAATTTCATTTATATCAAAATTTGCAGTATTAAAGCTAGATACGATAAAGTATGCCCAATCACAGCCTTACGCTGGTTGGGTCTAGGTTAACAGATTGACATCATGTTTTCGATAAATGATGTTTGAATCGATTCTATTGAATAGGTTTATATCAAAATTTGTCTATATGTTGAATGTTACTCTGAATTTTTTTTGCTACGTTACAAGGCCACAGACAGTATCGTAGCCCCATACAACAAGATGAAGCATCTCCTTGTCGTCATGGCTAAAGACTAAAAGATTTCAAGAACTTGCAATGTACTAACTACATGTTTAAAAATTTTGTTCATTTGAGATCACTCATTTTAGAGTGTCTACAAATCTCTTGGCCAAGTTCAAATTTGGGAAAATTCCTATTTTATAGGAGTTATTGCCCTTGATTGTTTTTTTTAATGAATTTCATTTGTAAACATTCTAGCTTTTTTATTTGTAAATTAATTGACTTCAAATTTATATACAAGCTTCATAGTCACTGGGGTAAAGCTGATGACCGTAACTGCATTCACGGTCATCCCAAGATGTCGGATGAAAAATTAGGTCAGTTTCTGTATTGTCTGTTAAAGTGTTTCTATATCATTTTCTTTATAAATTATACATTGAAACGATGTAAATTTACAAAAGAATCACTCGAAAAACACTAATTACTTCCGAGAAATGTGCATGAAACGGGAAATTCGATTTGAAAAAATTGTTAAGATGACCGTAAATCATAATCAAAATATTTTCAAGATGACCGTAACATAAAACTAGGATGACCGTGATTGGTAAAAAGATGACCGTAACTTGTAAAGGATGACCGTAATTTGTAGAGACTGACTGTAATTTATATAGGACGACCGTAACTTTTATAGGATGACCATCAATTCTAAGAAATATCCGTATTGTATTCAAAGCTTTTTTGTTGAGTTTGTCGATATCAATAGGGGCTCGGTTAGCGGATATAAATATGTGTCATAAATTTCTTTTTTTAAACTATAATATAATTGGCCATATTTAGGATTTATAACAATGATAGTAAATTGCATATTTCTCGTAAACAATGAAATATTTATTGATATCGACGTTAAAATTTTAACACAAATTGACAGCGATACGACGAATATTTGAAGAAACATGAATGTGTCCCTAGTACACAGATGCCTCATCTACACTATCATTTTCTATGTTTAGTGGACTATGAAAATGGGATAAAACTGTAATTTGGCATTAGAATTAAAAAGATCATACCATAGGGAAAATGTGTACTAAGTTTCAATTTTATTTAACTTGAAGCTGGACAAACGGACAAACAAACAGACGAAGGGACGAACGTACGCACAGACCAGAAAAACATAATGCCAATAAATGGAGCATTAAAAACATTAATAATACATACGAATATTTGGTAATCGAGCCCATGTGTATGGTTCCAGAGGAAGCAGATTAAAATCTTAATTTGTCTTGATATATGCAGGCGGAAACACTTTTGAAATAGAACAAAAGAATCGAAGCTCTGTGTTTATCGAGAAAGCGATAAATGTTAACTGTAATGTTTGATATAGTAACAGAATTTTAAAAAGTTAATAGAAACAAATAAAACGACAATTTTTTATTTTAAAAACACCATTTGCATAAGTTTTCAATGTATCTATTACATAGTAATGCAAAACAATAAGATATCAAGTCGACGACATGGTTTTTATCGGGGCCTTTTATAGCTGACTATGCGGTATGGGCTTTGCTCATTGTTGAAGGCCTTACGGTTACCTATAGTTGTTAATGTTTGTGTCATTTTGGTCTTTTCTGGATAGTTTTCTCATTGGCAATAATATCACATCTTCTTTTTTATATATTATAGTATCTATAAGTTGGATTTAGAAAATGCGTAACCTCCGAATTTTTTTGTTTATCACGGACGGAGAACATATCAATCTTTTAGTTCAGAAATTTTCGTGTCTGCCTTTCCATTATGTGAATCAAGAAAAAAATCCCCAAAACAGGTAACGATTGTATCGAAAAGAGAAAAATCGAGTGCACCTTTTTATGTTAGGGCATGTTTGGGGTGTATATTTTGTCTTTAAAACGTACAAAGCAAGAGTATTTTATATAGCATCTCGCTTCAGATTCTATCATTATTATATATCAAAGCTACAGGTTGACTTTATAATGAAAAAAATGACAGTACGAAAAGATGAAATATATGGGTCAAGTGAGATACCTATCTAATGAATCACAAAAACAGAGTAGGGTGTGTTCGAATAGCTATTTTTTCTAAGTACTTGACAACAGTCTTTTAATTTGAATGATGAAAATGGATATCTTCGAAAAAATATGATTTTCTTGTGTGTGATAACTAGGGTTTATAATTTTCAACCACTGAAAATGTTTAGTCTGCCCTTCCACGAAATATTTAATTAGATTTTTTTTAAATGCTTAAGAATTTTCATCTGACATCCGAACAGACAATATTTTTAAGTTGAATCAATGCAGACAAGATCATTAACTAATGCTCATTAGCTAGTAGATACATTTGTCTTTTAAAATATAACTGACATATAACGATCGATCGTAATGGTGCTATGTGGATAAATTTATCAGTTTTTAAGAGCAAAATTGGCAGAGCGTCATCCCTACAATGGCTTCCATTTCTACGATTGTGAGCATGAACTGGCGTAATGGGGAGATAATTTTGAAGAAGTAGAATCCTGACTGTATGAATAACATTTCTGTATATATACAAATTGACAACGTTCCGCCTTGTGATACGCTTTTCGTACAATACTATTTTAAGGATCTACTTTGCTGGAGCTCACCTTCACTAGTTTATTCGAATGATATTTTCAAAATATTTCTGTCGACATTATTAGCACGACAAAATGAAAGACGATATACTATCAATGGGTGTACATGCAATTTTTTGGCATTTTTAAAAATGTGTATTTATTATATGTCATTAAAAGGAATCCCAGAAACAAAAAAAAAATCTTTTGTCGAGCAGTTGAAGGCTGTGCACCGCATTTTTTTCATTATGCTTATAAGGTGTCATTTTATCGCGCTTTTGTAGCATGTTTTCCCTTCCTGTTCATTTGGATGTCTTTTGGCAAATTCATTTTAAAAATTAAACCCTCTACTGTAAAAAAGATACATATGGTAATCTTTGCATTTGAAGCATGTCTTATTTTCTTCTACCTATAGGATAAAACTCTCATATTAATATGTGTATACCAACACGATTCATCATTTGATACAAAAAGATAGTTATATAAATACGGATATTTCTTAGAATTGAGGGTCATCCATTAAAAGTTACGGTCATCATTTACAAATTACGGTCATCTTAAAAGCAGTTACGGTCAGCCTTGTTATGAATCGCTGATTCTGTTACGGTCATCTCGATTGTGATTTACGGTCATCTTGGCGATTTTTTCAAGTCGAATTTCCCGTTTCATGCACATTTCTCAGAAGTAATTAGTGATTTCCGAGTAATTCTTTTATAAATTTACATCGTTTCAATGTATGATTTGTAAAGAAAATGATATAGAAACACTTTAACAGACAATACAGAAACTGACCTAATTTTTCATCCGACATCTTGGGATGACCGTAAATGCAGTTACGGTCATCAGCTTTACCCAGTGATAGTGAGAAAAGCATGCATTTGTTATTTCAGCAGTGGTTTTTCAAATCCCATTAAATAAATATAGCATTAAAATTATTTTGTCAGTAATCAAAGGCACACATTTAATAAAATTTGTGAATTTTTATTTATATTTTTAAAATAACATTTATTTTCAGTTTGCTGTACATGCTTCCACATCATCAAGTCAGGAAACAACCAGTCATTTTGAAACTGAAAGTTGCTGCAATACTGATAGTCAGGGTACAGAAGCATCTGTTATCAGAATTGATAGACTTGGAAAATTCAATGAACTCTTGGAAACATGTGACATAAGCCCTGTAAAGTGTCTAACTGAATCTTTAGAGAAGTCAAGTGAGAGAACAAAAAGAAGATATTTATCAAAAGCAAATACTTGTATAACTGCTCTACTGAACACTATTTGTCCTGATGATTCTGAGTTCATCAAAAAGTCTCTTTTTGGAGAGCAAGAAAATGACAAAAATAAAACCGCAAGCTCTTTGTTGAATGCTATTGTCAGCTCATACATGGTTGAAAACACCTCAATATTGAGGAGACAGTTATTATCAATAGCAACAAATGATTACAGTTTTGAGAAGTCAGTGCCAGTATACGAGGATTATCACACTACAAGTTTTATTCTGCTAAGAAGCATGCACAAAATATTGGTTTAGGTGTTCCTGCACAAACATCAAAGATTTATCGTTCAAAAATAAATGATGGACAGCTTGATCATTTTTTAGACTTCATTACTTCAAACCACTTGATCAAAGATTTGCCAATTGGAGAAAAAACATTACAGCTTTCAACTGGTGAACTCATTCAAACACCAAATGTAATCAGAAGTATTGCCCCTGCAACAATCATCAGGCAGTATACACAGCTATGTGAGGATGAAAACATTCAGCCTTTAGGTATTTATATCATTTGGAATACAATTTTGTTTAAACAGTTTGAATTTTATGAATTAAGTATGTTTGCTGGTGACGTCAGACATTTTGTTAACAAAATTTGAGGTTTTCTGGCTAATCCCATTTCATTACCTTAAAATATAAAGTCCACAAACATTTCATTTTTAACCGCCCTGATGGTCTGGTGGTAGCATGCTCGCCTTGGGGTGGCATGTCTTCCTGTGTGAACTACCATTTTCATGGAATTATGCATATTTTGCAATTTTTTGTCATTTTTTAGGATTTATGTACATAAAGGTCTTGAAATTTCCCACAATGTTTTTTGGGGGTTTAAACCCAACTATATATCTTCTACGTATATTACCATTAGTTTAATTTCAAATCAGTGTGCAAAGGTAAAAAAAATCTATTCAAAAAAGGCTTCAAAAGGGAATTTTCTTGATTTGGTAAAATGCCAAAATTTGTATAAATAAAGTGCTCTTTGAATTATGCAGAATTATTTTTATGAATAGTTTTTTATATGATAAGAAACTTGAAATACAGTAGTTTAAGATAAATAGCAGCATATTCCACTGTATTGTAAATATTATACTATATTATGTCAATTAAATTTGTCAGAATTGCAATTTTTGTGTTTTTTCTCAGGAGGCCATTGTATGAAAAATAGGTAAAACCGTTTCCATAGTAACCCATCATTTTGGTTATTTTTTTTTTATTGAAAACATTAATGGTAATGTAGTGTGACTACACACAATAAGTTTAAAGAAATTTGAAAAGGTAGTGTGGCCAGCCAGTATTGACATTGTTTGATAATTACAGAGAATTGATATTAAGTTTTCAAAAGCCTTAACGCGCTTGAATAAAAAAATTCCAAAATTCCGATTTCGGTATACGGTTGTCCGGCTTTCGATTTTTCGTGTGAAAAAAAAAGTGCTTCCATCAGAACACTGCGTGTACATTTAGATCGATTTGAATACTTCAACATGGGTACGAGAAAGAACGACTGAAATCTACATACTATAAGTTTTACCCTCACGAATAAGCCATTTTAATCGATCAAAGAGTTGGATCTCTCAACTCACGATTTCTTAAAGTTCAAGTTTAGTCGTCTGATCTGTAACCGTACGAACATTTCCCTGTTTCTTGTGGTGACTTTTCAACACTTTCGTATTGTCACAATCAGCTTAAGATCGGTGATGATGTGCTCTCTTTTCAAATCGTTCGATATCAATTATGAACAAGCTCTTTGTATATTTCATGCAAACCCCTCATTTTTGTTGATGACATTGATTTGTGCGTTCTGAATTGAGTTACACATTTTGATCATCGATAGAAATAAAATAAATAAATAGACCTTATATGATACATATATATTATTGTTTGTCTATGTAAGTGTGATTTTTGCTAAAGATAGATTAAAACAATTGTTGTTGCCTAATCATAACAAAGGAATAAAACATAAGTGTATATGTAAGACTTAGATCGACGTCCGGTATCTAATCGACGTCCGTTCTTCAAATCGACGTCAAAATCTGACGTCACAATAAGATAACATTCCAAATCAACCGCCAATTTTATACCCCCTCTAATCGACGTAATTGTTGTTGTTTTCAAATCGACGTTCAAAGGAGTAGGGGCAATAAGGGCCAAAATCGGCCCCAGCTTAGAACAAATTCATTTTTTTCTAAAATAAAAAGAATCATGCCTAAACTATCTACTTCATAGAACAGAAAAGATTTTGTTCATATCTCAAGCCGTTTTTGCGTGAAAGACTTTTAAACTTATGACAGATAAATTAAAAAATCCTCTATTTTCATGGAATACTTTTATTTGAACAGCGGTATACTCCTGTTGCCTTTATTTATTTGTAGCCGTTTTAAAATTTTAATGTTGCATATATACTGTTTTAACAGTCAGTTGATTAGGGAAATGTTATTTTTTTTTTACTCAGATAGTGTACAAATGCTATTTCATAATATATGATTACAATTCATTATACTTAAAATTACAGAGTTACCGTTGCTATGGCAACGGAAACATATTTAAAAAAAAATCAAAACATAGATAAGCGCTTTCAGGTAGATTGGGTTTTAAATGTTGGACGTTTGAAATGTTGGATGATAGATATTTCTTAAACTTCCTTAAAAAATCAATATATTTTCGATTTTCAATATAAACATGATGAAAACTTAGGGTCGTACACTTTACGATGATTATTTTAGCTGGTAATATCTGACTTAGGAGAAACTCTGGATTTTTTTGGTGAAAATTGGGGCCGATTTTGGTGTTTATTGCCCCTACTCCTTTTGCTTTGCTAATCCGTTCAATGGACTAGTTGCAATGACGTCATACATTTATTAAGGTGAAGGATACGTAATTGCACGCCTGTTGCGGAATTTGGGCACAAAAAACACAAAAAAAACATGCATCGTTAGTTGGCGAGTTATCGCCCCTACCCCAAAAAAACGGGAAATTGGCACATGAAATAGATATGACTTCGTGCGGTCTATCATGAATCCAAACAAGTATACACGTGCTATCATAAAACTTCAATGAAATTACTAGAATGATTCCAATCAGAAATATGAGTATCCTATTGTGAGTTAGTCCGAATCTTCCACTGTGTTTTTGTTTTAGACACACAAGAGGAGCAGGTACACAATACGACTCTTTGTTTATTTCAACAGAAAGTAAAAATGCCTACACAACAAAATTATATACACAAATTAATCAGTGACGATTCTGCTTCTAGTCGTTTCAAACTCGTAAAAATCAAACCAAAATTGACGCCACAACAATATTTGAAAAATCATAGTTTTCAATGAAATTCACAGCACAGTGTAGCATAAAATGGAAATAATAACCGATGTATTGCATGTGACTTTGTTTTTTAACTAGAAAGACGTTGGCATGTCTCGTTGGTTTTTTTTGCAATTGAAAATTTTTGGATAATTTATATTCATGTGAAAAGTATAAAAGATACAATGGGGTAATCGACCACTAGTGCAACATTTATAGCATGCATAAGTCGAAGAACAAAGCTAACAGCATAGAAAACCAAACACACGAAAAAAAGCAACAACATTTGATTCCGTCCACAAAACATTACGCAGAAACTACGAATTGAACACTTTGAGATTTATCTCAGAATAAGTAAAATCTTTGTCATCCAAATCTTAGTTCTCCTTCCTCAATGTGTCTTCTATTCCGTCCGCAATTTTTCTTGAAAGTAAAATCTAAATTTAGAACCATGATTGATTCTGAAACTATAATACATGTATAATAAAAATTGAATATGCTGTTTTTCTTTATCAAATTCCAATTTCGAAGGGATAGACAAATTTGTTTTCTTTTGTTGTCATTTGATATGTAAATCATAGGTACAGGCTAAGGAAGAAGCGATTCGATAAAAACTTTTCTTATATCAACGAGCGATATTGTCTTATATCAACGAGTTGCATTGTGGGTAATTTCAGACGAATGTTAGCATTTGTACGAAAAAAGGCAGATTTCTCGGAATAAAGAAATGACTCTTTTGTTAAAACAGGGTGACATTTAACACGACATACGTTTGGTGTATAATTTCCATGAATTATTTTATGTAATAACAAGCAAGGTGTATTTAAACGAGAAAATTGAATTGTTGAATAAATTCAACATAAATGCACGATTATTCATTTGTAGATGTACACATTCTATAAATATCATGTAGCAAATTCAGTGGAATGCAATTGAGATGAATTCAATTGTTTGCTAAGCCAAAATCACCTATAAGTCAAAGATACTGCTATATTTTATTATATCAATGCGATATTTGTCTCATATCATAGCGATCATTTTTTAATATCAAAAATTTATGAATGCGATACTTTTCTAATATAACTGCCATAGTTTTCTAATATAAAATGAATACGATGACACGTCACAATGCATGTCAAGAAAACTGCAAACATAATTCACAAACTTAGATTATGACCGGTTTAATGTTTTAAGATCAATATCACTAAAATTTCGTAACTGTAACAAAATTAACGCTTACATGAACTTATCATTTCGAAAATGCTGCTTGACCCTATTGATAGTTGCAAGTGTTAGCAACCTGTTCAGTCTATTGTTTTCAATCACATGGTTTAACCGACTAATTCTATTTGAAGTGATGATTCAATGGCGGAATTTAGATGTGGTTGCAAATAGTCTACCGACATATTAGATTCTAATATACTGGTCACACTGCTATAGCATATCCACCTTGGTAATATCGAAATAAACAAAGAAACATTCATTCAAACAATCCAATCCAATACAGCTCCAAATTACAATGAATATTCAAATGGTAAAATAAATAATCCAAACAAATTAAAATGTACAAATGCTGATGTCCCGAACTTTGAAGATACCAACTGAGTAGCCTCAGACTATAAATTGGACAACTTCAGATACAACGAAAATAAAAAATCTTGTCAAACAGAAAATGCATTTATTATTAACATAGAAAAAAAATAGTGAGAAGGAAAACAGTTCTTTTTGGATATCAAAGACTTTCCCCGTTGGTAAATCGATATCTCTATGAACATAATCAGCTCGCTGCGTGGACACTCTTTTACATCGCGATGTCCGTGAGGGCATTCCGATGTATTGTTGCCACAGAGATTTGACTTTCGTTTTTTTACTAGTAACCGATCGTATAAATACGCGAACATTTCTTAGTGCAAAATAACAATCCGTATCGCTTGTTATAAATTCATTTCTTCAATGAGTACTTAAAAAAAATGTTAAGAACACAAATGAATAAGATGTAAATGTCTTTTGACGTTAGAAATGTGTATATATCTTTTCTACATTTATAAATTTAGATCGTTCAGTTGGAGGACTGGAAAACATTTATTTATAAGGGGAAATTTTAAAGATGTATAGATATAAGAAGATGGTGCATGAGTTCGAATGAGACAACTTTCCATCAAAGTAATAATTTGTTTAAAGTTAACCATTATAGATCAAAGTATGTCCTTAAACACGGAGCCTTGGCTCACTGCGAACACCACGCTATATAGGAACAAAAAACATTACTAGTGTTAAACCATTCAAACAGGAAAACCAACGGTCTAATTTGTATAAAAAAAGGAGATTCAATAGTACAGGTCAGATTTTGTCGAATCAATCTGAACGAGGACAGTATGATTCATTTTTGTCACAAGTTAGTTTCATTGTTATCAATAAGGAAAGTTGTTCTGGAACTTATTCATCATTTATTCTTCATTTGATCATTTTATATTGTTAACGTTTCATTGCGTACATCGCTTTATGTGCGCCAGTTTTAGGAGTTTTTATACAGGACAGTGTAGGAATCCGTGTTACTTTCCCCTCTCTTCTGAGTGACGTAAAACTGCTCAGCGAGGCGTGTGCACAACTACAAGGAACATTCATCGGACACGTTGTCCAAAGGAACAATTCGTGGCTAAACACAGCGTGAGTTACATTTAAAACATTACAAATCATGTCTTTACATTAGCAATGAATTGTTTTAATATATTTCCCTATGTTCAAACTGTTCGTATCTGCGATTACACAATTTAATTCAGACAGAACCCGACGTGTGCAAGAATATTCATCTTCTTGTCATTATAAAGAACTTTTACAGCTTTATATAACTACGAACTGTGTATCCGTATTTTAATGGACTTTAATTATCATTGAACACATTGTAAAATTGTATTTATATTTGTATTTTCAGTTTTTCACCATTTGGATTGGTAGTGAAATAAAAGTCAGCTCCTGATTGTTTTATCTTTACTTAAACCCAGTCGTCTTGGTTACACTCACGACACTCACTGGTCAGGCCAGTACAGTGAAAAAGCAACAACTTGCCTGTTGTTTTTCTTGGATAACGTACGCTATTCAACGACAGTCAACAGGCCAACAACGTAGTTTCAACGACAACGTTTCGTGCTAGTAAATTGACAACAACTTGTCTACATATCTCCTGAACAGGAAATACAACGGAGCATCGTTCGTAGCTGTAACCTCGACACTTCGCAACACTGCTTGTCCGTCCTAGGCAGCAAACCAACAACGTTGAACAAACATTGCCTACAAATAGTTGATTTACATCATAGATCCCAGTCACGCGGAACAGCAAGAAGAGGTCCAGCCCCCGGAGGGAGATGTCATTGAAGAACTAGAAGAAAATCCGTCTAAAACAACAAATTTAGATGAAAATGCTGAGACTAGATGAGTGCGTGAACTTACCGAAAAGGGCCAGGAGCCTTTATAGAAAAACGTGACAAGTTTTATCACGACTTAGAGGCCCTATGGTCAAACCTAGAATCTCGGTTCTTAGAAACGTTCGACCAAGCCTCCTAACGACCTCCAGCAATTGTTAACAGCACAAGATAAAATAGTACAAGCCTGTACTAATTATCGCAGGCTCACAGACGAGTACTTGAAATTTCTCAAAAATACGAAAACATTAGACAGCCTTCAAGACATTGATACGTGCAAATTCTCAACGGATATACGAATGTCTAAAGTCGACCTAGCAATTGAAACTTTGCACGAGCATCGCCTTACCTTGACAAAGGCTAAATCAACAAAAACGAGGACATCTAAGGGCAAGACCATCTCGCACATGGCAGCTCACACGTCTCTGACATGTCGAGCCTAGCAAGGAGAAAGCGTGCCAAGGCAGAGTCCGCTAGATCAAAGATAGCCTTTGCCGAGCAAGAAACTGTCCTCCTAAAGCAGGAGGCCGTTTTACAGGAACAACTATACAGACAAACAGAAATTTAGGCCGAAATGGAACAAGAAGCCATCCGTGCAAAACAAGAGGCCACACGTAGAAAAGCTGAAGCGGAACAAGAGGCCACGCGAAAAATTGCTGAGGCTGCACACATGAAAGCTCAAATGGAACTGGAGGCTGCTCACCTGAAAGCTCGAATTGAACAAGAGGGAGAGCACATCAAAGCTAAAAAAGAACAGGAGGCCGTTCGTAGGAAAACTCAAATGGAACTGGACGCCGCACGTGCGGTCCGAGAAAAAGCCGAACTTAAGGCCGCTATGAACATTCTCGAAGCAAAAAGAGAGGTTGCAGCCGCAGAAGCCGAGGCTCGTATCCTGGAATACGATGACAGCCAAGCAGTTAGCGATCTCCCTGACGAAAAGAAGACCCGCTCCAGCGAGTGCAAGATTTCGTTAATAAACTTCCTGTATCAACTGTTGTAAAGAAAGTAACAGGACCTCAAAAGAAAAAACAAATTCCTGTTAAGATTGAGCTAAGTCATGAAGCACCAGCGTTCGTGCCATCCGTGGCACTGAACTTGCCATCACAAACACTGATGTCTTGCCTACACATTCCAAGTCACCAGAAGTTGATGTTTTCCCAGATCTGGGAACATAACTGGCATAGGAAAACAGGGCGTATCAGAAAAGATCCCTGTCTTACACCCAAAACAAGGTGTTATAGAAGAGATCCCTGTCTTACACCAAAAAAAGGCGTTATAGAAGAGACCCCTGTTGCATACCAGCAACAAATCAATCCCACGTCGGAGATAACTAGATTTCTTCTATTCTTTATTCTCCAGGCTAACAAATTTTAATGACCTGGCAGAATCCTTCCATACTGGAAATACAGCTTCAAAAACGTCATAGACGAATTGCAAGTTTTAGACTCGAACAAATAGACTTACTAATTAAGTGGCTAGGGCCAGAGTCTGGTAAACATGCCATAAGTATTAGGGCATCAAATGCCAACAACCCTACTAGAGGCCTACAGAAATTATGGCAAAGACTAGATGAGCGATATGGTGCTCCAGAAATGTTGGAAGCCTCTCTCAGGAGTAAACTCGATAAATTCCCAATATTGACAAATAAGGACAACGCATATCTCTATGAACTGTCTGACATTCTATCAGAAATAGAATACCACAAGGAAAACCCCAAGCTGGGATATCTGCTAGCTTATTTTGATTCACCGACCGAAATAAACCCTGTCATTGAAAAACTACCCTATAGACTTCAGGAAAAGTGGATTACAAGGGCGTCTAGATACAAATCTAACCACGACGTTGCCTTTCCGCCTTTTATAGAGTTATCTGCATTTATCAGTGAAATCAGCAGGATTAAAAACGATCCTGGATTTATTTTTGGGTCAAGAGTCACACCAAGTACAAAAGGTGCTGCGCCAAGGTTAACAACTCAGCCTTGAACAAAAATCACCGTTCACAAGACACTGACAGCGGTCGAACAAAGATCTGGAGAGACTGCACAGCTACAAAATCTATGAATAATACACAATACCGAACATTCGCTAAATGAATGTCGTGGGTTCAGAGCTAAAACTATAGAGGAACGCAAGGAACTGTTGAGGCAAAATAATCTTTGTTAAAAATACTGTGATTCGACTATGCACAGAAGTCGTGATTGCAACGCGAGTATCAGTTGCAATGAATGCGGAAGTAAACAACACACTACCGCATTACACACTAATCGAGTGTACCAAACCAAAGGTGCACCGCCTTCACCGCCTAGATCAGTCGACGGCGGGGAGTAACTTGAGTTAGCTGAAACCAAGCTAACCTCTGTTAGTTCAACTTGCACAGATATATCCAAAGACGGCAACAGTAGTAAATCTTGTGCCAAGATACTTCCAGTGAATGTCTTTCACAAAGATAATCAGGACAAAGTAATTCGCATGTATGCAATTATTGACGACCAAAGCAACCGGTCTCTGGTGGCTCCTGAATTCTTCAGCCTATTCAACGTACAGGCAGAAACAAAAGACTATTTGTTATGCACATGCTCCGGCAGCAAGGTTACTTCCGGTAAACGAGGAAACGGCTTTGTCGTGAAGTCTGTACAAGACAATACTAGATTCAATCTGCATGAACTGATTGAATGCGATAACATTCCCAATAATCGGAACGAAATTGCTACACCTGAGGATATATTGCAATATCAACACTTGCAAGAACTACAAAAACATATTCTTCCGATTGATGAAAAATGCAAAATCCTATTGCTCATTGGAAGAGACCTTATAGAGGCACATCATGTCCTTGATCAACGTCAAGGACCACCAAAGGCTCCATTTGCGCAAAAGTTAAACCTGGGTTGGATTATTGTTTGAGAAATACGCTCCGATAAGCAACATGTTCACCTTGAACTCACTACAAAGGTAACAAATCCAACTTGCAGTGTTGTGAAACCACACACAAAGAAATTACCTGAGTGTAATAAAACCAACACCCAGTCAAATGAAATTCAAACTGATTCGTTCAAACATTATCCCCGTTTACATGGGCAACCGAAAACGAAATCAGCGACTTCTATCGTCAGATTTGCAGAAGCCGAAAAGTTCACTTCGGAAGCAACGCCACCAAAAGTGAATGCCAACAAAGAAAAGTACATCCGGAAACATTCAGTTCCCAAGGAAAGCTTCAATTCGCTTTTGGATACGCAAGGACAAGAGGAAAGCAGAATAGACAATTCCAACTTAAGTCACAGAGAAAAGGAACATGGCACCGGATGGTTTACTGTAGGCCGTAAACGTAAAGGAAAGCGTCCGTCTCGCAAGACGTCCTCGTTGGATCGCATATCCGTGTCGAAAGGAGATTCTTCAATTAGATCTACAGCCATGGAGTTGGATCTTAGATCGCCGCGATCTCGTCGGAAACACCGCCTTGTCTAGGATAGAAGCTGTGAAATACCCAGCCTCTCGTTGGACAACTTCTAAGTGAAACTTTGGACTGTTGCTATATATTTAACATTTTATTTGTTTTTGATAATGGAATAGTGATGTCAGATAGACCTCAGACGGGGAGTGTTCTGTAACTTATTCATCATTTATTCTTCATTTGATCATTTTATATTGTTAACGTTTCATTGCGTACATCGCTTTATGTGCGCCAGTTTTAGGAGTTTTATACAGGACAGTGTAGGAATCCGTGTTACTTTCCCCTCTCTTCTGAGTGACGTAAAACTGCTCAGCGAGTCGTGTGCACAACTACAAGGAACATTCATCGGACACGTTGTCCAAAGGAACAATTCGTGGCTAACCACAGCGTGAGTTACATTTAAAACATTACAAATCATGTCTTAACATTAGCAATGAATTGTTTTAATATATTTCCCTATGTTCAAACTGTTCGTATCTGCGATTACACAATTTAATTCAGACAGAACCCGACGTGTGCAAGTATTCATCTTCTTGTCATTATAAAGAACTTTTAAAGCTTTATATAACTACGAACTGTTTATCCGTATTTTAATGGACTTTAATTATCATTGAACACATTGTAAAATTGTATTTATATTTGTATTTTCAGTTTTTCACCATTTGGATTGGTAGTGAAATAAAAGTCAGCTCCTGATTTTTTTATCTTTACTTAAACCCAGTCGTCTTGGTTACACTCACTGGTCAGGCCAGTACAAAGTCTTCCGTGCGTGCGTTGCGAGCATATCGGATATATATCATTTCGGTGCGTTCATTATAAAATTTTTACAACGATGCGTGAACAAAACAGACATAATAGGTAAAATTGTCAAAATATGGGTACATCAGTCTAATATTAATACTAATTAGTACTAATATTGATATAACAAAAACAGCGCTATGATATTTTAAAAGTATCGCATTGATATAAGAACAAATAGCATTTGTTTATTTATGTATATAAGAAAAACAAAACACTTCAAATTTTACACGGATATAAACATTAGCTTCTAACGAACTTCTGAATGTATATTTAGACTCAATTGTTGTTTATATTTGAACAATAAGTTTTACAGTTAGTATTTTCTTAATTTTTCGTTGCCTAAAACAACATTTTCCGCATGGAATGTCTGCATATTTACAATTGATATTAGACAATATCGCTATGTGATATAAGAACAGTATTTATCGATACGCTTCTTCCATAGACTGAGGTAGTGAATACAATTTTAAAGTGAAAATTTTCTTCTCAAAATTGAAAGTCATCATGCAATAACGTCGCCGAATATTTAAAAAATGTCCGCTAAAATTCAAACTTCCAGAGGATATAGCTTGCTATCTAGCACGATTGCTTAAGACTTTCTGTGCACTTAAATTTTTTTTTAAAAATCTGTGAAAATCTTGATAAAGTAAAAATATCTGCCGTTTTTTATGATTTGTCCTTTATATCCTTTGTATTTATGGCGTATCATGCTGTTAATTTCAAAAGTGTAGCTGGAAAACCAAAACAGTTACCCCCTTGTTTTATTTATTTTCTGATGTATTTTTACAAGCAGAATCCACATGTAAATTTATAACATTTCTGTGGAGTTGTACGTACACTCCACCTTAAATGAAATATGACAGCCAATGGGACAATTATCCACAAGAGTTCAAATGAAGTTGATGTAAAGCAATTATAGCCAACCGTATGGCCTTCAACAATAAAAAAAAACCCATAACATACCATACCGTCGGCTATATAAAGCCCCTACAATGCAAACAAGAAAAATAACAGCCTTATTTATAACAAAACAATTCCTGTATTGACACAGGCGCACAAAGAATGTATAAAAGTCAGAAATGTATTGAAAAATATCATAAAGAGTCCGAATTATAAAAGAAATTGACTGCACGTTTTTATTCTGTCTATTGTTGAAGACTGAATGTTGGCGGCTAGACGTCATTTGGTTTTCTTTCTCCTTGAATTGTTTTATCATTGATGTATACAGTTGTTTATTGATATAAACGACATACGACAACTTGATCGATTTGATTAACTTCTATCAAGATAGATATTAAAATGCATGTATATGTTAGAATATGTTAGTGGTAGTCTTGTTATCATGTATCGATTTTAGTCCTTTACTTTTGCTTGGGTTGATTCCTTTGGAAAACATTTAACTGAATTTGTTGTGCATTCTCGAACGTCTTCTAAATCATTACGATTTGTAATGTATAAAGACAACTAGTTTCTTAAATAGCCTTCCATCAAGAGAAAACCAAACAGCTGATATAAATAAGGACTAATCTAATAAAAATAGTAACAAAAATGCTGCGTCGGATAGAAATTGGCCTTTTGCAAATGTTTATCAGTTCATCAGTTATTTATTTCAGGTTGAAACAATCTCTGTGGAAAGTCTGTATTTACTAACTGTTTAAAATCAAGTTGTTTTAAGAACCCTAAAAAATCAGACCTAAATTCGTTTTATTTTTCATATTTGAATGTTTCAAAATCAATCAAAGTCTTATACATGTACATGTTTCTCTTACTCGTTTTATACTTTTCCAGACCTGTTGATTATTTTTATTTTATCAACGTCTGGTTCAGTTTGTGATTTGTCAAAATTCGATTATGACGTTTAATTGTCTTGCTGTGTTTTGAAATTTTCATTGTGACGTCATGAAAAAAGGCGACTATGTCTGATGAAATAAAAAGAACACATCTTTTTGCAGATCATTCGAAAAGAAGGATTATGATTGTCTGCATATCGTATAAGAATCATTAAAGAAACAGATTCCACCCCCAAATATTGTGCAATACGATATTTATCCACTCTCGACAGTTAAATTTAAATATTAAACTATCTTTAGTGGATAAATATCGAGTTTCACTTAATGCAGCGGTAGAATCTATATAAATACATATATACAGTAACTTATTATTTATTGGTATTAGATATCGAATAGAGAAGACTGCAATCGATTAGACGTCGTTTTGGCAATACGTGTGGTTACATTGGACGTAGATTAGAGGGTCATAATTTTGGACAACGATTTACTGAAGTATCGTCAGAATTGGACGTCGATTAGAGACCGGACGTCGATCTGCGTCTAACATATATGTCATTATATTTTACTTTATCCTGCAACCAGTCAACTATTGTACAAAAATGAGATACACAAATAAAGGTTTGCTCTGTATCAAAGTCTTATCATACCCCGCTTTTGTGTTGAGCAATCGGTGACGTGGATATATCGACATAATAAAATGCCTGTACCAAGTCAGGAATACGACAGTTGTTATCCATTCGTTTGATGTGTTTGAGCTTTTGATTTTTCTATTACATAACAAACTTTCCGTTATGAATTTCCTCGGAGTTCGGTTTTTCTGTTATTCAACGTTTTGCATAACAGTTCATATTGGGGTTCTCTTTGCAGTCAATGTTTAAACTATGTCGATTTCTTTTGAAATTTTTTTTTTATGTCGATTTCTTTAAAAAAAAAAGACAATCATTTAGATGTGAACAACTAAAATATAAAGTGTTGGGTGTAAATTTCAGGATAAAAAACAGTATATGTACTTCGTCGGAATATATAAAATGTATTTGTTCTCGCTACGAAACAGGGGAAAAGCTCGGGAATTCGCTTTTCATCCTGTTTCTGAAGCTCATACAAATAAATTTTGATATATTCCGATAATGCACATATATTGTGTATATACTGTATGTACTTAAGCTTTCAATTACAAACTAGAGGCTCTAAAGAGCCTGTGTCGCTCACCTTGGTCTATGTGAATATTAAACAATGGACACAGATGGATTCATGACAAAATTGTGTTTTGGTGATGGTGATGTGTTTGTAGATCTTACTTTACTAAACATTATTGCTGCTTACAATTATCTCTCTCTACAACAGTACTTTCTGTGAAAAATGTTATTGAAAATCTTCAAATTTTAAGAAAATTGTTAAAAATTGACTATGAAGGGCAATAACTCCTTAGGGGGTCAATTGACTATTTTGGTCATACTGACTTATTTTTAGTTCTTACTTTGCTCTACATTATTGCTGTTTACAGTTTATCTCTATCTATAATAATATTCAAGATAATAACAAAAAAACAGCAAAATTTCCTCAAAATTACCAATTCAGGGGTAGCAACCTAACAACCGATTATCTGATTCATCTGAAAATTCCAGGGCAGATAGATCGTGACCTAATCAACAATTTTACTTCCTGTCAGATTTGCTCTTAATGCTTTGGTTTTTGAGTTATAAGCCAAAAACTGCATTTTACCCCCATGTTTTATTTTTAGCTATGGCGGCCATCTTGGTTTGTTGGCCGAGTTGCCGGACACATTTTTTTAAACTAGATACCCCAATGATGATTATGGCTAAGTTTGGTAAAATTTGGCCCAGTAGTTTCAGAGGAGAAGATTTTTCTAAAAGATAACTAAGACTTACAAAAAATGGTTAAAAATTGACTATAAAGGGCAATAACTCCTAAAGTGGTCAACTGACCATTTTGGTCATGTTGACTTATTTGTAGATCTTACTTTGCTGAACATTATTGCTGTTTACAGTTTATCTCGATCTATAATAATATTCAAGATAATAACCAAAAACAGCAACATTTCCTTAAAATTACCATTTCAGGGGCAGCAACCCAACAACGGAATGTTCGATTCATCTGAAAATTTCAGGGCAGATAGATCTTGACCTGATGAACAATTTGACCTATGTCAGATTTGCTCTAAATGCTTTCGTTTTTGAGTTATAAGCCAAAAACTGCATTTTACCCCTATGTTCTATTTTTAGCCATGACGGCCATCTTGGTAGGTTGGCCGGGTCACCGGACACATTTTTTTAACTAGATACCCCAATGATGATTATGGCCAAGTTTGGTTTTTTGAGTTATAAGCCAAAAACTGCATTTTACCCCTATGTTCTATTTTTAGCCATGACGGCCATCTTGGTAGGTTGGCCGGGTCACCGGACACATTTTTTTAACTAGATACCCCAATGATGATTATGGCCAAGTTTGGTTAAATGTGGCCCAGTAGTTTCAGAGGAGAAGATTTTTGTAAAAGTTAACGCAGGACGACGACGACGACGGACGCCGGACGCCAAATGATGAGAGAAGCTCACTTGGCCTTTCGACCAGGTGAGCTAAAAATGTGTTCCTTGTCTTTGTTTGTTATTTTGTTAGCTGCTGGATCCCAACTACTGTCACGTTAACCAATTATATCTGCTTTGATTGCTTACCCAGTGTTTGTTGATATAATTTAAATATATACACTAATTGCATACAAATAGGAGATTTAGCCAACTGTAAAACCAGGTTCTTTAGAAAACGAGGCAGATAGTACTGATCTTTCTATAGATGGTTCGCATTTGGGTGTTGATGCAACTTTTGAACTATAGATTGGCATTATTTTGAATTGCCTATGTTGAAACATACAACATGGATAGCTTATCCCGTTCCGGTTTGGTTCTATAACTGATGCGATATTAAAAAGCTTACCCTTCGCATATATACACATGGAAAAAAGTATTGCAACACCTTGATTTTTTAAAATTTGAAAAATCAGCCTCTTTTTTTGGATGGAATATAATAAAATATTTGTATAATATTATTGAAACATAGTTTATGATAACATTGGCATTGAAACGAACAAAAAATGTTTGAAAAAAAATGATTTATATAACCACAATTTTAATAACAAAATGAAGTGTTTTTTGTACAAAAAAATGCATTTTACAACTTTTACTGTAGTCGAACCTTACAATGTCAGACATCTCAAAATTAATCTTCAGATGACTGTTCACATCATGGTTGATCGTTATACGCCAAAGAATTAGTACTTTGTGCGCAGCCTCCATTCAAACGGATAACCGCATCTAAACGTCTTCTGATTCCTGCCAAAAATCAACTAATTTGTTGCTAAGGTAGCAGCAACCATTTCTGATGAAGAGCATTGTTTATTTCATGATGCGTTTGAACTGGGGTGTCCTTTCGCGCACGTACCGCCCAATAGTGTTCCATATATGCTCGATATGGTTCAAATCCGGGCTACGATCCGTCCAAGGAAGATGAACCGAGTTCCATTGCAACAATGGATCTTCCTCCACGATGCTAATTTTCAACTTTAGCGAGCTCTGCACTACATTGGATACGGAAAACTGTGTGTCTGTTTGTAAGCAAAGGTCTCTGAAATGGTCTTATCGCACGATAACCAGTAGCGATGAGTCGATCACGAACAGTTCTTGTTAAAAAGCTCCTGTATGCCCACCACTCTCTTTTTAGGATTGTATTGTATGCAATGGATTTCCTTCTGACCAACCTTCATTATGCTTGATTTTCCTTAGCAAATGGTATAGGGGGTCTTCTTTATCTCGGAAGGTCTTGAACATCGTTTAGTGCCTTATTTTTAACTCAAAAAGACTTATAGTGGAATGGGGATGACCAACAATACGTGCAGTTGTTTCAGCGACATCCCTGCTTCTCTCATGCTGATAATATGCCATCTTGCTGCAGTTTAGAGTTGTCGAGGACCCATTGCAAGGTGTCAATCACATAACTTAAAAAACTTGGTTATTTAAAGTGTTGAAAACAATGAGGATGAAAACATCTGTTTTGCTGTTTACGGGTACAGTAGCTGCATGTGCAGATAAAAACTTATCGATTCGATATTTATTGATTAAGCTCAGGTGATACTTAAATAATGTTTAAGTTGTTCTATTTTACCAAATTATATCACAAAAAAATAAAAAGTGTTTTTTTTATTTCAATTTCAATTTGGGTTGCAATACTTTTTTCCATGTGTATAGATGTTATTCAAATAGGGTAGCAAAATTCAAGGTATCATTAAACAGGAGTGTGTATAATACGTTATGATAAAGGCGTTTTAGAAACCCCAAATCATTTTAAAAATGTAAAAAGAAAAACAAGAGAGGAAGCGTATTGAAATTAAATAAAAACATATGTCGTGACTCAAACAGTGGTCACAATATGATGCATCAATGAACTGATTTTTTATTCCGGAAATTAGCTTGACAAATAGGGTTTATACTGCAAAAATGTGATGTTTAAATATGTACACCAGTAACGAAAGTTAAACTAGTATTATAACATGTATGATGTGCACTTGGTCCTGTATAAATACTACATTGACGAGTATATTTTTTTATTTTTAATTACCCATCGGCAAGCTCAGCTTAGATATCCAATAACACATGCTCTTCATATGTGTGCAATTAAATAAAGGCAACAGTAGTATACCGCTGTTCAATAGTAATAAAATGCACTAGATTTAGTTCTTGTGTGTCAATTTATTTTACCAGGAAATATAAAACGGTACAAAAGAAACAATAATTGACACATTGTATGCTTGGATAATACAATATCATTGTTAAAGGTCACACCATTTGTTATTCTACTATGAATTATTCTTTATTTATCAAAAAAAACATTCACGGAATATAAGAACAGAAAAGCTTATGAAGTAAACACTTGGTAATATTTTTGAGCTAGTATTCTTAGGTGCTTGTGTTGCACCGTTTGGTACTTGTTTTGCACCGCCTGATGCTTGTGTTGCACTACCTGCAGGTGCTTGTGTCGCACTACCTTCTGCTTTTATTGCACCGCCTGGTGCTTGTGTTGCATTGCCTGGTGCTGGTGTTGGTTTTGCTTTGTTTAGTGCTGGTGTTGCTTTGCCTGGTGTTGGTGTTGGTGTTGCTTTGCTATGTACTGCTGTTGCTTTGCCTGGTGCTCGTGTTGGTGTTGTTTTGCTTGGTGCTGGTGTTGGTGTTGTTTTGCTTGGTGCTGGTGTTGGTGTTTCTTTGCTTGGTGCTGGTGTTGCTTTGCCTGGTGCTGGTGTTGGTGTTGCTTTGTTTGGTGCTGGTGTTGATTTTGCCTTGCCTGGTGTTTGTTTTGCATTTCCTGGTGCTGGTGTTGGTTTGCCCGGTGTTTGTGTTGCATTGCCTGGTATTTGTGTTGCATTGACTGGTGCTGGTGTTGATGTTTCTTTGCCTGGTTCTTTGGTTGCTTTGCCAGGTGCGTTGGTTACTTTGCCTGGTGCTTGTGCTGCATTGCCTGGTATTTGTGTTACATTTCCTGGTGCTGGTGTTGCCTTGCCTGGTGCTGGAATGGCACCGCCTTGTGCTGGTGTTGCATTGCCTTGTGCATTTGTTGTTGGTAACGGTGTGCCGTGTTTCGTTACAATTTCAGCTGTAACAGAACAGAATAAACATTTGACCTACATCTATAAAGTCAGTAAGTTAATATATTTTATTTAAAGTTGGAACAAAAAAAATAAAAAAAGTTTTTGAAGATTGTAGTATTTACAGTTATAAATTTTAAATGCTATTATAATTGTTATTCAGTGGTTCCGTCTCACGCGAACTTTATGAACGTTTCCAGAGCAATTGTTTTGTAGCTAGTCCAAGGTCCGTGTAAGATTTATCAAGTCAAAATTTCAAAAAGTTTTCAAATTTTAGATTTTGGGATTTTTGATCAAAGTTTTAAAATATCAAAATTCCAAAATTTTCATTTTTTTTTAAATATTAAAAATTTGACCAAATAATTAAAATTTTAAAGTTATAAACTTTGTTTTAAAATTTAACAGTTTAGATATTTAAGCAAACTTTAAAAATATTAAACAGTTTTGATCATTACGCTTTTTGAAAGTTTGAATTTTTGATTTTCGATTAAAATATAGGAAAGTGGGAAAGGACTAAAAAGTGGAAACATGTACCTCTTTTTCAAATGTAGTCTTTCAAAGAACCATGTGAATACGAAATTTGCATTAAAACTTTATTTCTAGATTTCAACTGTTATCTATGATAATAAAGAACAATATTATATATTTCCATGAAGTCACAAATTTTAGTACAATATTGATTAAGTTTAATCTTTTACGATTTATTGTTAATTTTCTGTACTGAAAATATTTTACAATAACCATGCAGTATTACGATATATAAGAAATCTCAGTGTGCAGTACAGGGGATTCATAGTCTTTTCAATGCACTCCCGTGCTAACTTTGTATAAATGTACAGTCAATGACGAAATGATTAATACATATTATAGAGGCGAACTCATGAGGGATATGAAACGCTAAAAAAAGACAAAATGACAAACAGTAGTAGGGAGTGAGGAGTTTGATGCACCCCCAAAACACAGGGCGCTAGGGCGCTGACGTCATATGCGCATGCCCCGTCCCCAATATGATATATGGGCATATACTAGCCCTAATGACGTCAGCGGATACCATATATATGGAAAGCGACCACAATACCCTATGACCATATATGGAAATTATGACCAAATTTGGTAAGAACCTTATTTTCACTCAAAATAAACATACATGGTAGTAGAGAGTGATCAGTTTTAGGCGCCGAAAAAAGATAGGCACGCTGGCACGGATAAATATGGTCATGCCCCTCCCCAAAACGGAACCACCCGATGTCGGATTATGACTCTTGGACCACCATATGATGAATTCCATATATGGAAAGCGACCACAATACCCTATGACCATATATGGAAATTATGACCATATTTGGTAAGAACCTTATTTTCACTCAAAATAAACATACTTGACCATATATGGAAATCGACAAAACAACCTATGACCATATATGGAAATCATGACCAAATTTGGTAAAAACCTTATTTCCGTTGAAAAATCAAAATAAAATACATGACCATATATGGAAACCGACCAGATACCCTATGATCATATATGGAAATGATGACCAAATTTGGAAAAAAACTTTTATTTTCACTAAAAATCAAAATAAACATATATGACCATATATGGACAGCAGGTCACGTATCGTATCGAGGAACGTTAACTCTGGTACAAAACAAGGGAAGCAACTCTGTATATATATATCTCGTGGAGTGACAATTCAACGAGGCAAGGTCACGTAATCGTATCGAGGAACTCTGATACAAAAAAGGGAAACAACTCTTCATGATGTGAACATCAATCACCGATTAATCGTATCGTGTTCGGGGCAAATAGAAAAAATACCAACGCAGATGTCAGTTTCATATATATTTATTACATTCATTCGTACAATGCAAGCAGTTTGTCGTCGTTACTCATCAAGTCTCTAGACGAAAAATCTTTCACAATGTCTTCCATGCTAATGTTTCTATATCTCATCTTCACGAAATGTACACAATAGAGTCCGCACGTATCGGATGATCCCGGTTGCACTTGAGTCGTACTGAATCTGTATTGAGGTCCATTGGCGATGAGCACGTTCCTGAAGCGACGAAGGTAATACTCCGGAGAACGTCCGAACGAATCGAAAAATTCGACGGGTCCCTCTCGCGGGAAGTGGAACGCCACCCAGTGAATGCCCTTGCCGTCGCAGTCGTCCGTGTTGACGACGAAACTGCGGGGCCTGTTCGAGACTTCATCCGGCAGTTCATCGGCACAACACACGGTCGCCGGCAGGTCTTCGAGATAACACTCCAGTTCGTATCCATAGGTTCCCTCCACGCCGTCGTCTTCCGTTCTGCATCGTTTGGCGGATGGTTCTTCGCCACAGTCCCTCTCTTGATGGATCTCGAGTCCCCGGGCGTGCGCAAATACGAGTTCGCATGCGCGGCAAGCCATCAGGTCCGATTCGCTTCCGACGTCTTCTTCCCCGAATTCCATGGTGTTCGATTCGCTTCCGGTGAAATCGACGTCTTCGTCATCGGCTTCGGCGTCGTCCTCGCCTCCGCCCAAGACGTCGCTACGTAATCTCAAGTGTTCGGGTGTAGCGGCCTTCAGATCCACCAGAAGGTATCCGAAGGGTCTCCTCGTGGCCTCTAGGAACGTTTGCATCAAGAGGTGTCTCTGACTCGGATACATCTGTCTACCTAGCGTGGCGACGGGCTGGCGATCGACTGGATTGTCGAAGAGGACCAGGTAGTGACAGTTTCTCCTCTGAGTCGGATCCTTCCCGAAATACAGGTTCTGATTCACAGCTACCACCGACAGGTTACGATGATGCGATCCTTCCGTGAACAAGTCGTTGATGCGACGGTCTTTGGCCGAGGTCGACATCAGGTCGTCCAGCACGAGTAAGTTTCTGGTCCGTGCATCGAAGAAGTGATCGGCTTCCAACTCGGTCGGGATACCGCGAACGAATTCCACGGTGGGCACCACCGTCTTTCGAATCTCGTCGTAGAGGGGTTGCCATCGTCGGTACAGCCAGACGATCCTCTCCGGTACCGGGTTGCACGTGGATCTTTGCAATGCTTCCTTCACGAAAAACGTCTTGCCGCAGGAGGTCGGACCGGAGACGATCATGGTGAACGGGTGTTGAAAACGAAAACTTTCTTGCGTCGCATTTTGCGGCGACGGCGGCGGCGGCGGTGGCGGTGGTGGTACGCCAGTACCATGCTTATTTCGATGATGCCTCAACATGACGTCTCTTCTCGAAAACATTCTTTGACAGCTAGGACACTCCATCCTCACTTCAAGGGTGGAACTTTCCCTCTTATAACTTTTGTCGGAAATGAAGCAAGCAGAACACGTGATCATCTTTGCAACGGCACACGCGAAGTCGATCGTCTCTCAAGGTGATTTCCAATATTTCCATCTCGCCTCCCCTCGACGCGAGGTAGAGCGGTCTCTCGAAAATTATCTCCGTGGTCTCTTCTTTTCTGATGGCTACGGATTGAAGCAGTGGCAGGTAAGTGTCTCTGACGTAAGATTCATCCCTTACCAGATCGCAACACACGTACATCCTCTGCGTAGACGTTTCAAAAGCCGGTAAAAAGGTCATCTCCAACAGAGCACACTCCCACGTTCCTTTCATTAAGTGTGATCTAGGTAAACGTATTCTGAACTGTCCTCCCCTATTCTGGGGAAAAAGTTGGAGCGAGTCTCCACTAGTGACGAATAAGTAAAACTCGTCCATGGTTTTGATTAAGCATTCGATCCTCTTCCTCTTATAACCATCGCCGCCGCCGCCGCCGCCGCCGCCGCCGCAAAATGCTACGCAAGAAAGTTTTCGTTTTCAACACCCGTTCACCATGATCGTCTCCGGTCCGACCTCCTGCGGCAAGACGTTTTTCGTGAAGGAAGCATTGCGAAGATCCACGTGCAACCCGGTACCGGAGAGGATCGTCTGGCTGTACCGACGATGGCAACCCCTCTACGACGAGATTCGAAAGATGGTGGTGCCCACCGTGGAATTCGTTCGCGGTATCCCGACCGAGTTGGAAGCCGATCACTTCTTCGATGCACGGACCAGAAACTTACTCGTGCTGGACGACCTGATGTCGACCTCGGCCAAAGACCGTCGCATCAACGACTTGTTCACGGAAGGATCGCATCATCGTAACCTGTCGGTGGTAGCTGTGAATCAGAACCTGTATTTCGGGAAGGATCCGACTCAGAGGAGAAACTGTCACTACCTGGTCCTCTTCGACAATCCAGTCGATCGCCAGCCCGTCGCCACGCTAGGAAGACAGATGTATCCGAGTCAGAGACACCTCTTGATGCAAACGTTCCTAGAGGCCACGAGGAGACCCTTCGGATACCTTCTGGTGGATCTGAAGGCCGCTACACCCGAACACTTGAGATTACGTAGCGACGTCTTGGGCGGAGGCGAGGACGACGCCGAAGCCGATGACGAAGACGTCGATTTCACCGGAAGCGAATCGAACACCATGGAATTCGGGGAAGAAGACGTCAGAAGCGAATCGGACCTGATGGCTTGCCGCGCATTGGAACTGGTATTTGCGCACGCCCGGGACTCGAGATCCATCAAGAGAGGGACTGTGGCGAAGAACCATCCGCCAAACGATGCAGAACGGAAGACGACGGCGTGGAGGGAACCTACGGATACGAACTGGAGTGTTATCTCGAAGACCTGCCGGCGACCGTGTGTTGTGCCGATGAACTGCCGGATGAAGTCTCGAACAGGCCCCGCAGTTTCGTCGTCAACACGGACGACTGCGACGGCAAGGGCATTCACTGGGTGGCGTTCCACTTCCCGCGAGAGGGACCCGTCGAATTTTTCGATTCGTTCGGACGTTCTCCGGAGTATTACCTTCGTCGCTTCAGGAACGTGCTCATCGCCAATGGACCTCAATACAGATTCAGTACGACTCAAGTGCAACCGGGATCATCCGATACGTGCGGACTCTATTGTGTACATTTCGTGAAGATGAGATATAGAAACATTAGCATGGAAGACATTGTGAACGATTTTTCGTCTAGAGACTTGATGAGTAACGACGACAAACTGCTTGCATTGTACGAATGAATGTAATAAATACATATGAAACTGACATCTGCGTTGGTATTTTTTCTATTTGCCCCGAACACGATACGATTAATCGGTGATTGATGTTCACATCATGAAGAGTTGCTTCCCTTTTTTGTATCAGAGTTCCTCGATACGATCACGTGACCTTGCCTCGTTGAATTGTCACTCCACGAGATATATATATACAGAGTTGCTTCCCTTGTTTTGTACCAGAGTTAACGTTCCTCGATACGATCACGTGACCTGCTGTCCATATATGGTCATATATGTTTATTTTGATTTTTAGTGAAAATAAAAGTTTTTTTCCAAATTTGGTCATCATTTCCATATATGATCATAGGGTATCTGGTCGGTTTCCATATATGGTCATGTATTTTATTTTGATTTTTCAACGGAAATAAGGTTTTTACCAAATTTGGTCATGATTTCCATATATGGTCATAGGTTGTTTTGTCGATTTCCATATATGGTCATGTATGTTTATTTTGAGTGAAAATAAGGTTCTTACCAAATATGGTCATAATTTCCATATATGGTCATAGGGTATTGTGGTCGCTTTCCATATATGGAATTCATCATATGGTGGTCCAAGAGTCATAATCCGACATCGGGTGGTTCCGTTTTGGGGAGGGGCATGACCATATTTATCCGTGCCAGCGTGCCTATCTTTTTTCGGCGCCTAAAACTGATCACTCTCTACTACCATGTATGTTTATTTTGAGTGAAAATAAGGTTCTTACCAAATTTGGTCATAATTTCCATATATGGTCATAGGGTATTGTGGTCGCTTTCCATATATATGGTATCCGCTGACGTCATTAGGGCTAGTATATGCCCATATATCATATTGGGGACGGGGCATGCGCATATGACGTCAGCGCCCTAGCGCCCTGTGTTTTGGGGGTGCATCAAACTCCTCACTCCCTACTACTACAAACAATAGTACACAAAACTCAGGTGCTTCAGAAGGGTAGGCAGATCCTGCTCAACTTGTGGCCCGCGTCGTGTTGCTCATGTTATTTAAAAAAAATTAAAATTAATATTAAAATAGGTATAAGAATAGCAGTCAGAACAAATAATATAAAATAAATTTTTTTCTAAAAGAGAACTCCCCGCAATGAATTAGATTACAGTAACAAAAACCTTAATCCGCTCATGTACTATTTCCCATTGACAATAACATTTAATGTGAATGGAAAATCAAATAAAAATTTAAACAAAATTTGACTGCATATCCCTGCGCTTTTATGTATTTACCTTCATCCGGAACGATCAAAGCTAAAATATTTGGAAGCCAAGTAAATATAAAAACCGAAACACGATGTGTATGGACAAAACGGACATTAATAATACCAAAATCCATCTAAGGGGAACTTTGGCCGAGGGAGTTGAAACCTGAGTTTCTTTATAATTTATTTATAAACGACCTATTTTAAATGATTGATTGTTAGTTTCCAGTGGCACATATTTCATTCGTGTTCAGGACGATACAAAAATTAACAAGGAATACAATAGGTAGGTTATGCAATAAAGTCCGTTCAGGATGAAGGTTCTGCAAATTTAGATTGCCACTGGGAAATGAGGATATATTGGATAGGGATTGACATTTTGCACCACTTAAGGTGGTACCCAACACCTTAACTAAAATTAATTTGGCTCGTTTAATTTTCATGAAATTGTAACGAAGTATTTACTTTGACCTTATGACAAAAATGTAAGAATTTCAAAAATTTTGAACCAACCGTTTTTATCAGAAAAATTACACTGGTTATATAGCAGTTTGACAAACACTTATTTTGATCACTGTGAAGCTTAACATTCCCTTAACAACACAGCTTAATTAAAACGTTTAGCAGTTTTTACAGAGTTATCTCCCTGTAGTGTTAGGTACCACCTTAAAGATTTGTTGTTACAGTGTGTAACGTGCAGAGAGCGTGACACTCTCTTTACATGCCCTATTCTGACTGGACGTGGCTGCGTACTTGTAATTTGCTCGAATTTGATTGGCGCACGATAAATTACAAAAGTGCAAATAACAATTACGGAAGTACCCATTAATTCAATTCTGCTTCTATTCGTGTCATACTCGTTAAAATCAAACCAGAATTGACCCCACAATATATTATTTGAATGAAATCTTGTAGCGAAATTTTAGGATAATTTATTTTTGTGTGAAAAGTATAAACGATGGTAAAGGGTAGTTGACCTCAAGTAAAAACATTTTAACATGTATAAGTGGAAGGGCAAAGCTTACAGAGAAAAAAAAAACGATCAAAATAATCAGATTCCGTCTACAAAACATTACACAGAAACTAAGGATTTAGCACTGTGACATTTATCTCAGAATAAGTAAATCATGTATCTCATCCAAATCACAGTTCTCACTGAGCAGAAAATAAACAGGTGTCTTCTTTTACGTCCGCAATTTTTTTTTGGAAAGTAAAATCTATATTTAGAACAATGGTTGAAACTGAAACTACACATGTATGATGAAAATAGAACATGCAGTTTTTTTTCTTGATCAAATTCCAATTTCTAAAGGATAGCGAAATATGCATTCTTGTGTTGTTCTTTTGTGAATCATTCAGAAGTAGAAAATACAATTCTTAAGTCTCAATATTGAAGATTACTATTATTATAGAATTATAGAGTATAAGGTATAGGGAAGAAGGGAGAGGGTGAAGAAAATAATGTTACTATGTCGGGGCCTTTTATAACCGACGAAACGTTAGGGATTTTCTCATGGTTGATGGCCTTATGGTTGCTTATTATAATTGCTTATATCCACTTCATTCGATAAGGCGGCTGGGGTGTCAAAATTTTTGGCGATAAATGTTTCGTAAGCTTCTGTAAAAGACTTTTCGGTCAAAGAAATTTCAAATTTCAATATAAAAAATGGGGATCGCGGGCCTTGTTTTATCGTAACAATACATTGAAATTAACCACATTTAGGGTATTTCATTTTGTTTATATAAAGAAAACTTAAGTTTTTCTTATTAAAGAAACATTTAACGATAGATTTGTCTAAAATTCGACGGGCTAATTTCGTTTACTAATACTTCTGAAATATATATCAAAAAAATATATTGATAGTTCCATCTTTAAATTTCAAGTTGTAGGTATTTTGTTATATATTGAATGATACTTTGTAAACTATTTGTAAAACAAATAGTATTTTTGCAACATGCCCAGAAAGGACGCTCAGAAAAAAATACACTTGACAGATTTAACTTAAACTGTGGCAAATAGTTGTCCAATTTACAATGATGCCACATCTTCTGATTTGTATATTACATAAACAAAACAAATTTATTTGTATTAGATACATATTCAATACGCAAGATAAACTCTTAAAGCATTACATTATGAACAGTCTCCTGGTCAACTTCCGAAGCAAGGTTGTCGCCTTTCCGAACTTTCTAGAGGTCCTGATTTTATTGCCGAGTTTATGAGCTACGATCCTTGCTTAGAAGTGGTCTCCTTACATTATACTGGATACATTTAAATGAATTTACGCTAGAAACATTTTTAGCATCATACTGGATGAATATATTCTCATTACATCGCTCTTGGTACAATCGTATAGCGGTATACAATTACATACGTAGATTCGTATAGCATAACATAGTACGTACATTTATCAAATGATACCAGTATATTCATTAAATGAAACTAGTACATTAATATCATGACACCAGCACATTTACATCATATAACTATAACAGTAATTGCGCAAAGCTTAAGAATTACACTTAACAATACGCATATACTCAATATTAAGGCAAAACACAGGCAGTGATCTATGCAACGGGAAGTTATATATAAAAAAAACTCCGATCTGTTTTATTTTTCTGAAATTCACCTACGGGGTCTTCTTTTGACCTTATAATAGCCATTCTGAAGATGATATGCATTTGCAGATTTCTTACTTTTTATGAGTCGTACATGTGGACATTTTAAGAAATATTGTTACAAGCAATTATTTCCTTTGTTAATGAATTTCAAGCAAACATTGATACCATGATAATGACTTGTCGTGTAGTTAAATAAAAGGGAAAGCTATCAAGAAATGAAATTTTAAAGTAAAATTGTAGAATCACGTGCACATGTGTGAACTTGACAAATAGAATGGGTTGTTTACACGATACCTCGAATAGCGCCGGAAATGGTGAGAATGAAAAGAAGCGATCCCAATATCATAACCAAAATTTTCAAATATGTATAAATTGTTCTGTACTAATCTGGAAAACTCTATATTTGATTTATGATTATTAGAACAATACAAATATTTTTAAAAAGATGTGGAACCCTGTCTAATCAAGAAAAGATGGAGTTAAAATCTATACAGTAACTTTCTTTCACTTGTAGTATATTAATTTACCAATTTGCATTATTTTGGCATCAGAAATATTCTTCAACATTTTTCAATTTGCATCATTATCAACCATGTCAACCGATTATGCTTTTGTCTTTTTAGCATTTCCCATACTTATAAAAATGTGTTAACCACAGTCACGATTTGTATGACAATACTGTACGGTACAACTGGTATAATAGCGTTATAGAGTAGAATTTGTGGTGACGTTACAGTAGACATCAATAACGTCGCCGAATATTTTATAATTCTCCGCTACAAATCAGACTTTAAGAGAATATGGCTTGAAAACCAGCACGGTTGCTAAGGACTTTCTTTGCACCAATGGATTCGTCGTTTATTTTTTATCCGAACTTCGAATTAAAAAAAAAAACTGTTGACCAACAAATTAGAAAATCATTGTAAAGTAAAAATATTTGCCGTTTTATATGATTTTCCCTTTATATCCTTTGTATTTCTGGCGTATCATGTTGTTAGTTTCAACAGCTTGTATCTGGAAAACGAAAACGGTTACCCCATTTTTTAATTAATAATCAGATGTATTTTTACTAGCAGAATCCACATGTAAAATTAAAAAAAAATCTATTGAGTAGTTATATGACGTACACTTCGCCTAAAGAGAATCAAAATTGTGTCAAAATCAGGTATTGCTAATAATTTTTAGACTTAAAGAAGCATTTCTCTTTTTCACCCTGGAGGTCAAACAAAAGAGGGGCAAAAGATACCAGAGGGACATTCAATCTCATAAGTCGAAAATACGCCATGGCAAAAAAGAAAAAGACCATTAGACAAGCAATAGAACAAAAAACATAACTTAGAAAACTAAAGAATGAGCAACACGAACCCAACCAATAACTGGGGGTTATATCAGGTGCTCCGGATGAGTAAGCCGATCCTGCTCCTCACGTGGCATCCGTCGTGTTGCTCATGTTATTACAAACCCGGTAATAAGTAATTGGGTAGGTCACAAAATAGCCTCTTGTTTTATAATTGTTTTGTTAAATTTTAACCGCTTCTTTCCAATCCTATTCCGTTTCGCACTAACAGGTATCCACATTTTAGTCCTTTCCCACTTTCCTATATTTTAATCAAAAATCAAAAAAATTCAAACTTTCAAAAAGTGAAATGATCAAAACTGTACGTTAAAAAAGTTTGCTTAAATATGTAAACTATTAAATTTTAAAACAAAGTTTATAACTTTTAAATTTTGATTATTTGGTCAAAGGAGTAGGTCCGGTAAGGCCCATTTTTGGCCCAAAAATATAACAGTTTTACAAAATTGTTAAAATTTAAACGTTTAGTTATTTATTGGACAGTTGAATGCTTCTGCTACATAAATATGGGCTGTTTTTGACAATACAATGCACATATATCGGGTTGTAGCACCATTAAGTCATGCTAAATTACTGAAATCTTCAAAATTCTATCATTTTAGTTAAATTTTAGACGGTTTCCGTGTAAAACGAAAGTGGCCGTATTCGTGTTCATCCTTAATATTGCAATGTAAGTTGTATTTTATGATAATACATAACATATATAAAGGTTGTGGATGAACACGGATGCGGCCACTTTCATTTTTGACAAAAACAATCTGAAAAGTGACGTTTTTTTTGGCATATTTGAGAGATTTTTCATATTTGAGCTTCAATCGGATCGTTTTTAATGACTTAATCAGTTAAAATCTTTCACATAAACTAATTGAATCAAGTGAAATAGACACTTAAGTGTCTAAAAAGTGGTCAAAATCTTTCTTCAGATGAAACTGAAATTTGAGGCCAAAATGAGTCCTTACCGGACCTACTCCTTTTAAAAACTTGTTAAAGTGTTACACGGATCTCCACCCTGTTTTGTCCGTTCTATATAAATTTACAAAATAGAAATATAACCCTTGATAGGAACCAAAAAAGTCAAATTGTTCATAATTCAAAAGTTTTATTTCTTTCTTTATATTATTTCTGAAATCGATAAAGCGGCTTTGTTATTTTCAACTATTTCAAGACTAGACTGTAGATTCATACAACATTAGTGTATCTATAAGGTGATTCTCTTACCTTTTATCTGCATCGTCCATATATACAGTAAAACCATAATAAATGGTATATGTTTCATCTGAAAATAAACAAACACTTGTACGAAGTCTGTCACATCATCAAATAATATTGTTTATTTGTAATGAATGGATGAATACGTGTAATGCATATAAAACATTTTATCAACTTACATAGGCGTTTTATACCAAACTAAGAAAATTGAGGAGGGCAAACTTTTTTAAATGGTTTGTGTGTCGTCAATGTATTGTCGACTGTCCAACGCTTTCATTTCTTGCATAATTTCCTTCAAATTAAATTGAAAGTCCTCTTCTACATACATATATATATATATTGGATAAACACATACAAATAAAAAACATCTTCTTTTATTTTGGGAAGAAGGTGGCGGTATTGGTTGAAGAAAAAAAGTGTTAATATTGCTATTGGATCGGATAGCCTACACAACTTTATTTTTTGTTTCACCTCCTGCGAAGTAGGGAATCGGCAAACACATCTGGAGATTTTACGAATAAAAGAACAGTTTTGATATTTAAGTTACGATACATGGTCTAAATAGTGGGAGATATTATGGACATAATTGTGCAAATAACTAAAAGATCATTTGTGTTCTTTAACATTGATTTGAAAAATGTTTATTCTATTATGCATATCATCCCTTTATTTCATAACGTTTTACAAAGCCACAAATTTAAAGAAAATGTAATTTCGAAGTCATTTTTTGTTGTTGGCAGATGTCAATCATAGTCGTATCCACGTACATGCTAATGTGAATATACCTTGAATATCTATGTGTTACTGTACAATCAACATTATATTGATAGAATAAACAATACTGTTTGTGTTATACATGCTGTTTTAAATACGAATAATGGGCCACTTATAATACTTATTTTAATCAGCAGGTGGGTAATATAGTTTTCATACTGTGGCATTTATAATTTACTATACGTTGTGGGTTTTGTTCATTCTTGATGTACAGTTACCTACAGTTGATTACATTAATCTATTAGCCTCTGGTGGATAATATGGTCTCATTGACAATCAAACCACCATTTATTTTTGTATATTCATGTTACATGTACCATTGCTATTAACGTATATGTAAATACCGTTGACTACTTTTTCAATCAACCCGTTAAAAATGAAAGAAACCTGATTTAAGGGAACAATGGATATCATCAATCATATTCCCACGTTACTCATCTATATTGCATTCATTTGAAATAAAATATGTGTATATCAAAGCAGATGCAGCTGAAACTCTCATTTTAAATAGTGCTTGTATAAACAATTAACTTGGAAACTCGACATATAATCTCACGACACTTATACCACAGAAATAACATGACTAAGGTTTCTTCTGAAATGTATATGTTCATTTAAATATCAGCCTTTGATAACAAACTGAATCTCCCCGCGCTAAAATGATATCAAAATTACAAAAGAGTTCTTAAAACAAAGTTATGTTTCCGTGTCTACCACATATATTATGAGACCTCGTCCCAAATAAATGATATTTATTTTATGTCTAATCAAAGCCGAGCTTTAGAATAAGTGTGAAAATACCTTGGAGCGGTAATAATCAGATGATCATATTACCAAATCCTTCAAATCTGTACGAGTAAATACAATATAGAAGAAAGGTAAAAGTTACCAAAGGAATATCCAAACGCATAATTAGAAAACGAACTGACATACCATTAAGAAAGAAAAAAACGGCAAACAACAATATACAAAATACAACATGAAAAACTGAAGGTTGACGAGCAACACAAACTACATCGAAATCTGGTGGTGATGTCGGGTCCTCCAGAATAAAGGGAATATACTGATACTGCTCAAAGTGTGCCATCCTTCGTGTTGCTCATGTAAGTTCACACATGGTGTCAGTGATAATTTGCTAGGAGAGAGGAGGGGGTTGTTGTTACAAAAATTGATTCATATTGCCATCTTCCATGAAACAGGTATTTCAAAATGGTCAATCAACTCGTATTGGCGTCCGTAAAAATCATAACTGTGTATTTAATAGACTTATGATAAACAGCAAAACCTATCAAGGAAATTATGACAAAAAAATTACAATCCCTTAAATATCGTATCAAGTGGGAAATTTATATATATACAATATACAGGTGCTGCTGGAATGTTGATACATATACGAAAAGTTAAAAGGTTGAAATTATAGCGTCAATTTTTTGATATTATTCAAGATACGAGGCACAATAAACTGTATGAATTCTGCGTTATATGAATAAAGAAATGAGTCAAAGAAAATGAGCACAATTGGTTTCCTTTTGAATGCCCATTGTTTGTTGAAAAACAGTGATCTTTCATGTTACAATACAATGGAACCATTTGACATCTTCCTCAACTGCTTTTGTATTTTGTACACTTTATCCTATTTCGTTCCTTCTTTTCTTTAAACCTAAAGACTTTTGGATTTGTAAAATAGCAACCATTTTTTGAAAATATGTTTATTTATGGTTAATTTAAGCAAATTGTAAAACGTATTTCTTTCCGAGCGTTTTACACAATTGTATGAAGTTTTGACAGCAAGCTAGCTAAATACATAGATAATGACAAGACATGAGAAGTAGGTAGAACATATAACTGAGAAGTGTTATCTCTATCACATATTCCTTAAATTTTCCATTATACTTTTCATGAAAAAATCATGTATTTTACCTGTTAAACTCATTTTAGTCGGAGGAATTTAAGGTTGCTACCAACCCCTGTTTACCCCTGACTACTTTTGTTGTCTTAAAATTTAAAGATACTAGTAAAAAAAATCATTCAGGCCATGTTGTGTTGAATATGATCTATTTGTGGAAATTTGCAGTTTTCACAATGACAGACTGTATAGCTCACCAGGATAAAATGAGAAACTAATACAAAGATTAGAAATAAATAAAAAAAATATTTGTTTTTAAATCCAAATTTTACAATAACTTGAGTTTTTGAAGTACTTAGGCTTTTCTACCTCATGCATAGATTACAGTAGCTGTATTTGGCACATCAATGTTAAATGTGTTGGTATGGCCTTCAGTATGTCCCTATTATCTTTTGAGATATAAATTCTTCAAACAAAAGGCCAAAATAAATATAATCTCTCAAAATGTCTTCGATGGTGTGTATTATATTATGCTCAAAATGGTATGTAAATTCATTTATAAATAATTGTGATGCACTCATTTTTCAGACTTTCCATAAATATATGATTGTCCCAACATCGACTACGGGTTTTCAACATTTTTTTTATCGATACATATACATTCCTTACTAGTAAGTGTTTCAAATGACAAAAGTGCTTCTTTTTGTTTGCAAATTTGGTATGTTTTTTTAAAAGTACTATATTGCCTAGTCAAATATATATGTATCATGTTTAGCATGCTCCCTTAAATCTTATGACTACTAACATAACTTCCGTTAAAGGAACAAAATCATTATCTTTTTTGCAAATGCGATGAGATAGGTGTTTTTAGTAACTCTTTTTTTTATTAATTGTTCTGATGCATCTGGTCACTTTCCAGAATGTATTTTAATAAATAAACTCAGCATATATACCAGGAATGAAATTTCGTATTTGCTTCCGACACGCGTTTCGTCTACAAAAGGTTTGCCAATCACAGCTAAAGTAATCTATTCCCGAGGTAGAAAAGCCTTAGTATTTCAAAAATTCAAACTTTTGAAAACAGTTAATTTATAATTATGACTATGTCAATGAAAATCCATCCATGTCAACACTGAAGTGCTGACTACTGGGCTGGTGATACCCTAGCTCGGGAAATAAAAACTCCACCAGCAGTGGCATCGACCCAGAGGTTGTAAATAAACTCATCATAGATACCAGGAATAAAATTGTGTATTTAAAGTGTGTAATTTGACCTAGTGGTTAATTAATGATTCCCCCTTAAACATAGTTAATACTGTGTGTTATTTAGACTATGAACACGGAAATTAGTCAACAATAAACCGATACCAAAACACAATGGCGGGCCAGCAAGGTGAGCTATATGCTAAATAAACTCATCATAGATACCAGGATTGAAATTTTATATTTACGCCAGACGCGTGTTTCGTCTACAAAAGACTCGTCAGTGACGCTCGAATAAAAAAATGTTGAAAAGGTCAAATAAAGTACGAAGTTAAAGAGCATTGAGGACCAAACGTTCCTGAAAGTTTTGCCAAATACAGCTAAGGTAATCTATTCCTGAGGTAAAAAAGCCTTAGTATTTCAAAAATTCAAAGTTTTGTTAACAGTTAATTTATAATTATGAACAGATCTAAACGATTTAGTTAGGAATTTTAAAACTTAATAAGAGTAGATAAAATTTAAAAGAGTTAGTTTTCTTTGAAAATATGTTAAGATAGGCAAATGCATAAGAACTGTACATGTAATTATATGAGTCAGGCAGTGGTGATCCAATATGCGAAAAACTGCAGTCTTCTAACAGTGTTGAAATGTAAAATGAACACGTTCACATGTGTCGTCATGGGATATACTTCATTTAGATTGCAACCAGTATGCAAAATGGAGTTAAAAAAAGATATCTATTTTTTTACCACTATAACAAAACTCATGAAATATATCATTTGTTTAAATTTTACTCACCAGTGAAGCTCGAAAATAAGCTAAATGACCAAATAAGGCACGAAGTTGAAGAGCAATTAGGACCATAAATTGCGATAGATTTTGCTAAAAACAGTTCAAGTACTATATTCATGAGATAAACAAAGTATTTCAAAAATGCTTAAGAATAGAGACATATGACTGGGATCCAAATTGTAACCTTCAAGCAAAGGAGTATTTTAAGGATTACTTTTTTTTCAAAATAGATGCTTAATACTTTTTTCGCTATTGAAATTTCCTAAAATGTGTTTTTTTTTAATATCATGAAACAACTTGTAGCGAACACTAATTTTTTATGTTCGTGCTATTTGAAAAATAATTAATTTCTATTGTTATGTGTATCAACTGAATGCGTTTTCGGGATGAAGAAACAGGGGTTAACCCCGCTCGTCACTCCCTGTGGTCAAAAACCATTGTTATTTGTAACAATAGATCTATTTAATTTACACTTGTTTCAGAAATAGAAACTATAAAGTATAACACTAGGACTAGGGTGTAAGTCAAGATAAACATAGATTATTTCGAGGTGTATGACCAATTGCTTGTCATTTGTTGATATAACATTTAAAAGAAAACACCAAACAAATGAAAATAAGAAGTATCACATTTAAAGAAAACTCAAATTAAATGTCACTGATCATCTGCACTCACATTGATTTTTTGATGTAGACAAACAGTTTTCCATCGTTGCATCTATATATGTTTGTCAAGAATAATGTTTGACTTACCCTTGCAGAAAACGGCAATTTGTCGGAATCTCTATAATGTTTTTGCTTTAAAATGATGATACAGCCGACAGGTAGCAAATTCAAATCATCCTACTATCATAGCGCCCCATTCATTGTAAGTTGTAATTTTGATGATAACCTCTACCATTTAACATTGCGAATTAGGTGACATCTTTTGATCTTATCAAACCACTATAGCCTAACATTGAATTTCGAACCCCACGAGGTCATTGTAGTCTTGATGTGCACTGTTCAGGTAACATTTTCCAAAACGTCGCATGAGTATCAGGTATAATTCAGTACACTACACCATCAAGTATAGCATATTATCATCTATGATGTAAATAACTATGGAGGCAGTGATAAGTGTATTTATTCAATTCATTCACAAGTTTTCTAGACTATTGTTGATATAAAATTCGACTTATCAAATAGACAAGTTTTTATTGTTGAAGAATAACTTTAATTTTTGCAACAAATAGCATGTTTCACCTTAAGTCATTCGATTGCGTACTATATTTTGATAGTTGTTATTCGATAGACCCTAATGGGTCTTTTGTTGACTAGGCGCACATCTGTATAACATTTAATTCAGCCAGAGTAAAGCGGTGGACAGATTAACCTCTATCCGTTAGGCAGTCCGTCGTAGGAATATTGTTTTTATATTTTGATTAGAAATGCAAATCTGACCATCATGAAGCCATAACATACACGGTACAAATTTCACTGTACCGGACGCAACACCCAAATCTTATAAAAATGTTGATCAAAGCATAAAGGACAAATAGTATTACGAACTCCAGACAAGGAACCTTTGAGGGAGAATTATATTCCTGAATTTAAAACCATTTCACAATTATAAGACAGCAAATTTTAATGAAATACTATCGATATGTTTCAGCCAGGCTGGCTGTTGGGTTGGTAAAAACCTCGAGGACTTACAGTTTACCGGTTATATTTATAACGTAACCGGCACCAAATTTAATACCATATATTCGTATTTATAACTCATGACTCGTAAGTGACGACCAAGTAACATTTTTGAATATCTGAAACATGATACAGACTTTGAAAAGCTGATAAAACAAAATCCGAACAATGATTTAGACTGTTGCTTGAGAGAAGTATAGTTCTGAAATAAAAAAAGTTTTTAACAACACATTTCAATCCAGTAATATCCGTATTTTCAATGCAGTACATTAAGTAATTTAATATCAAATGTCATGTCATCGTGTTTTACATATGATTATGTTTATATCCATCTCTCATTAACCATCTGTGTTTTAAAACGCTTCTATATTTGATCATAAGATATACAAGTATGTTTTTTTCCTCTGTTTTAGATAAAATGAACAAGAGCTTCCTGATATTTGACATAAAGCTGTACTTAAACATCTACTCCATTTTCACATTAATTGTATGCTATTCAAATTTGTATATCAGGGATATCAGCAGTTAACAATATGTAGCAGTCAACCTAGTTTTTACAAATTTGTGTAAACAAAACCCTTGATACTATCATCAACATCATGCAACTTGCTTGTCATATGGAAATCGGAATTGCAGGTAAGTTGAATGCAGATACGTATTTGCAATATCTTATGTAATGCAACACACATTGTATCAAAATTGTGTTTATTGAAAATAAACTCATCATGGATACCAAGATTAAAATTTAATATTTACGTCATACGCGCGCATTTCAACTAAAAAAAAGACTCATCAGTGACGCTCGATTAAAAAAATGTTTAAAAGACCAAATAGAGTACAAAGTTAAAGAGCATTGAGGACCAAAAATTCCTAAAAGTTTTATTGAATAGCTTGGTTGGCAGTTGTATCTTCACTGGGGTAAAGCTGATGACCGTAACTGCATTCACGGTCGTCCCAAGATGTCGGATGAAAAATTAGGTCAGTATCTGTATTGTCTGTTAAAGTGTTTCTAAATCATTTTCTTTGCAAAGCATACATTGATACGATGTAAATGTATAAAAGATTCACACGGATATCACAAAGTACAACCGAGAAATGTGCATGAAACAGGAAATTCGATTTGAAAAACTCACAGAGATGACCGTAAATCATCATCAAAATATTTTCAAGATGACCGTAACATATAACAAGGATGACCGTGATTGGTAAAAAGATTACCGTAATTTGTAATTAAAGAAATGACTGTATATAAAGGATAACCGTGACTTTTAAAGGATACCCGTCAATTCTAAGAAATATTCGTATTTGTATTCATAGCTTTTGTGGAGTTTGTCTGAAAAGGGGCTCGATTAGCGCGAGATATAAATTATATATGTTTCATCAATTTCTGTTTAACTATTTGCCGTTTTTTATACGCCCGTCGTCTTTTAGACGGGACGTATTATGGTATACCGTTGTCCGTCCGTCCGTCCGTCGTCCACACTTCGGACAATAACTCAAAAACACTTTCACCAATTTCCATGAAACTTAAGTGAATTGTTTATATCTATTGACGTAAGCTCCCTTTCGTTTTTTTTTAATTTCAGATTTTAAGTTTTGGATTTATGGGGCTTTATTCATAAAAAAAGGGGGGATTTTCAACACTTCGGACAATAACTCAAAAAGGCTTTCACCAATGTCCATGAAACTTTGGTGAATTGTTTATATCTATTGATGTAAGCTCCCTTTCAATTTTTATAAATTTCAGATTTTAAGTTTTGGATTTATGGGGCTTTATTCATAAAAAAGGGGGATTTTCAACACTTCGGACAATTACTCAAAAAGGCTTTCACCAATGTCCATGAAACTTTGGTGAATTGTTTATATCTATTGATGTAAGCTCCCTTTCAATTTTTATAAATTTCAGATTTTAAGTTTTGGATTTATGGGGCTTTATTCATAAAAAAAGGGGGATTTTCAACACTTCGGACAATAACTCAAAAAGGCTTTCACCAATGTCCATGAAACTTTGGTGAATTGTTTATATCTATTGATGTAAGCTCTCTTTCAATTTTTATAAATTTCAGATTTTAAGTTTTGGATTTATGGGGCTTTATTCATAAAAAAAGTAATGAATTTTTATACTTAAAAAAGGGGGATTTTATGAAACTTTGGTGAATATATTAATGTAACATCCCTTTTGATTTGTATATATATTTCTAGTTGATCATATAAATTCATTTAAAGCATAAAAGACAAGTTAAAAGAGCAACGGGCGTATCATGCGCTAAAGCGCAGCCCTTTATTGAGTTCATGACATGATAGTAGATTGCATATTTCTCGTAAACAATGAAATATTTATTGATAACCACGTTAAAATTTTAATACAAATCTACAGCGATAAGACGGAAAGTTTAAAAAACAAGAATATGTCCCTATTATACGGATGTCTCATCTATACTATCCTTTTCGATGTTCAGTGGACCGTGAAAATGAGGTAATAACTGTAATTTAGCATTAGACGGACGAACAAATCACCAATCAAAGACGATATACAATCAATGGGTGTACATGCATTGGCATTTTGAAAAAAAGTATATTCATTATATATCATTTAAAGGAATCCCAGATATAAAGAAATCTTTTGACTTGTAGTTGGAGGCTGATCACCGCATTTTTTTATATACTTGTAATGTATCATCTAATCGTGCTTTTTATGTCCCACCTACGATATTAGAGGTCTGTGGGTCCATTCATTCGTTCGTTCGTCCGTCCGTTCGCTCGTCTGTTCGTCCGTCTGTTCGTCTCACTTCATGTTAAAGTTTTTGGCCAAGGTTTGTTTTTGATGAAGTTGAAGGTCAATCAACTTGAAACTTAGTACACATGTTCCCTATGATATAATCTTTCTAATTTCAATGCAAAATTAGAACTGAACATAGAAAATGATAGTGCGAGTTGGGCATTCTTGTTCATGTGCATGTCTTGTTGTATGTTCATTTAAAAAATATAAATTACGGTCATCCTTTCCTAATTACGGTCATCTGTTGACCAATTACGGTCACCCTTGTTATGAATAGCTAATTCTGTTACGGTCATCCTGATTGTGATTTACAGTCATCTGTGCAATTTTTCAAATCGAATTTCTTGTTTTGTGCACATTTCTCGGATGTAATTTGTGATTTCCGTGTGAATCTTTTATAAATTGACATCGTATCAATGTATGCTCTGTAAAGAAAATGATTTAGAAACAATTTAAGGACGTACTTAGGTGAGGTTTTATAATTTGTGTCAAATGTTCGGACTCCTTACTGTTTTTCCATACAATACAATGTAAAATATTTTGCCCCATAACACCCATTTATTGTTACATATAAGACTTTATAGCTCATGAAAGGTCATTTACCAAAATTTTAGAAGATTCTTGATTCTTTTTCTTCTGTTTTGAGACCCAAATAATACCAACGCAAATATAAGGTAAAAGTCCGATTCGGCCTTTTCCCGCGATATTTTAAATCTCAAATATCTCGAAAAGGAGGTCCATGACCTATCAATATTTTTAGCTTATGTTTATCCTTAATTGATGCTCTACCAGATTATAGTATCAATTTTATTTTCTTAATTTCTTAATTTTTACCTAACCTCACCTAAGTACATCCTTAACAGAAAATACAGATACTGACATAATTTTTCATCCGACATCTTGGGATGACCGTGAATGCAGTAACGGTCATCAACTTTACCCCAGTGATCTTATGGTCGCAAGTTTGAAATTTGGTTTAGGCAAATATTTACTATATTTCAATCGTGCATTGTCAGTTACCGATATATTATTCGTATAGTATACACAAGAGTTTTTTTTTTTTTTTTATTAATAATTGACTTTAAATTATTCGGCTTTGAATGTTTCTGGTTTCAGTTAACCAGAATACCGATTCGGACGCATGCTTTTTATAACGTGTTGTTTTCATTGTTTTGAACTATCGAGATAAATGTCGCAATTTTACCGGCAATTTTACCGGCATATGAAAACGGTTAAATTAGGTACATTTTCAGCTATTTTTCTTGATAAACTGTCTTAATAAACATATCTTTTTATTTACTTTACGATATACAATGATATAAAAGAATATTTTAGGCTATCAATTTTAGTAGCAGTTCCGACGTCTAGCAAACAAAAGTATGGTTATTTCATCGGTCCTCATGCATAGTACATTATCTATAACAAATTCTTTTACCACTTTACATATTGACTCTGGTAACATCGTCTGTCCTAATCAAACCACTTCAGATATAGCTTGACATTTAACAATATGAGGTGACAATAGTCTTGGTGTGTTAAATTTAGATAAAATCTAACGGATGTTCAAGAGATAATTCCAAAGTTTTGTAAGTTTGTAAAAGCTGCTATCATCACTTATGTAAATATATAGTGATAACATGAACATTCAATCACTCTTCACAACGCTTAGACCTTGATTTAAGATATATATTGTGAAGACACTTAATTTTGTTCGACAGCTTCTACGTGATTAGGGTTTTGGGGTTTTTATTGATGTGAACCTTACATTTTTTTTATTAAAGGATGCATACACGTATATAGATTCGAATGAAATTTGTTTAAATCATTTTTTGAATATTTATTTATATGACTTTCTCGAATGTTATCTTTATATTTGTCTATTTTAGTCATCAGCACAGTCTTCGAATTTGTCAGCTTAATTGAGTTAATTATTTACCATATCCCAAAAACAATTGAAACAGGGGCAGCATAAACATCAACAAATAGTTGACATTCAATGTTTCTTCTCCACCAGGGTTCGGCATTGTTAATAAGCACATATTTCGTCGAAATATTCTTCATTCATATTTGAAATTATGTAAAATGAAAACAAACTGATAAAAAATCATGGCATTAAAAGCCTGTGTCCAAAGGAAGGTTATAATTATATGAATACCTATATAATGATCGAAGCAAAGATTGGTTTAATTTGGCCAAGTAGTTAAATTAAAATAAGAATATTTTAAAAAAGATTCAATAAATAAACCGCAGAAAAGAACGGTAAAGGACAATAACCTTTAATAAGATGTCAATTGCCAATTGGTTATGTTAGTTTATTTGCTAGATATTTTTGCTGTTTCTGTATTTCTCAATCTAAAATGATATTCAAGTTAATTAACAAAAAGTAAAAAAAATCTTTTTCTCCGCTCTAAAATTTATTTTTTCAAGGGACTGTAAAATGCAGAAAATGCTTTTACATGTTTTCATGGAACACACTTCAAAAAGGATCTAGACAGGGGTTCCTTTGACCACGACTTACCCACAGAGTATCGGGGTATTCGCCCAATATTAGTATACTGAAAGAAAAGATCGTATAAAGGCTTATAGAAAAAGTAACACTGAGGAATTCTGAAAATGGAAAAAAAAAAATCAAATTGCACCCCTAGAAAAAAAACAGGTCATCACATTGTGGTCTTACAATAGTCATTGATGACCACTTATCATTATTGAAATGAGTTTTCTAGATGTGACAATTTGTAATATAAAATATTGTAAATCCCTATGTTTTATATTTACCAATGAGGACCATGTTGGTTGTAGGACAGGGTCATCAGATACATTTTTTAATCAAGATACACTTATAATACTTGTGTCTCAGTTAAATTCCATTTGGCAAATTATATTAAGAGGAGAAGAATTTTGTAAAAGATTAGAAAAATAATGAAAAATATAAAGGCAACAACTTCTTAAGGGCCATTTACACATTTGGTTATATTGACCTGATGAACATTTAAACCCATTTAGATTTGCTCTAAATGATTTAGTTGCAGTGATATAAGCTAAAAACTGCACTTTACCTCTTTCAATGTCTAGCTTGGCATCAATTTAAAATGTGCATGGTAAGAACATTTGTTTATTGTTTTTACAGCTTCCACATCATTGCGGTTTTTTGTTTGTCCTTCGGTCTATATTTTCATTGATATGTACATCACATGCCCGTTTTATCAAGACTATATGAGTATTTGGACCGTTCGCGTATGGTCCGGACCGTATACGTATACTTGTACGGTCCGATCATACGCGTACAGTCGAACCGTTTAAATATATACTCGTTCGGTAAAGTAGGAGCTCGACCATACACATGTATTTGGACCATATCGGTTGACTTTAGACAGGCATTCAATTAATATCGTTACAATTACACGAATCAAATTTAAAAAAAAATTAAATAAGCGAACATTCAATCAATTGAAATGAACTATTTATTTTCTGTTTTGGCACTGTCCACAAGGAACATTATATTTTTCTCTTTCGCATGTGTTTTCATGCATATTCCTTTCGATTTGCATTTTTTAGTAAAGTTCCTAAATATTCTTAAATCGTTTCTTCCCACATTATGTTTACTTCAAAGAACTTCAATTTCAGCGAGCATAATTCAATTGCATGTATTACTGATATGCTAATTATATAATTATAGAAGATTAACAGATAAAATTAACGTGACTTTTTGGAATAGTTAAAAATTTAAGTTTTTATTCCATTTGCAATTGAACATATTGTATCAACTGAAGATTTAATTTATGTTGATTTGTATCTAATAAACTTTACCAACTTGTTTAAACCAGGCGTACCGTAATTATAAAAAAGAGTACGCATACGGTTTAGACCGATTGCGTACGGTTCAAACCGTATGCGTTCGGTTCAGACCGTATGCGTACCGTTCAAACACTCATATGGTCTGGAACATATAAATGTATATATCTATATGTTTTAACCAAAAAAAGTCCTTGGTACAGAAAATATAGTTTAAAAATAAAAACACAAAAAATTATACGATAAATCGAAAATTGTTTCTGTTAACGCTTTCCTACGGTTCATCAGTCAGAATTATTATCGTTAAAAGGAATGACTTGTGACATCACCTAATAGAAAAGGCTTACGATAGTTTGTATATATTACGGATTTATATTCACGGACCGAATTTCCGTTCCTATTCATAGTCAGCTTGTACATTTCAATAAAATGTTGGTGATTGGCTTCACGCGGAATTTTATCTTCGGTCCACTTCCTAAAAAAGGGATCTATTTAAAATTTTCACCATCCACATTTCTAAAAGTGTACAGAACATGGATAATTCCTAATTGACGAGTCCTTTATCTGCGGTTAGTGATCTCCAACTTTATCAATTAGTCTATTGGATTGACCTATGCGGGTTTGATTACAAGTGGGACATGCTGACAATTGTCATTTTGGTCTTTTGTAGATAGTTGTCTCATTGGCAATCATACCAAATCTTCATTTTTATATGACCAATACATAATATTTTTCGATTTACAGTTCATATTTCTATTCGGTTTTGCCGAATGAAAGATCTTGTAATGACGCGGATTATGTGTTATTACGAACGACATTGTTTCTTTTTGTCATCCCTTGGTTCTGTTTTTTCCTCGTTCAACAATTGGAATGTTTATTGCATTTTGTATTCCATTGTCGATCAAACTGACGGGATAGTGTTGTCTTTTTAGATATTTTTTTAATTCGTGTAGTCTTTTATCACGTAACCTAAATTTTATTTTTATTGTGCATAAACGTCGGGCCAAATTAAAAGGAATATTTTGTTTTATATGTTCCGGGTGAAATGACCTTAAATCTAAATATTGATGGGTTTACAGCACAAGATATTTAATTCAGCTAAGGGGTTTTTACCTATTCTGCATCAATCAAAGAAAATGAAAGACCTAGTTGATGAATCACAGCTTATTGGGAGCCATCTACAAACTTCTTACATGAGCAAAATGCAGTGCACAAAAGGTGGCAGAAGTAAAATAAAATCGGTGATCCTGGATGTGGAACGCACGAAATGGTAAATAAAGGCAACAGTAGTATACCGCTGTTCATACTAAAAACTCTTAAATCAGTCGCAGTTTTTAAACCGAAGTGTAGTATGAACTGTAAATCGGAAAATATTATTTATTGTGCAACCTGTCCTACAAGGCCGTTCATTGACCTATAATGGTTTACTTTTTTAAAATTGTTATTTGGATGGAGAATTGTCTCATTGACACTCACACCACATCTTCCTATATCTATTGTAATCAAATCTCAAACAACAGATAAAGCCCCCGTCAATTAGGAATTATCCATGTCCTTAACACTTTGATAAATGTTGAAAGACAACATTAAAATATATCCTTTTTTAAGATGTGAATCGAAGATCAAATTCTGCGTGAAGCCAATTGACACAATTTTATTGAACTGTACAAGCTGACTTTAAAAAGGAAGTGTAATTCGGTCCGTGCATATGATTCGTAATATATTCAAACTTCTGCAAGTTGTTACTATTAGGTATTGTCACAAGTCGTTACTATAAACGATAATAATGTTGTCTGATGAACCGTAGAAGATGCGGTGAACTTGCTAACAGAAACAATGTTCGACTTATTCTGTGAATTTTTGTGTTTTTTACTTTTTTAACTATAAATATATATACTTGTTTAACTCGTCTATCATTTGAAAACGTATGAATTTCTATTGTTATCTTTATATTTGTCTGCCAATGTGCCAGCTGAAGTCAGTGGATTATTTAGACGATTCTCCAAATTCGAAAGTGATAAAACATGGTTTTCAACAGGAAATTCTCTAAGTTTTTGCCAACAAATTTCCAAATATGCTTCATTCATAGTTGACAATTATTAGACAATTTAGTATTCATTTTACTTCTCATTTATTATGAGTAACTTGAAAGCTATTTTTTGTACATGTAGTTCCATGCAACGACGGCATGTCTGTTAGAAAGGGTTCACTTACCCTGACGTTTTTGCATAGATCATCGATAAAAATAAAAGTTAATGTGGATTCATTTATTGTCCTTGGTACCTCAATTTTCATGTGTTGGGGAAAGCTTGCATGTTCGTTGTTATTCAATATCGGGGTTTATTTAATGTGGACATACATGCCCTTAGACAGTTTGTAATTCGTTTAACATTTTAATTCGTGGTTTCTCCTGTTCCACAAAATACACAAAAAATCGTATCCAGTCTATAGTATTTTGGGGAAAATGCCTGTAACAAGTTAGGAATATGACAGTTGTTTGGCATTCTTTTGTTTGGTTGTATTATTAAAGCGTTCGATTGCGTCAAGTTATTAATTTTTTGTAGAGTATTTTGTAAAGATCTTTTTCCACAACAATACTGAGTACTGAACTTGTGAATATATATACATGCATACTATAAAAAGTATCGAGTTCTCAAAAATCAAATAAATTGTATTCCAAAAAAAAGGGAGAAAGCTAATTGATGACATTTGGAATTTTGAGTCACATGTGCTCTTCAACTTTGTAATTATTTGGCTTTCTAACTATTGGTCTGAGCGTTACTGATGAGTTTTATGTAGTGAAACGCGTGTCTGGCGTATTAAATTATAAGCCTGTTACCTTTCATAAATAATTACATAAAACAAAATATGTTACGAATAAAAAATTAGCTTCACAATGATGTACCATTGACATTATTTTACAATTCTTGAATTTAGCCCGCCAGATATGGCTAATGCTGCCTCAATGTTTCAATATTTACAGCATTAAAACAGTTGATTTATTGCTATATTGTGCCCTTGCTCATGTAAAGAAATTACATTGACGATACAGCTATTTAATCTTCGAATATTAACCAATTCGCAAGCCCAACCAAAATCTGCAATAACACTTGCTTTTAATAAATTGGGTAAATTATTCGAAATCACTACATCGATGAAGATTTCTTGTTTGATAGATATTAAGGAAGGATTACATATATTGTTACTTAGAGAAGGTCTGCAATGAGTTTGAGACATAATAGCTAATCAATACTCGAAATGTTAGTAATTTCGACTTTTCGCCCTTTACTTTTCTATTAACTAATATATAGAAGAGATCAAATAGAGTAAACATATGATTGGCAACATATTATTTTATAGTCACATGTATTTTTGATTATTGTCTCGATCACAACAAATTGTAAGCATTTTACCAGTGCAATGGACTTTCATGGTTGAATATGTATTTTTAAAAGCAAATCAAACTAGCTACCTTTTTCAATTTCCTAGAAAAGTTAAAACGTTTTCGACTTTAAGCTTTTAGACTTTATACAAATACGACAATTTATGAAGAGTATTTTGAATAGAGATGTTCGCTTCTCTTGTTTTTTTGTGGAAGATATTCGAAATCTCTGATTTTATCGATAGAATGCCATTATTAAATATTCCCGCTAACCACAACTGTTCTAATAACAACTTAATTATAATAATTTAAAACCCATGCTTCAAAATCTAATCAAATTCTTGAATTTTTTTTATGGATTTTATAGGGGAAAAATGCCAATATTAAATGTAAGAAATTTCTAGAGAACACTTTTTGCAGCAAAATTGTGGAAGAGCTTAAATCATGATAAAAAAAAACATAACCCTGGATTTTTTTGCTCGTTTAGTTCTATTAATCATATACAATCGATTCCTCACAGTAATTTAAAAATCTCGAATTTTGAAACAGAGTAGCAAACATCCTTAACAAAGAAATTTTAAAATATTCAACATCCAGTCCATAGTCTTCAAATCGAGACAGAACAGCTTCAATATATTGTACCGGGAAAAAAATATAAAACATGTATAAGAAAAAGTTGACACATTGTATGTTTTGATAATGGAAATCATTGTTACTTGTCAGATACTATTGTTATATATGCGTCTAATAAAAGTGTTTCTGATTTATAAAAGAAGCTCCTACGGTATAATAGACACCAACAACCGATAAGCTTATAAGGTAAACACTAGGTAATATTTTTGAGCTGGTACTCTTAGGTGCTTGTGTCGCACCTCCTGGGGCTTGTGTTGCACCGCCTGGTGCTTGTGTTACAGCGCCTGGTGCTTGTGTCGCACCTCCTGGGGCTTGTGTTGCACCGCCTGGTGCTTGTGTTGGACCGACTGTTACCTGTGCTGGCCCGCCTGCTGCCTGTGTTGGACCAACGGTTGGTACTGTTGTTGCAGCTATCGTTACAGTACCTTGAGCTTCAACAAAAAAAGATAATATATATAAACTTATATATAAAAAAGAAGATGTGGTATGATTGCCAATGAGACAACTATCCACAAAAGACCAAAATGACTCAGACATTAATAAGTATAGGTCACCGTACGGCCTTCAACAATGAGCAAAGCCCATACCGCATAGTCAGCTATAAAAGGCCCCGATAAGACAATGTAAAACAATTCAAACGAGAAAACTAACGGCCTTATTTATGTAAAAAATTAAAAAAAATGAACGAAAAACAAATATGTAACACATAAACAAACGATAATGTTTGGTCAGTAAATCATTCTTTTTATTTCAAATCGACAATTACATACACAATTTAAAAAGTTAACATGTTTTTTTCTTTTTTTCGTATGTTTTTTTACATAAATAAGATTGAAAGGTTAATTTTTATTAAAACTTTTTCATTTCGATAGCTAGAAATGCCATATATATATGCTTTGCTAATTCTTGAAGGTCGCACGTTGACACATTTACTAACATCTACGTAATTCGGTCTCTATTGGAAAGTTGTCTAAATGGTTATTATAACAAAATTTCTAATTTGTTTAATTGTGTGATTGATTATTCGACTTTCTTACCAAGATTCTAATACCAAGCGGCAAATAAAAATGGAACAGAAAACATCATTTTGTAAAGCAAATATTTGTTGATATATATTTTCTTCTATGTCGATAAGAATTATTAAAATTAAAAAAAAAATACATGTACGGTAAAAAGTAAAATCACAAAAATACTGAACTCAGAGGAGAATCCAAACCAGTCCGTAATCAAATGGCAAAATAAAATGACAAAACACATCAAAAACGAAGGGACAAGAACTGTCATATTCCTTACCTGGTACAGACATTTCAAAATGCAGAAAATGGTGGATTAAACCTGGTCTCATCAAATTCCGTTATATTTACAATGATGCGTGAACTAAACAGACATAATAGATAAAATAGTCAAAATATGGATACAGCAGTCATAATTGTGTAACAATTTTAAAAGGAACAATATAACAGAACACAAAAAACATCTATCTACAAACAAATTCATTGATTCGCGTGTCTGATGTCACATACATTTGTCGTTCAATGTTTATACAAACAATTTAAAAATTGCACATAGGCAATGTTAGCATACAGGGTTAAAAAGTCAAAGGATGTAAGAATTAATTTCAAAAATAGACTGAGATTTCAAATAGTCCAAAAGTTATATAGAATTTATAAGAATCCATAAATAGTTCATCCCACTACGCGATTGAATAATTTTGACGTTTGTGGTTCAACGTATTTTCTAATTCATAAAAGAAATATATCAAAATGACATATAATAGAACAATATCATATTGACGGGATCTTTTAAAGTACAGAGTCACATAAATATAAGAACCAAAGAAACACAAAAAGTCGCATAAACAAAACACACCAGCTAAAATGAAAGTTGATACAAACACATTGACGGGATGTTTAGGTACCGAGCCACGTTAAATGGATATCACATAAAACAATCCAACAGTAAAAGTAATATTAATACTAGAACAAAGACAAATGAAAGAACAATATAACACGTTGTTAAGATGATAAAAAACATCAGTTCGCAGAATCTATACATCAAGACCATCATGTATTATTTGTGAAGTTGATACGGAATATTTACCAACAAAGTCTTGGTACCTTCCGCTGAACTTTTTTTAGAAAAAGGACGAGACGTTCTTTGACATACCTCTGGTTCATCAACTTTCTACTCAGACTTTGATGACTTTTTACAAAGTCTGAGTAGGAGCAGCAAGCTCTTGAATATCGAATAAGTTCGGAAATATATATTCCATATGCAGATGAAGTTGGTATATTGCTACCAAGGTGGGGAAACTTTATAATTTCAAAATTAAAATCGTCTCGTTTGTCATAGATTCTGGTACTGAGATGACTGTGTAAGTCAAGTTCGGATATACGTCTAAAATTGAGGCGGAGAAAGCCGTGTCTGTTGTTTCTTTAATTTCTAGTTCTGGGGGTTATATTAATGGAACCCAATCAGAAAAGTTCGGATTGTTTATGGAAAGATCATCATCAATATATCTGAAAGTGAATTTAAATAATCTGGCTTCTTTGATCCTCTTGTTTTTGACAAGTTTCTGAAGGAACTCCGATTCATATGAAAATAAGAAGAGGTCGGCAAGAAGAGGCGCACAGTTTGTTCCCTTAGGAATGCTGACAATTTGTTGGAAAAGTCTACCTCGATACTCAACATATATGTTGTCGATAAGAAACTCCAGCATACCGACCACTTGTTCTTCTGTGTAGCATGTTTTACCTTTTTGTTTGTCACTATTAACGAAATATGCCTGATCATATCCCAAAGTAATAAATTTATAGCGTATGCTACCATTTTTATGTCGAAAGGCATTGTGGATTATATCTTTTAGGAGAATTTCACATGGGGAATGGTGGTATACAGGGTTGAAAAATCAAAAGTTTTGATAGAACTATTTTCAGAAAAAGACCGAGATTTTTTAAATTGTCTAGAAGTTCTTTAGAATTTTTAAGAATCCACATATGGTTACCACTACGCGAGTAAACAGTATTTCTGAAGACCCTCTTTCACTGCGGACAGAATTTTAGTCAATCTAATGGACAATTCTTTAGTGGAACATGAAGATGAGCCATCAATATACCCTTGTTTGTACGGAATTGAAAGCTTTGGTATCAAATACAAACAAGGTAAGTCCTCCGATTTGGTGTTCCATGTATTGTTTATTGAAGCCAAAGACAAATATTTAAATGTAAATGATGTTTTTTTTTTTATCTGACAATGACTTTGTACTTGTTTATATTCATTACTTGGTATGGTGATTCAGTTAACCTGTTCATAGCGCAGTAAATGTTAAAATAATGTGTTTGAAAATTTAAGAATAACCAATTTAGTAACGAAATAAAGGGTTTATAGCCAATCGATGTTCTGATCTGCAGGAGGATCCGTAAACATTTGCAGCTAATTACAAGTTTGACGACTCTTTGTGCTTGAATGCATATAGATTTACAAAATAAAAACGTTTACGGGACAACAAAAACCCAATAAACAATTAAGATCGTTCATAGTTCAAACGCACTATGAACTTCATTTATGTGGTGTGTTATTTCACAAATATATATAGTGGTAAATCTCTTTAAAACTATTTAATGAACGGTAAAGATTCCGATAACATTACAATATCGATAGGGTGATTTACTTACCTTCTAACTGCAACGTCCATATTGATAGTAACACCAGAAAAACTGACACATGTTTCATCTGAAAATCAACAATAATTGTTATGTTTTATTGTTACATCCCTGTCGAATTTTAGCGAATGTTAAAAACATTTTGTATTTAAAAGCTGAACGTCCAACTCGATAGTGTTAACATAATGAATTACACAATCCAATTGAAGACATATATATGTTCAGCTCATTACTACAAATTCATTTACGTTATTTAGAATCGTCCTGAAAAAAAATTGATTATTTTGTCGGAGACTGTCATTGATTTGCTTCCTATCCTCATTATAGCCGAAACCCGCAAAATGTTATGGAAATATAACATGTATAAGTTCAATACATTTATAGGATGATAGTTTAAATTTAATTTGGACTTATGTTTACAAACTAATGACACTAATATTCCGAAACATCATTTAAAGAATAACTTACGTTTTCCGTCCGTTTAAAAATTCAACTGACGTCCTTCTCAAAATGGTTTACTAATACTAGATGCGCATATTTATTGGATTTGATTTAATCTGTTTCCATGCTAATGTCAAAATATTTACCTTAGCGATTACGTTATCCAGCCGCCAAAAGAAAATGCACAAATGAAAATTATTTCCTTATGACATGCGCTCTAGGCTAGAATGAGGAAACATGGTATTATTTAATAAAATTGATAACCTTTTCAAGTGTGATTTGACCTCCACACACTCTAAAATTTTGCAATAGTTTTGTGCATCTCACATTTATCATAGAAACTGTTCGGTCATACTTTGCGTACATGAATGTATGGGTTTAACTTGTGTATCAAAGCATTATTTTAATTAACCCCAAAATTAAAGGATTTTTAACAAAAGTATACCAAACTTATTTCTCTGCTTTTTCAGATTAAAAAGCATGGCCCATACTAGATTTGGCAGTTCAATGCATATTTATGACTATTAGAACATTTTGGCATTAACGTTCTGGTTCGTATGTAATGTGGACTGGTTCATCATTAGTGTCCATTTATAAATAATATCATACATTTTATATTATTTGTACTGCTTGAACAAACAATTTGTTATTTCTTGAGAGCTTATATAGTTTCAAACTATAACTGTGTGTCAATAAATCCTGCGTTCAATAAGATAACTAACAAAATTTCTATTCGCAGGAGGTTTATATACTATTTTCTTTAGAATCTGTCATACCACCATCTCATAGTACTTCATATCCGGTTGCATACGAAAGCGGGTTGACAAAAATACTCCCTTGAATTTTACAGTTGTAGGGAAATAATCCTACATGTTATTGCTGTACGAAATGAAAAACGAGTTATAAACATATATGTTCGGTGTTTCAAAGCACCATTCTCTTTTTATTTGGTGTTATTACATGGGTACTAAAACAATTACCCCTAACACATGGCTGCAAATATGATTGGTTAACTGCCAGTGGTGGGTATTATCTTATAAGAAACAAAAAGTAATGTGAAACTTTGTCTGTAGTACTGGACAGGATAAAAATGTTCTCAGCCGAATTATTTCTTTATTTGAAACAACGATAAACTCTGCTTAATATTTTGAAAAGTGCAAATTAAACAGACTAAAAGGGGTAAAATAATACTTAAAATAATGCGGGTATTACACCATACCATTTCTGGTGAAGCTAGTTAAGAACTATCTTGCCGACAAGGTTAACTTGGTAGATTAATCTTCAATGATTTTTGTTGTATATTTGTCTTTTTGATTTTAACATTCTCATCAATGCTTATTCATAAGTGTTTACATACTTCTAAATGTACAGTAGGTGACACATTCATCACTCAAGTGTAGCTTTTGATTAGTTATGTTGTCGAATTTACTCATTTTTCATAATGCAAGTAAAAACAATTCATTATAAGATTGGTTCTTTGTGTTTGAAAATTAAAATAACAAAAACACTTAATTTCTAGAAAAGATTAAAACAGAAAGTTCCTTATCAAATGGTAAAATCAAAAGCTCGAACACATTAAACGAACAGAAAACACCTGCTATATTACTTTCTTCGTACAAGCAATTCTGTATGTACTCAATGGTGGATCAAATCTAGTTTTATAGATAATCTAACCTCTCACTTATCATGAATCTCAGACAAACTGGATATCATGACAGTCGGCTTCGCTTGGGTGATGAAGTGTAAGTGCCCTGCTAGAATCATACGGTATCGACAGAGAAATATGGAAACCTTTAGATGGTTGAAATGAATTTAGGTAAAAATGTTTTTCAATTCACTTAAACCTACTGATGCAGATAAAATCAGTTGAATGATTGATTGATTGTTTTGCTACACGCCTTTTTAACTATTATTATCGCGACCTGCCGCCATTACTTTATTAAGTCAAAGCAGTCGGATGCAAACACCGATATTCGTCAAGAAAGCAGAGGTGCTACATTCTCTTCGTCTCGTTAACATGCTAAGGACATCAATAACTCGGATTTAATACAATCCATAAGTGACTAACAGAAAAAAACATATTCAAATCATGTCATCTCTTCAATTTGCAAGTCATATTGTTTATTTCAGACACTTACTAGTTATGTATTCGGATTAAATGTTATCGAATGAAATCTTGTGAACGTATATTACAAATATTAATTAACTTTTATTACAAAATGAAAACAAAATAATCAATGAAATATAGAATGTACTAATAGCAAATAAATATTCATAATCTTTAAATGAGATTTGTAACAGCAGCTAAGGAATTTTTAATTTGACAAGTCATAAAAGACGTAATCGCGCCAATCTTATTTTGGTGTATAGTGACTATAACTTTATTGGTAAAACATTTTCTGATTATATATATGTTCATCCCGGTACCAGGATTATAATTTAGTTCGCCAGACGCGCGTTTCGTCTACATAAGACTCATCAGTGACTCTCATATACAAATATTTATAAAGCCAAACGAATACAAAGTTAAAGAGCATTGAGGATAAAAAATTCCAAAAATTTGTGCCAAATGTTGTTAAGGTAATCTATGCCTGGGATAAGAAAATCCGTAGTTTTTCGAAAAATTCAAAGTTTTGTAAACAGGAAATTTATAAAAGTGACCACATTATTGATATTCAGGTCAACACCGAAGAATATATGCGACATTTTTATATTACTCTCTTTATATTTTTTCCCCATTTAATTCACGATAACTATTATTCTGTCAATATAGATCGGTCAAATATTGATCAAATATTATTGGTACATTAAATCTAAAAATTTAAATAATTGGCTTATTTTGAGTTACTAGAATATTTTGCTTAACACATATTACCAGACACGTCTTCTTGTGTTCTTTACGTTAAAAATCTCATTTTTATCATAGCGATCATTGGTATACTTTTGTCTGATTGAATTACACATATTGTTAGCCTAGGACCCGTATTTGATATTTCCACAAACTGTGTTAAACTGGCCACTTAAGATCAAATATGTCAACACATACATATGATACTTTATTGTAATTTTTGTATCCAATTCTTCTGCACATAACGACTTTACATTTTGTCAGCGACTTTAGCATGTCAAGATGGATGGGGTAAAAATAAAATAAGTATGGGTCACCGGACTATTTTTTACGCTAAAGATTGTCGAAAATTGTAATATTTTGTATAAATTACGCAAGGAAAATCGGATTATGTGTAAAAAGAAAACAACACCTTATAATTTGAAGATAAAATGTGAGAGGATAGCTCTTATAATATGCTTTCAGATAAGAAAAAGAAAAACATGGGGTCATAGGTCTTGTTTTCTCCATTTTTTAATCTCACTGAAGTACATCCTTAAGATAATACCAATTACCAAAATATTCATTATTGTTTACAGCCTTCAGCTGACCAGTAAATTTGTTTACCGACGGACTAGAACTCATATCCACCAAGTCTACTTCCCTGTAATTTAAAAGACAATAACAATCAAAACCAAGGAGTAAACAAAGAATCATTAAACCAAAGGACATTTACATCAACAGTTATAAATAATAAATAAGAAACAACACGAACTCCATTCACAACCGGGGTGAAATCAGGTGCTCAGGAATGGTAAGCATTTCCTGCACCGTATACGATTCCCTTCGTGTAATTTCTTTGTTCAGTTTGGTAATGATGGAAGGTTATTATGACTGAGGCAGAATATCAGATATGATTTCTGACACACTTTTATTATAATGGCCAATCAGCTCATGACGCGACCGTAAAATTTCTCGAGTGATGACCTTAATTTGATTGATTCATAGCCCTGTCTTAGCAACTTTTGAGAAAACAGTATTCCTCGTTCAACAACATTAAAAAGGTACCATTATAACTACTATTAGTATATGACGTGGTATTTAGTTGTATAGCGCAAAGATTTATGGTTTATCATTGTTTTTTTTTGTGCTTACATTATGCTTTAAACAGTTGATTTAGCGGGTTTCTCCCCTGCAAAATTTGAACAGAAATGAGAGAAAGCAAACAATTCAATCAATCAATCGTTTCTTGTCCTGAGTTTATTGGTTTCAGTGTTAATTCGTGCATATTTTGAACGGTTACCCGACAAAATAAGATAATGTAATGCGAATCTATTACATATATATCTCCCCATTGATACCATATTATCTGGCTTGTATTCCTATCATGATTTCCTTGAAAGAGGATTGATACTCACAAGGAAGCTATTAAACCACAAGGAAGCTATTAGACCAAGTGTTCCAAGTGATGAAGTTTAAATCATGCCTCCGTAAATTTCACGGTTGACCGTTCTTGAATTATCGTTTCACAGATGATATCGGATATGTTCCTTATGTCTTGACTACAATCTCCTTCCCTTTTCACGAATGTGACCTACCGAATAAGACTTGTTACCGGGTTTGTAATAACATGAGCAACACATGTGGAGCAGAATCTGAGATAAGTTTTTAGTGGGGTTCGTTTTTCCTAGTCTTTAGTGTTGTCTACTTTTATTTGTCTGTCTGTCTTTCTCTTTTTTAGCCATGGTGTTGTCAGTTTTTTTCTATTTACGAGTTTGGCTGTCCCTATTGTATCTTTCGCCCCTCTTTTATATAAACAGCAGCCAATGACAGTACCTGATTATCAATCCCAAGTTAGAACATCATAATGTTGGTGGTTAACACTTTGAAAGTGGTAAACTATAATGTAGAGCAATCATGAAGCAACACAATATTAGAACAACTAATAGATCTCCTTCTTGTATTTGTTGTTTGGATGATGTCTTACTGACGTTTATCTAGAAGGTCCTGTAATTTATACAGGTATGGTAATAATAAGTTGATGCCATTGACAAATGCATGGGACGACAAATATATTAATCTGCGTTCTGTAAAACATAAAAGGTCATAGATATTGTGTGCTGAATGTTTTATCTACCTTAATATCTGTTAACGTACAAATTAAAAACAAACATTTTAAAACTCCTGTGTATCCTCTTACTCCATTGCAGTTTCAAGGTCTGTATACGATTACCAAAGGAGGTAAATCCAAATGTAGCGATTTAATATTGCTTGTATTTACTTTGGAAGTTTCGTGATTTGGCAATTTGTTTGATAAATGTGTTTTTTCTTACACTAAGTAAATATTAAAACTATTTCATGAATGTCTTTGTAACCCATTGAATTGTCGGCGATTTCGACCTTGATTTACATGTAAGATTTGCATATTTCAATCAAACAAGCAATATCCCACTTTTATCATTAAATTCAAAGGGTTAAATCTTTTTAATGTACCATCAAGATAAAATGAATAATGATACCGGCATAAAGAAGTTTATCAAAAAGGAAGCTTTTTTTTATGTATCATCATTGCAAATGGCTATGTTAATCACTTTTATGTTTAACAGATTTTTTCCTATCACAATGTATTATTTGTCTTAAATAAAGCAAAATAATATGTTTACTAATTTTCCAACTTAATACATTAAAATAATTGTAAGTAAAGATGTTTACCGGAATGTTTTATTTTTTCTTACGGTTTGACAACAGACATTAACTTGATTGTAATGATATAAGCATTATCGACAGTATTGACCGCATAATAAATGTAAACATGTTACGTCCGAGTCCCAAGTGTCGAGCTTAGAATGTTTCTGACGTTTTTAGAAAAAAAGTGTGGGAAAGTCATATGATTTCATACTATTGCAAGATGAAATAGTCTTAGATTGTATTACTCTAAAAGATCTTTGGAATTAAGTATCCACATCTGATTAACGCCACCCCTAGAATAGGCAGCTGTATCAAAAGGTACTTATTAGGGAAAACAATTATTTACAGACCGTTTTAAACCGGAAATATTTTCAACCGTCGCTGTATGTTTAACAATATACAAGTGATCAGTTATGTTATGATGCGATTTAAATTCTATATATATTTGTTGTTAAATGTAGCAATTATAACGGGAACAAAATACCACTTGCAACAAATGAAATATGGCAATTTATGGTTTGTACTTAGCTGTACCTTTTCCCGCCCTTTATACAAGGATTTTAGACATTCTACATACTTATTATAGTACAAATATTGGTATCCAACCAACTGTCAAACTATTTACATTATCGATTAAATTTTTATTTCGCCAAAAGAACATAAATAGATGAAAATTGACAAGCTTGGTATTATTTTATAAAAATGATAACCTTTTCATGACTGGTGTGACCCCAAAAAATAAACTAGATGATTGTTTGTTTCATATTACTGGCATATGTTGAAGTAACTGTTTAAACGTACTACCTTCGTGATATTATAGACATTTTTTGTGTATACATTAGTAAGTTACACCTGCTTCCAAGGTAAAAAGTATTAATAAAATATACAAACAGCTTTCAAAATGCTATTTTACCCTGATATCCTCATGTTTGAAATCTCAACTTGCATTATATTGTAAACTGATCTTTATTAAGACCGTATAAATTGTATCAGTGGCATTAACGATCTTATGTGTGCATACTATGGACGGGTTTTGTATCAATTTTAAAACTTTAAACCATTTTTTTTTTAAATTCAAACTTGAAATATCTCGTGCTATATTTAAACCTCGTGTTTCAAAGTCATCAGGGTTTGGTTTTTACAATTGTGCCGCGATAGATCTAACACTCTGCCATCAACTGTGGTATAGTAGTGATTTACTATACTTTAGATGGTAAAATATAGGTTATGTTATAGAAAATGTATATTTTAAGGTTTTGCTTGTCGTATAACACACCGAGGGATGTCAGGATTGCCAAAAAGAAAGACCTCCCTACGCTGAGACCCGAGGTGTGTTCTAGGACAAGACAAACTTTAAAATATGCATTATCTGACTTATACACCGTCAAAAAATATCATTTTTTACAAAAACTTGAAACAAATTACCATCCTGTTTTACCGACCACATTAAAGTGCGATATTCCGTTCTAATGCGTTCAGGCTTTAACACGCCCTAAGGCTCATTTAGAATGTGAAATAAAACTCCCTAATTAATCTGGGTATAAACCATTGAAATTATTATCCATATACAATAAAAATATAACTGTAACTGCATGAAGAAAGACACAAATGAATTATACCATTCGATAACGGTGTATGACATTTACAAGACACATTGTAAGTAATTTGTTATACTTACTTAGTTTATGGAAAAAGAGGGGCATGTTTTTTTTTCTATTTGTAATGATATTTCTATCGCAAAAAACAACAATTTCAACAATTTTGGTTGAATCGAATGGAATATTCAGAAAGATTGTATTTTGAATAGCAAAACATTTTTAACAGAAAATCAGGATATAATTATTTACCATCCTCACCCGCCCTTTTTGTGAGCTACGTGAATGTTATTCATTTATTAGATGATAATTTGATAGTAAAGAACTGACATGAAGACGAAAATAAATACATGTAGTTTACATCATGATTTCCAATTCAGTGTGTATCGTCCTGAACATGCATGAAATATTTGCCACTGAACGTTGAGCAACCAATAATCAATCAACCTTATCAGTGTGACGCAATAAGATTTCAAAATCTTAAACACGAATATGTTCAATCTGGCATTATTTTATGAAAGTCTACATTAACATTCATCTCACATATATGATAATTTCTCTGTATTGGAGCGATAAATTAACAAAATTCACGTTATTTGATACTATAATTAAAATGAGGGCAATGCCATTTTTATAACAGATATAGTTGGGTATGTATTCAAGATAATAACAAAAAAATTACCAAATTAGGGCAGTAACCTAACAAATCGTTTCGTCTTCATAAGACTCATCAGTGACGCTCATTTCAAAATATTTATAAAGCCAAACAATTACAAAGTTGAAGAGCATTGAGGATCAAAATTCTAAAAGGTTGTGCCAAATACGGCTAAGAAAAGCTATGCCTGGGATAAGAAAATCCTTAGTTTTTCAATAAATTCAAAGTTTTGTAAACAGGAAATTTATAAAAATGACCACATTATTGATATCCATGTCAACACCGAAGTGATGACTACTGGGCTAGTGATATATAAAGTATTTAACAATTTCACTGAAAGCTTAACGTGCAGGGCTACTTTTAATGATAGGGTTTCATTTTTTAATTATGAACTGCCCTAAAATAAGTTCAAGAAATTCTGACAGAAATTAATATTGACATAAGTTTAAATCAATTAAATTAAATGTAATTCTTGCGCTTGTTTAAGTTTGATTCCATGAAATACTTGTTAGAGGGTAACTGCTTAAAAGTTTGGCTAATCAACCTATCTTTCTTAATTGTATAGTTTATGTGATTTAAGTACGCACACCATCAGGAAATGGTTGACCGTTTTAGCTTATTTGATTCACATATTGTAACGTAAATGTTCGAATATTCGCCTTCATCATACTGTTACTTTAGCCTTTGTATGTTCTTCTATTCTAATTCAGTGCTGCGTACTCATCGAACAACTAGTTGATATATTTCAATTTATTTCACGTAGTATACAGAACAATAACTGTACTATTCCTATGAACAAACAAAATCTATAACGACATGTTTAATCAAGTAATGCATTTAAGTAAAATCCTATTAGTTATTGAAGAATGGAGGATAAACTGTTGAAACATTAAACATTTTTTATCTTTCGCCATTGTTATTTATGTTTAATTCAAACATGAATTCAAAATTATCGATAATTAATTACTGGCTAACAAATATGTTATGAGATATATAATTTGCAATATTGAAGCATTTTTTGTATTGTTGTTTTTTTCCGTATTACCTTGATAAAACACTATCCGTCTTGCATACTTCGCTTAACATGGATTTTTGATAACTCAGTCCAATTTTTCTGTTTTGTGGTTTATGACCTGTAGTTGGTCTTTTTGTCATTTCTTTTTTACCGTGCGGTGTTGTCTTTTTCTTTGGCTTATTGGGAAAAACAAGCTATTCAATGGCCCGAAACGCAATATGTTAAATTATGGGGGGAAAACGAACGCCATAAATAATTTACAGAAAATAAATATAGTATTGAGCAACAAACGGCAATCACAAATTAACAATTGATAAAAAAAATCATGTATTTAAGAAATAACCTTTTTGATATTTTGAAACTTTTGGTTCGGCTCTTTCTTTATCTTATTTGAATAAACATTTATGGATGATGGTCTAAGCCTCATTGATAATTGCTTCATTTTTATTTTAGTCACACACATATTAACGGTAAAAGTAGGCATGTTCTGTAAAGGAGAGCTGCATGTCAAAATATTTGTAATATTCAGTGGAATTTGAGAACAAGACACTAGGTATGATAGGGACAGAACTGTTGCAAGGCAATACATGTAGCTCATATATGGACCCTCCAAAAGATACATTAATTGTTCTTCCATGTGCATAGATTGTGGTAATCCGAAATCACAATACCAAATTTAACGTCCAATGTCAGTGACATTTACCTTAAACCTTGCTCCGGCAAATATACTCCTCATCAACATGGATCATTAATGACAGACTAGAGGCTATAAGGAGTCCATGTCGCTCCCCTTCATCTTTAACAATGGTTTCTTTTTCGTAGTAAAAAAAAACTCTATTCAGTCATGTTACCAAAATAACTATCGATTTCAGTCATGTTACCAGATTTGCCTATTTTTTTCCTAATCAGTTTTTTTTATCCGTCTATTTGTCGCGTCCACCTGTTTGTTTAGATGTCATAAATTTAATATAGATCTAATCAATTTGAACTTTTTGTTGTCGGCAGATTTTTTGTTAAACTATATACCGAATTCATGATTGTGGCCAAGTTTGATTAGATTAAGCCATTTATTTTCAGAAAAAAAAGGTCTTTGTAAAGTTAATGCACGTCACGCGACAAAACCTAATATTGAAATCTATATCTCCCTTGATATTTCAAATTATGGTATCAGCCTGCTGTTATTGTATTCTTTTTTTTATTCATACAGGTAAGTTGATAACAAGTTAAAATGTCTATGAGATCAAAAAGTTGAATCACAAATGCAACGGATATGGAATATAAATTTCATCTTATTTTAAATATATTTTTCTAGATTGACTACCTTCAAATTTCAATAAAGAGGTGACAAGATGTTGTAAATCACCGGGTGTCTTTTAGGATTCAATATATATGTTCCATCACTAAGGGAGGTAAATCTCCATGTGGTCATTTAATGTTGTCAAAAGATTTATAATTTGACACTTTGTTTGATAAATGTGTTTGTTTTTTTATCAAGATCTAAACTTTTATACGGTATCATGTATTTTTTGTTTATTTCATATGGTTGTAGGGGATTTAGATCTTACTTTCAAATATGCATGATATATTTGTTTATTTATGCCTCTCAATTTAATACAAAAGCAAATAATTCAAATAACTACATTTACGATTTAAATAACATTATTTTAACATAATCTCATATTAGAAATCTTCATAAGTTTGTCCAAACATCCATAAAAGTTTTATGTATTGTCTTTTTATCTTGGCTATACTAATGATAATGTTTTACTAAATTCCTAAGTATATATTTTCCATTACAGGAAAAACGTTGTGATCGTAAAAAAATAACTTAAGAAAAATTAGTTTTCAATAACTGGAACAAAACTCATTTCCATTACCGATTTATTTTTGCAAACATTCACCAAAATTTTATGGAGCCGCATAGATAACTATCTAGACGTCTGCAAGAAGGTGTCCAAAGAGAGAAAAAGATAATTAGCAAAATATAACCCGTCGCTTAGTCGACTAGAAATGACTAAAAAAAGGGGGGGCAAATAAATAGTCAGGGAATATCGATCGAAAAGCCGACAAGAAAAACAGAATAAAAATTAATTCAAGGTAACATTTTTTTTATGGGAATCGTACGCGTGTTGCTCATTCTTTTGGTGTCTGTGTTATGTTTTGTGTACTGCTGTTTGTCTTTCCAATATTTTTCATTGTTTGCAAGGACATTGTCTGCTTGAGTTTAAATACGGTTGTATCTTTCTCCCCTCTTTTAAAGAATTTGAATGATATATTCAAAATTCAAAATTGATCAGTGTATCACTAGATTTAAAGTATCGGCGTTAGTTTACTTTAAATGCCCGCTATGTATTCATACGATTCAGAAGCAATGTAAAAGAACAGGAACACTAGATAAAATGCAGTGGAGAATTAAAGTTACAAATTATAAGATAAGTTCTTAATTAGGTTTCTTTATATCGTATATAGAAATCCATTCAATATGCAATACGACTTTTAGTGGATCATGAAAGCCGAAGGATGGGAATTCTGATATATTTACTAAACATGTCTGCACAGCCTTCATTATTATTTTTTTTTCAAACACACAATCCATTCTTGCAGGTCTAAGAAGATCTTCTCAAACCAGTTGCACTTCTCGTTTATTTGTATTTAAATTATAATTCAATAAATATCATGTTACGCAATTATTACAATCACTCTATTTATAAATTGCAATGATTTATATATGAAAATTAGTATCACTGTAGCAAATTTATCAACCTTATCACGGCGGGTGACACTAAGGAAAAATAATTATTTACCCCTCTGGATCGTTTGATCGCCCCAGTATTTGCACTTGGTACGGTTCGTGTGCTCATCCTGTGTTGTATTTTATGAGCAAATTTCTTTATCGTTTATTTTTTTATATGTTATCGCATGGTTTATTTGTGTTTTTTTACTTTTCATTTTTCTTTTACGCGGCCTTTGATCGAATCATTAGTATAATCTCTGTCACTCTCACTTGCTCTCTCTGTCTAGCTCCCTCTTTCAAGATGGCTAAATTCTACATTTTATATATGAAATGAAAGTTACTCCTCGATATTCATTTACTGTAGTGAACGATATAACACTTAAGTGTTCATCAAACGGGTTTTTTTCCTTGTAGATATTTTTAATGACCGTTATACTATATAAGTGTTCCTGTGTTGTCCTATAAATATTAATTCAAAAATTAGGAAACTTGGTATGAGATGCCAATGAGTAAGTTTTCCCCAAAGTCCAAATGAAGTGGATGTAAACAGTCATAGGCAACCGTACGCCCTTCAATAATGAGAAACAAATACCTTATAATCGGCTATAAAAGGCATCAAATTGAATAATATTGAACGATTTAATTTAAAAAAAACTAAAATGTCTAACTTAGAAAAAAAAAATTATTAGAAAAAAAAGGACAAATAACCACTGAAATACCGGCTTTTTACACCGGACAAACACAGAACGATTGTGTTGGGTTTAAACATGTTTTTGAGCGATTAACCCTTCTCTGACTAGGTACATTGGTGGAATAGCACAACTAAAGAAAACATAACAATCAAATTAAAAAAGGCTTAGCTCATCAGATGCATACAAAACAGAAAAACATCAAACAAAAACACAGATGAAAGGTAGCAGGGTGTTCGTCCAATTATTATCTCTAATTTAAAAAAAGAAAAAGAAACTGAGAGTACTCGCAGTTACTGACAGCTAGTCTAAAGCCAATAACAACTAATAAAACAATAAAATATCTCAGATGATTAACATATCAATCATTTAGGAAGTACAATTCCGTTTGAAATAAGTAACATGAGTACAGCCAAACTTATACACCAAAACTTTGTGTTTATTGAAAAAGTTTATCAATGATTTTAATTAATTTGTGGCTACACTATCTGGCACCATTATTTACTAGTAATATATAGATTTCGTTCATTTAAATCCAAAACGTCACTACAGACAAGAGCAATGCAAACGAGTTGGATATAAAAAAAACCTGTCAAGGGATCATCAGCGTTAAAAAGGAAGATTAACAATAGGGTAAAAATCATTCCTTTTATGATAAATTGTTTGTGTAGAGTTTCTGGTGCAGCACAGACATATACTAATCAAGGGTTGGAGAGTTATTACTTGTTGCATTTTGTTGAACTTAAGCATGTTCTATTTTGTTAAGTTCAGTAGTATATATTGAGAATCCTTAAGTATTTAACGAAAAAAAATATCATGATGAATTCATCTATGAAATGAAATTTAAATTTTTTCTTGCTGAGTTTGATCATAATCTGTGATTCATAAAAGTACAAGAACATGTCTGTTATTAAAGAGGCATAATTTGTTTTCATATGAAAACCTACAAGATGTCGATATCTTAATTGCTCAAACGAAAGTAAATGTTGTCAAGGAGAATTTTTTTATTTTAATCATCTAATCACACACCCAATAACTATATCTAGCATATGTATGTTTGTTTGATAAAATTGTGTGGAAGTGTAGAGAAGAGAAAAATTCAAAGGTTTTTCAAAGTGTCATCCAAATCAAAATGACCATCAAAAGCATATAATTTACCTAAATAATCCAAACCTTTTTAACTTTTTTTTTCGATCGTCACTTAGAAGACTTTTGTAAACGAAATGCACGTCCGTCTGGCGTAAATACAACATTGTAAATCTGGTATATATAAGGAGTTTATATAGATACCAGGATAAAAAAGAAGATATTTGCGCCACACGCGCGTTTGGTCTACAAAAGTTTCCTTAGTAACGATCAAATAAAAAATGTTAAAAAGGCCAAATAAAGTACGAAGTTGAAGGGCTTAGAGGATCGGATATTCCTAAAAGTTTGCAAAAATACAGCTAAAGTAATCTATTCCAGAGGTTTTGTAAGCAGCAACCCCCTATCAAGGAAATCATGATAGGAAATACAAGCCCGGAAATGTCGTATCAATTTGTAGATACATCGCCGTATGCAGGCGCTGCTAAAATGTTGCCACATAAAAATGGAAAGTTCACAATTGGGAAGATAAACTCATTTTTTTGTCGATAAATTTTGTTTTCAACCGACCTCATTGCCAATTTCTAGATGTAAGTTAAGATATGAGGCAGACTTAACCGTGTTAACTGTATGAGTTTTATCCTTTATCTCTAATTCGATAGGATATATGGGTCATTATCAAAAAAAGTGCATTTTTCGACGAGGTAACATTTTGAAAAATGATTTCATTGTTCAAAACATTTAAATGTGTCCCGCTATTCTATAGTATGGTAGCAACGATATTCAGAAATATGCAATGGGAAAAATGAAGAGTCCCTTCAATTTTAACATTTTTAGGTCATGCTTTGATAGAATCGTGTCAATGGTGTTACCAATTTAAAGCATACATTTAGCTACTAAATATTATTGTTTAACATCAAACAACTGTTCCAATTTGTTGTTTAGGTTAAAATTACGACTTTTTGGCATAATTCATATAGCTGTGCATTCTATTCAAAAATAATTTCAGAAGACATTGCCGTAAAAAGTTGGCTGTTCTTATCATGGCCGTTGTAAATACTAAAAAATACACTTAAACGGAATATATGTGAATTGTGTAAGATTAAATGATAATCATATACCTAATCCTTCGTACACGACCTAAAAACTCTTTTATTTATGAATGAAAACAAAAAAATGTCGCATTTTTATATAGTAACACCAATGACCCTTCAGTAACGCTAATGACACAAAAGTATCACCATTGACATTACATTTCAAATTTTACCTTTATTAAGTACTGAACACAGAACCAAGAACACCGAGCAAAAGAAAAAGATGAAAAAATAATTCGTAGGCTAAAATATCTCAAATTATATAACATGATATCAATAACTAAAAATGTCAATAGTGTTACTAAATAGTGTCATTGGTGTTAACAGCATACACCAGTTTGTGAAAACTTTGTATATGTAATACATGATATTGTTAAAACATTGTTAAATAAGTATTGTTTTTCATAAATAATATGATGTTTCGCTTGTTACGCATGAACGAAACACAAAACAATGCTGATTGTCATAATATATTCAGTGGTGTTACTAAACTGGTCAATGGTGTTATTTAATCAAAATGATCTCACCATTGACAGTAACACCAATGATTTATTAAAGGTGTATTTGAAGATTAAGTTACGAAATAAGTGCTCCATTCCCCTATTCTAGATGTTGTTACTGGTGCATATTTCTATAATAATATATTTCATCATTCAAAGTTCAGGAAATGTTTTCAAAAAAGATTTTTATAAGGGTCACACCATGGACACTATTTTCAATTATGATATAGCTTTTACTTACTTTTAAGATTTATCACTAAATTTTCAACATAATTGTTTGTTTTCTTTTGCATAACATGCTTACAGGTAATATTGCTAAGGGAGAAACTGTTGTAAATGCCCAAATCTTGCGAAGGATCACTCTTATCCCACTAATTTGTTCTTTGGTTACACCATTGACTTAAAAAAAATGTAACATTTCCTTTTGGTGACAATTTGTATTATAAAACCAACATACACCTTCTAAATCATTAAAAAAAAGGTTTGTATGTATCAAAATGCAATAAAATGTGATAAATCAAAAAACAAATGATATTAATAATAGTCCTATTTCAAGTCTGAAAGGATTTATAGTAAAAAATAACAGCTAATTCTGGCTATCTCCAAGGGTTTAAGAAAACATTAAGGATATTTTTATAACATTTCATACTGTAAACTGTATATTGTGTATCACGAAACCTTCATATCTAACATATGCAAGTGTTATTTATATATATTTACATGTATGTGACTGAAAAAGACCCAATAAGATAGTTTTGCATGTTATTTTGATAATGACCCATATGCGTTCATCATAGTCACCAAATCTAATTTTGGATGTAATGCGTCTTCTGATTGGCTGACTTTAGTTTGTTCAGCTCATAGACATAATTTTGCCATGTGACCGTGACGTCATCGTCGTTTTTTCATGTTTTACCTCGGTTTAAATTGGAATTCAGAATTAAATTATAAGAAATGACATAAAGAAATGTGGTGCTACGTTGGTTCTAAGTGTGCACACATTTTTTATGTTAATTTTTCATAGACAGATAAATATTACAGTCATTACTTAAATGTTTATAATAATTTTACCATTTCTTAAGTGTACTTGTAATTTACATGAACTTCTAAGGTAACAAACGTTTTTATCAATAAGCAAACCGCTTTCAAAATGCTGTTTTACTCAAAATTAGTCATGTTCAGTAAAACAATTTGCACTATATTTATCTTTAATGGAAAGCATTTATATCTCATCAGAGGTATTTGCGTTCTTATGTATAAATAACTTAGACTGACTTTAAATCCATTTTAAAACTAAATAATGTTTTTTCTACAATTTTGACTGGAGATCTCACGTCCTATACTTGAAAACTGTTGACTATTGTAAAAAAAGGTATTGGTTTTTCAGACAAATTATTTTGCGATAAATCAAGCACTCTTTCTACAGTAGACTAATATATTGTTATATTTCAAGATAACATGGATTGTAAAATATATATGTTACAGTTAATGACAATTACGCAATTAGCTGGAACAAGTCGGAATTGACTACCGACGTAGTATCGGACTAGGACTGGACATAAACAGGCATGACAAGACAAAATGTATAACTAATGCATGCCAGGTCCCTTCTTAATTGTAAAGCGAATGTATTCTAAAGTCATTTACTTATTGAGTTTTACCTAAGTGGTAGTTATTCATGATGACTTTTAATAGGCTCACATTTATATTGTATGCAGTTTTACTGAATCACAATCCTTTTTATATATAACTACTACCATGCTTATATGATGGAGGGAATTTCCTACGTTATAGTCGATAGGTGTAACATCAGATCTCCTGGAGTCGATACAAATGGCAACATTATTACGAATGTTAAAATGCAAGTAGATAACAAAAAGTTGAATAGAAAGAGAAAACGACAATGAAAAAGAAGAGACCAATACGAAGATAACCAATACCTGACGATGACGCTGGTGCTTAGAGAATAAAAATGTGTGTCGCTAGATTAGTAACACTCTTCTATATCATGACGAGTAAATTGTAAAATTCGGTTACAAAATGAGAACTGCTGAATTGAAGCTTGGAGAGGACCATCGAAAAGATGTACCATGGTGAAGAGTAAAACACTGTAGTTTAATTTAACCAGCAAGGAGATTTTTCTGATATGACATTATTTTGTGAATATACATGATATATTGTCAGAAATATTTATGATGACATGCTACTTTTAACGTGAAATTACAAAACAGGTCCTAAAACTATAATATTAGTCTGATTCATACTTTAATTTGATTTGACTGCTTTAATAACATATAGATAAAGAAATGTGAAACAGCGAATAACAGACATAATATTACGAAAAAAAAACAACATTTGTAATGCAACTTATATAGAAACTTATCAATGATTGAGTATGTTAAATTCTATATTTTAAAGCATTAGTGGATTCATGGTCATAAATTCAAATAAAATGGCAGTCATGCCAAGTCAAATTTTACCTTATCCTGAATTTTGCTAAAACATTCAAGATATCTTCAATTGCAAAGTTTACTGGTTCCCGGAAGTTTGATAGTATAAAAGCAGGTACCTCTGATCTGAACCAGAGGGCAATTGTGCCGTCTTGTTATAATATTACATACTTCTTTATGAATCAAAAGAAATGTTCAGCAATAGGTCTACAGTGACTCTAAGTTCCCAAGCTTCATTTGATACCAAAATTACCCATTATTTCGCCTATTGAGATCGTTACAGCTATGCGTAGTAATTATTTTGTTTATAATATGTACTACTTTCTTAAATGTTCTTTCCGATCTGGCTTTAAATAGTAGTTCTATAACTACAAAGATCCAAACTTGTTACATTAATTTCTGCTTAACTTACTTTCCGTCGTCCTGAACATGCATGAAATAATTGCAACTGGATATTAAGCAACCAAAAACCAACTTATCATGCTTACTTTTCCTTTTTTGATATATTTCTAGAATAGAAAAACAAAAAAAAGCTTCCGTCAAAACACGATTTCACAGCATTCAAGCTAAAATTTAACTGGTAGTATCATATGCGTTTTACAAAGAAAACTCCATATGGATACTAACCAGTTCTTAGTTGTTAATATCTACTCAAATTACAATGTTGCAACCTATATGTGTTATTTTTATCAGAGATTCTTTTGAATATAAATAAAGTGGGCCAAACAAAATTTAATTGATATTTTTTCCCCTCTTTTTTCTACTTGTAGAAAAGGGCTAGGGATTTTGTAGAAAAATCGTACTTTTGTGTATAAACATGGATCAACAAGAGCAACATATATGTTTCCAAGCTAGACTACTTGCTAAACAGGTTATAAATTTCATTTCAAATGAGATTTTAGAAATTGCTATATTAAGTAAATGTATAAACTAATTTCCTTTAAAATAAATGATACACTTAAGCCTTGGTCACACCTTAACGGATAACTCGAACTGATGCCTAATGGATAACTCTTTTTCAATCTGTTCATGTCCGTTAGACGTCCGTTCTTATCCGTTAGACGTCCGTCCATATCCGTTGCATGTCCGTTAAGCGTACGTTTTATCCGTCGACGTCCGTTCTGTCCGGTGGAAAATTTTGAGCTTGTTCAAAACTTTGAACGGACGTCCAACGGATGAAATGTCCGTTGAACGTCCAGTAGGCGTCCGTTTTGTACGGTACTCGTCCGTTTCGTTTCCGTTTTGTATACGTTACGTGTCCGTTATACATCCGTTGGAGGTCTGGCAGATAAATTCACCAACGGACTTCTAACGGACGTCTTACGGATAAAAATGATGTTGAACGAATGTGAAACGGACTTCTTCCGGACGTATAACGAATAAAACGGATGATGAACGGATCTGCAACGGATAAATACCAATTGAAAATTTAGCGTCAGAAATGCCAATTAGATTTCTTAAGGTTCATGAATTCTTATTATTCATAATCGATCTTAGAGTAACGGCACATCTTCACAATCAAGCTGCTGTTATTCAGGCCAGCCACTGCCCTTTGGCGACATTTTTAAGAACAAATTAAAACCAGTTATACAGAACATTTTGAATATTAATGCGATTTACATGTATTACTATTGTCGCCTTTATTTTTTTCGTATATCTTGTTCATCCGTTTTATCCAGTACGCTTCCGTTAGGTGTCCGTTTTATGCGGTACTCATCAGTTGGATGTACGTACGTTTCCGTTTCTGGTACGTTGCATATTCGTTGTATGACCGTTATGCTTTCGTTCGCCGTCCGTTTTATTCGGTCAGTATATCAACGGACTCCAAACGGATAACAATTTTGTCAACGGACAACTTGTATTTTCATCCGTTAGTCGTCCGTTCGTCTTATCCGGTAATGTGTGACCGAGGCTTAAGCAATTCAATGAAACATGAACACACACTAGATAATTGACCAAAACTATAAACAAGGCATAATATACATGTTTATTTGATAATTCAAATAAATAAAACTTCACGAAAAGTCTTAACTGGATGCATGCTAAATGAAAAAAAAAGGCTGCAATATCCTACTGTAGCAATGTGAGTGATGTTTTTTGACACCAACATAATTGTTACATAAATAAATTAATGCAACATAATAACATGAATAACTAAAAACAATTTAGTATGAATTCTAAATTTGAATTTCACATGCTTTTCAGTAAAAAGTAAAAAAGAAACTCATAATCATAGCCCCATTGCTTTCTAAGTTAAATTCTGCAATTTCAAGCAATTAGTGTCTTCTTGGTCTTAAGTTCAAATTAATAAGCAGTCATTTCATGTCAACACTTGACCTTATCCTGACTTGTGCTGAAAATGTAAAATTACCTTTAATTGCATATTAAAGCGCATTGGTACGTGGCTACGATACTGATTTGTATTTTAAATTGTGAATTGCCTTTAAAAAAAGGTGCAATGATTTCAAGAAAAACCTGACAGAAACAAATATTGACCTAAGTATATGTCACTTAGATCAATAATTTTCTAAGGCTAGTTTGAGTTGGATAAATCATGAAAAACTAGTGAGAGAGTATCTGCATACAGGTTGGATCCAAATCATATGGTTTGTGTAATGTCAGGATATGATTGACCGTTAAGGCTTATATTTGTTTTAGACATTTATCACTACGTAAATATTCGGATTTTTTCCATTATAATGTTAATTTAGCCTCTGTATATTCTGCTAATGAAAGTTAAAGCAGTGCTGTGTACCCAAAGAACGATTCGTTTACACATTTAACTTTATTTCACGAAGTAAGAAATGTCAATAATTATGTACCATTACTATAAACAAATCAAAAACTATAACAACCAGTTTAATCCAGTACGCCATATAAATTTGCTAGGAGAAAGCATATTACTTATTGAAGAATGGAGAACAAACGATTGACACATACATGTATTACATTTTTTAATCTTTAACCATTATATTAATGTTTTACTCAAACACCACATCATCTATTTTATAATGCTCCAAAACGATAAATTATACATTATTGGCTTATACATCTGTTCTGAGAAATATAATATGTTCACAGCCATTTTTAATTTGATCAAGTCATGTTACATTGTAATACTGTAGGACATGTTTTAATTGTGCTTTTGCGTATTTCTTTAAGAACTTCTCTGAACCTAGATTTGATTGAGTTCGTGTTGCTCAGTCAATATTGTCTGTTTAGTGGTTTGTTGATTTGTAGTGGGTCTTTGCGCAACTTCCTTTTTACCATCTGGAAGTGTATTTCTTTCTTTGACTTATTGAGAAAATTTATTACACAAAACAAGCAACATAATGGTCCGAAATACAAAATGTACAATAAAGAAAAAAAAAGAAAACGAACGGTGTGATGAATTTATTAGATAATAAACCGGAAAGATTATTATATACAGCAACACACGGCATTTACTGAATTACAGGCTCTTGACTTGGAACAAATGCATGCAGAATGTGTGTGAGATACCAACGGTTCCTTAAAATTGGGCAGAGCTATCGATGTACAAACTGAAAAAATATTTTGAATATTCAGATAAATACAAATCTCAAAACCAATTCACAAAGACACACGACGACGACGGATGACGTATGCTATGTGATGGTAAAAGATCTGGCCCTTTTGGAAAAGAATGATTATTAAAATCTATATCTCCCTTGGTTATCTTAAATTTGATTATTGTTCTACGGCTATTTTGATCTTTTTTTATTCATGCAGGTAAGTAAATAATAAGTAAAAATCTCTGTTGGATCATCAACAAATTGAACCAGTTTATGACAAAATAAATACATAAATAATCTTTATTTCAAGAGGTTATTTCCCATCAGTAAATACTTCGTTTTCTGTTCGTTTAAGAATTTCAATTGACGTCCTTCTAAAAATGGTTTACCAATACAGGTAAATGCAGATATTTATTGGATTTAATTTAACCAGTATCAATGCTACTGTCAAATATTTATCTTTGTGATTATGTTATCTAGCCATAAAAAAAAATGCACTAATGAAAATATTTTCCTCATGATATGCGCTCTGGGCTACAAGGAGGAAACATGGTATTATATAATAAAATTGAAAACCTTTGCAAGTATGATTTGATATACACACACTTAATTTTTTGCAATAGTTTTGTACATCTCACAACTTTTGAACATACAGTTTTGTTATTTGTTAAGAGATTATATAGTTTCAAACTATTGTCAATAAATTCTGCATTCAATAAGATAAGTAAAAACGTTGCTTTCTATTCGAACGTGGTCTAAGTTTCTCTTGTTTTTTTGTACGATTTGGAATCCGAATTTTGAAGTGTCATACCACCAACTCATAATACTTCATACGGTTGCATACAAAAAAGGGTAGGCAAAGTACTTGACTTAACCTAAAATGCCGTAACGAGATAAGCGGGAACATTAATTTATCTATTGCTGGACTATCTGCTCGATGTCTTTTACTAGACTAGGACATAGAAAGAAAAAGGAAGTATTCGTACAAGAGATTATGATTAACTTGGCTACATTATTTCGCATATTTTAGTACATACATGTGAAAAAGGGTAAATATAAAACTTTGGAATGGGAGGGGCTATGAATCCTACTGAAACTTATCTAGGCTAATATCAAATATAAAACGTCCTGGGCAAAAATGAGGTAAAACAAATCTTAGAGTGAATGCCTCTAGGAAAAATGTGGAGTGGTATGAAGAAATTAAAATTTTAAAAACGATATCTAATCTCTTTACTCAATTTTATCAGTTTGTTTTTTTATTCAAAATTGTTCAGAAAGTAACAAAAAAATCCTTTCTCTGTGACTTTCAAAATAAAATGTTTGTTATTCTTCCACGAAATGGTATTGAATAAAATTACTCTTTTTTGTTTGAATTGTCAGAGCAAGCAAATTACATGTGCACTGCCGATAGATTAGTCCACAGTCCACGAAAAATCTTTGCTTCGATTTTTGCATAAAATGTAGTATACACCTTTAAACGGAACGTCCTTAAAATCATAGATTTGACTTATAGTGCACTCAGATTTTAATCTTTATATCAACATAAAACGGCTTTTTTTTTTCATCTACGGTACCTCACAACCAAAGTAGTGTTCAATGATCGTCTACTTAGTCACTTCTCTTTAATACAGAGCACTGTTGATCTCGTGCATATATAGAGTTGTTGGTTTTAAAGTCAGGCGCTCTAGGAATGTAAAGTCTAGCGCTGTTGATATAATGTCAAGCGGTTTGGATGAAAAGTGATTTATTTTACCAAAGCACTCCCCCTCTAATCGTTCCAAATAAAGTAATCGAGATTTTTCGGCAGATGCAGGGGAAAAAGGGCACATCAGAAAATTTAAGAGACTGCACAAGAGAAGATGTGTTTACTAAAAGTATTGAAAACATTAAAAGTCAAGATGGTGAATTTCTTGAGTTGTAGAACGTAATTAAAATGCCGTGTGGATATAATAAATGAAACATGACAATAACAATCAAAACCAAAGAGTAAACAAAGACTCAAAAAACCAAGGGACATTTACATCAACAGTTATCAAAAATAATTAAGAAACAACACTAAAAACCGGGAGTGAAATCAGGTGCTCCGGAAGGGTAAACATTACTGCACCGTAAACGGCAACCGTCGTGTTATTTCTTTGTTCAGTTCGGTAATGATGGAAGGTAATTATGACTGAGGAAGAATATCAGATATGATTTCTGACACTTTTGTCATAATGGCCAATCAGCTCATGATGGCGACCGTAAAATTTCTTGAGTGATGACCTTAATAGGATTGATTCATAGCCCTGTCTTAGCAACTTGTGAAAAAGAAGTATTCCTCGTTCAACAAAATCAACATGCTTTGAGCTAGCTCTAGAGTAATGTATCAATTGAGGCACATATACTCTATATGCTGGTGCCGCTTGGATGTTGCTACACAGAAATGAAAGTTAACTATAGGAAAATTAAAATCATCACGTTTGTCATAAATTTTGGTAATCAAACTACTATCAGTAGTCATTTCGAGAAGAAGGTCTAAATATGAAGCAGATTTATCTGTGTCGGTAGTATCTTTATTTTCAAGTTCACTTGGATATATTAAATGTAAGTGATTACTGAATCTATTATTAATTAGAGACAGTACATCATCAATATACCGAAAGGTGAAACTAAAAGACTGGGCTATTTTTTTTCTCCTTTCTGTACTAGCCCTTGGGTAAATTCTGCTTCATAGGAATATAAAAACAAATCTGCAAGGAGGAGCGCAATTGGTACCCATTGGGTTTCCAGTATTCTGTTTGAAGACCAAACCTCCAAATTCAACAAATATGTTGTCAATTTTAAAGTCCAGCATGGCAGTGATATCCTCGTCTGTATGTTATTTCCTTGACTTTGTATGATTTTTCACAAAGTAAGTTGAATTCCAGCCCAAAACTAGACATTTAATTAGTATGGCGTTCATTATCACTGAACTAGTATATATTTGTTTAGGGGCCAGCTGAAGGACGCCTCCGAGTGCGGGAATTTCTCGCTACATTGAAGACCTGTTGGTGACCTTCTGCTGTTGTGTTTTTTTTATTTGGTCGGGATGTTGTCTCTTTGACACATTCCCTATTTCCATTCTCAATTTTATTTAAAACGTCTGGTATCCTTTTTGTTAAAAAAACATAAGCTGACGAGTTCTTTCAGTCGAGCTTTAGTTTTAGTATGTGGAATAGTGGTATAAAGAGATGAAAAATCGAAGGTTTCAATGTTGGTACAATGTTTTAATGATTGAGATTGTAAATTCACCAATAATTCTTTTAAGTTTTTCAGTATCCTCATCTAATTAACACCACTTCTTGAATATGCCGTTTCGGAATATTTCTGAAGTCCTTCATTGACTGCAGTGAGTATGGCAGTTAGAACTTTGGAAAGGGGTTTAGTGGAACACTTGGAAGAACCTACATTATACCTTTCCTTAAAAGGATTCTTGTGAAGCTTAGGAATCCAATATAAGGATGGAAGATCCTGGTCTTCATCCTTTTGATTAACATCAAAGGAGACAAGAACCGATTTGTGGTTTTCCTGGATCTCCTGCTTCGTAAGCGTACTTAGTGTATATGTAGGATTTCCAAGTGTGTTATTTATCCCCTGTTCCTCAATCAGGCAGTCATGTAGTGTTTCTTGCAAACAAAATCAATATTGTTTGAGACTTTGTCAGCTGGAACGACAACATATTCGTCATGGACGCAAGACAACTCCTCTATGATATGAGGGTCTTTAAGGATGGAAGGAGCTTTGGTGCTCATTGACCCTTTAAGTTTACTTACTTTTATTTGAATCAATGACCTTAATGATTTTACCCACTCCAAAAGAGTGTCAACCTCAACCTTTCCTCTTCTTGCCCAGTCTTTTGCATAACCCTCAACATAATTCATAAATAGTTTGAAGTTCTGCTTCTGATTGATTGGCTGTGGCTCTTTGTATTTCGGACCCTTGGACAAAAATTGTCTCCACTTGTAGTTATTGACTATGTGTAGGTCTCCAGAAATAACATGGCCAGCAGGATTATACACGTAAAGGGAATGTGAACAGGCACAATCAGGTGGTTTAGCTTTGCGGTCATCAATATTTAGATTCTGCAACACTTTTTTGTGATTAAATTTTTTAGATGCAACAGGGTTGGTGTCGGAATAGGATACTATAGGAGAAGATTGATACTTAAGGTAAGAAGGAATATTGCTTTTTACTCTTTTATGGTAAATAATATTACTGATGTTTATAGCATCAATACCCTTGTTTGTGAACTTCAAATTGAAGAATGAACGTTTTTGCAGTTCCTCCGAATGTTCAAAAACGGGTCTGAATAATATATGGTTAGCAATATTCATCACCATGGCAACTATTTAATACTTCGAAGATCGACTATCTGTAGTGTGGCATTCTTCACACGCTTTCAATAGAGAGTTCAGTCGAGAAAGCTGAAGTGAGTACTGTTTAGAGCGAATGTGATGAATTCCAAGAGGTTTATTGATATGTTCGGCAAAGCCATCTATAGAAACATCATGCATATCAGGTGGATTATAGCGACGATGTCCATGGCTCCTCGGCCGACGAAGAGACCTATTGAATTAATCCATCACATTCACTGAACTACAAATAGGGCTACTCACGTTACCTACAGTATATTTTTTTATCGTTCCATCCATAAGGTTTTGCCTGCGAAACGGTGTACTTAATGTTAAATTATTGGCGTGATGATAATTGTTTTGAAAAATTCGAACTTTAATGGAATTTCCTGAATGGTCAATTTGTTTGAAATATTGGTAAACGATTTGTTGGTAATGAATATGTTTGGTTTTTAAATATTTTTATCTTAGCTCACTGATAAGTCTAATGTAAACGAAACGCGTGTCTGGCGTATCGTATTATAAGCCTGGTAACCTTTATAACCGCTAATTATGATGGCGTCACACATTGACGTATAACTCGACGTACACTTAACGTACACTAAACGTACAGAGAAATTGACTTAGTCCGTATACGTTAGGTGCACGTCAGAGGAACACTAAGCAATCGTTAGGCACGCGTTGCATAAGTTTGAAATACATCGAAATGCGAATGTATACGCTTGGTGAACACTATAATTTCAGAAAAATTTTATGCAGCATAAACATTTTCATCCAGCTCTATCGTTTGTCAAGCGTATACATGTTCGCTACACGCTTGTGCTACCTACGTTACAAGCGAGTAGAAACCGTTACAGATAAGTTTGAGACACGTAAAGGGTACGTTGCATCCTCCTCAAGATCGTTCAGCTTTCATTTGCACTTTTACTTGTACGTATACAAGACGTGTTTGTAACAAACGCCTGGTGTAGTTTAAGAATTCATTGAAGGTATATAACGCACCCGTGGCGATCAAAAACGTATTCTGACACTATCGAAAATTGCTCGGACATTCATATTAGCATAAAATTATGTTCGTGAATTTACAATACCAAGTGTATCCAGAAGTAGTTCAAACACCAAACAATTGACATTAAGGGTCGGTGGAAATAAAAATGTTCGACTAAAGAGATGATTTCAGCTTCCCAATTGTGAAGTTTCCATTTCTATGTAGCAAAATTTCAGCAGCACCTGTATACGGAGTAGATATCTCCAATTGATAAGGAATCCCGGGCTTTTATTTCCTATCATGATTTCCTTGATAGAGGGTTACTACTCAAAAGGAAACTATTAAACTAAGAGTTCTAAATGATGAAGTTGAAATCATCCCTTCGTAAATTTTGCCGACGCCATCACGAGTTGGTTGACCGCTATGTAATATCCGTTTCACAAATGATATCTGATAATGTGCTACTGTCGTAATGACAATTCCTTTCCCTTTTCACGAATTTGACCTACTGAATTAGACTATTTACCGGGTTTGTAATACCATGAGCAACAAGAAGGGTGCCACACGTGGAGTAGGATCTTCTTATACTTCAAGGGCACATGAGATCACCTCCAGGTTCATAATGCTTATTATTTGTTGTTCTATGTTGTGTTTTTGTGTACTATTGGTTTTTTTTCTATTTGTCTTTTTCTTTTAATACCAAAACGTTGTCAGATTTTTTTATCAATGGGTTTGAATGTCCCTTTCGTATTTGTTTACCCTCTTTTAAACGTCTCAGACAGGTTTCTGACCACGCCCGGCGTATGTTGGTGATATACGCTGATGTGCTAGTATAACGCATTATGAGTAGATTAGAAATTCTGTTGAATCTTTCCAGGCTGTTATCTAAAAAAGATGTTCATGCTATTAACTAATTTTCCTGTGAGTTTTGAAATGCAGCTTGGACTTCATTTTGCATTTCGAATCGAATTTCGCCATTCATGTTTAGTTGTAAGTTCACTCGTTGAACGACAGCTAGAAAGTGATCTTAGTCTTTATTACCAAAATGTACACGCTTTGGTAACTTTAACTGACTCTATTTCGTATTCAAAGTACCCGTACCCGTCAGTACAATATTTTTCCCGCTATACTTTAACAAAACGCGGGTAAATGCAAGTGTCCTCAAGTACAAAATACACTTGCTACATTGATGATGACATACGTTCAATTACATATTTTCACATCGATGTTAACTTAAGTATTTTTCAACAGAAGTCATCCTACGACATTAAACTAACTTAAACATATCTATTTGTTAAAATATTTTCAAATGTTGCGATCAGTTACTTGTTATATTTTTGATACATTTAACAGGTGTAATATTAATGCTCTATTTCTATTTTGCCTACTTTACAAAAAAAAGTAAATTCGCAAAAAATACTGAAATCCGAACAAAGTTACAAGATTCTTTAGCATAAAAAAAATACATTTACACATCATGACATAACAATACTTTATATTCTTTTTCTTCTGATATCTTTATGAATAAACACAATAGTTGATGTTTATAATTTTTAAGAAACGATGATGAAATTGACAAATTGTTATGACACTTGTGATTGGTTAAGATTTGTTTTGATTTTTTTGTCGTTCAAAAATTATTCTTTACTTGGAGATAGTTGTGTATTACCTGCATTTTTTTATTATTATTCTGAATGTTTTCATTGTGCCATTTCTATGGGGGTTTTTCCTGAACAATCAAACAGTCTTTAAATAACTGTAAATGGAATTGAAAATTAAAATAAAGTAAAATTATAATGTAAAGGTAGGCAATGATTTTTGAAACGTACAAAAGGAAAACATATTAGTTTAAACATATTTATTCATCATCTATACAAATATATAATCATACAAAATACACAATAACAGGATTCGGAAACAAGCTATATCATAGCTTATATTAATCCATTTCCTTGAAATACCAACTCCAGTTAACTATTACATAAATATAGCATGCAATATTACAATGATATGGAACAAGAATAAATAGGAAACTATGTAACTGAAAAAGAAAGGAAAAAAAAGAATTCTAAAATAATGAAAATAAATACAACTAAAGAAGAAAAAAAAGTAAAAAAAGAAAAAAGAAAACTACACTGGATACAAAAAAACATATCATATCAGTTCAGTTCAACATATCTATCTATTTTTGGTTCTTATTTCATCAGCATATATATTTCTAAATTATCCTAATTATTAAACCAACCTTTGCCATATAAAAAAAGATGTGGTATGATTGCCAATGAGATAACCCTCTATATTATTTCTGATTTCAATTAGTTCACGCATCATGGTATATATAACGGAATTTGATAAGACTGTCTTCAGTGGGGGAGATTTAACGCTATAAAAGAAGGTTTAATCCACCATTTTCTGCATTTGAAAATGTCTGTACCAAGTCAGAAATATGACAGTTCTTGTCCATTCGTTTTTTATGTGTTTTGTCATTTGATTTTGCCATGTGATTATGGACTTTCCGATTAGATTTTCCTCTGAGTTCAGTATTTTTGTGATTTTACTTTTTTCATAACAGATGATATAGGTTATATACAAATTTTACTTTTCCGTTCACATATCAATGTCTTTTTTTTTTTAAATTGATTGATAATAACAATTATAAATGTGATAAGACACAGTTTGTTATCATTTTGATAGCTTCTTGTGTTTGGTTATTACTACTTGAATCGTCAGATATAAATATACGTCATATTGTGTGTACATATTTAGTTTAATGTCCAAAAAAATTAAGCATGGTGAAACAAATTAAGATGCTATTTACGTGTGATACATTGATACTGCTCTTTGATGATGATATGTTTTATCAGTTTTTTGGAGTTTTATTCATTTTGCACATTACATTCATAAATGTATTGTTATAGCGAACCCAATTGAACCTTTCTATAGATTCACCTGCAAGTTACCTGTCCATTTAAACTTTTGGCAGTTCTATTGTCCCATTGAACAAATACAACAGGTATTGTTCTCTGTATAGTTTATTCACCAGGACCTTTAAATTTCTTCTAAGAGAAATCTATCACTCATTGATTAATCTACCAGAGTAAAAAGTTTATCTGCTAAATTGATAGAAATTACATGTTTCACATAAAAAAAAAAGGCCTGTGATTTCGTGTTTATTAAACATTTATAATACTTTTTTCAATCTGTTCAAAATACTTAATAATTTAATCATAAAAAGTTTGTTTTTAAAAAAAAAAGTATTGTTCTTATGAAATTTGCATCTTTCAGTTTTTGTTAAGTTATAGAATACTTTTAAGAAGGCCTTAATATATAAACATCAACATTTTTAGGGGTTTTATAACAATTTTTTTTTAGAAATAGGAATAATGTTGATTTTTTTCAGAAATCAACTTTTATTAATGTTTGAATCAGTGTTTACATTCAACAGATTGTTAATATAATACATTCAAACTCATACACAGTTTTTTATACATAGTAAAAGTGTTATTTCTATCAATTTAGCAGATAAACTTTTTACTCAGGTAGATTAATCAATGAGTGATAGATTTCTCTTAGAAGAAATTTAAAGGTCTGAGTGAATAAACTAAACAGAGAACAATACCTGTTGTATTTGTTAGATGGGACAATAGAACTTACAAAAGTTTAAATGGACAGGTAACTTGCAGGTGAATCTATAGAAAGGTTCAATTGGGTTCGCAATAATGTAATTATAAAAGATGGATAGACACTTCAGATAACAAAAATGATCGCAATACAAGATAAATGAATGTGTAAAAGTTTGCAGAAACTTGGTAGTCAACAATTTTTACGAGTTAATGCCGCATGTGCCTTCAAATGTCTTTTTTTCACCATTTTATATATTTTGCACAAAACCTATGCAAATTAAAGTAGAACTGTAAAGAGACAAAAACAATTACAGCAATACCAGATCAACAAAAGAGAAAAAAAAATTCATGAAGTATTCTTGTCTGAAATGTCCCATAGTGTTCATTGTAGAACATGCTCACATATCTACGAACGTCATACAAGACCTTGATGTCGAATTGTATTTACATAAAACTTTACATATACATAGCTGTGTTTTTATCATTGACATTTTAGTTGCTAATATTTGGTTCGTCTGTTTTCAACCGGCTGATGTATTAAGTGTGAGTGCGTGAGCAAGCGGAACAGTTGTTTGATAAGGTGCTAATGGGATATTGAATATGTACATAATTTTTATCATTCCACTCACATATTTTACGAGGTCGTCCTTATTTTGTGTAAATTTGTGAGTGAGTCAGCTTATTTGCACAAAATAAAAAAAATATCGAAATTATTAAAGATTCTAGAATTATAAACATGTATCGTTGCAATTGCATTCGTTGTCCTTATGCAAAAGTCTACAGTCGCTACATTGAACATGGCATGTATTTAATTAAAAATTAAACATCGATTAAGTACTGTCCAATAGAGGTCATACAATGTATAGATCACAAAAATACTGAACTCCGAGGAAAATTCAAAAAGAAAAGTCCCCAATCAAATCGCAAAATCAAAAGTTCAAACACATCAAACGAATGGATAACAACTGTCATTTTCCTGTCTTGGTACAGACATTTTCTTATGTAGAAAATGGTGGATTGAACCTGGTTTTATAGCTAGCTAAATCTCACTTGTATGACAGTAGCATCAAATTCCATTATATTGTTAATAATGCGAGAACATAACATACAGACACAAAAATGGTAAAAATGTCAAAAATTGGGGTACAGCAGTCAACATTGTGTTATCATATTTCACTATAAAAACAACAAATGTAACGAAGAAGCACAAAAAGGTAAAAGAGGGAAACAACAGACACACTGTGGTGCAACAAAAAACAAACGACAATGCAACACACACAGAAACGAACTATAAGATAGCAATAAGGGTTTTAAACCTTTTTGGTATATTTATAGAAAAGGCAATTCAAAATAATCCAAAAAGTATTTAATTGTCGTGATTATGTTTAATTGTTTACGGACATAGAACTAATAATGCACGATTTGTTGATGTTTTTATCTCTATCTGGTGATCAGATGATGTTTTGACAAGAAATGTCAAAATAACAGATGAACGGGTTGATAATACATTTATAAAGTGTCATTGTTAAAGTGACTTAGGGCAGTAACAATCGCACGGCAACAAAATTCGTCCATTTCTAACATTAATTCCATTTTGTCATCAGATTTTGTTTTATTTCCAGCAACAATAAATCCATTTGTTGATATTCAATGAGATTTTTGCACGTAAATGGACAAAAACCAATTCATATTCAATAAAGTACCATCACTATTGTACGGCAAATGTGAAAATCCATAATATCAAATTTTTGACATCGATAACATCAAATAAAATTTAAAAAGCATTGCTAGAATAATTTCTTGTAAGGAAATATGGATCAAGACCATAATAAATATGTTTTAAAAAGTAGTCTATGCATTACAAACATCTAAAACAATATATGACTTAGGAAAGACATTATATTGTTTTCACTCAATCAAGTAATGACTTTTTAACAGCGGTATACTACTGTTGCCTTAATTTATTAACATTGTTCATCTATATAACGATATTGCTAATATAATGTATTTCCTAAGGATTTTTTTACCACAGGCATAGATTACCTTAACCGTATTTGGCACTACTTTTTGGAATTTCAGATCCTCAATGCTCTTCAACTTTGTACTTGTTTGGCTTTATATATATTTTGATATGAGCGTCACTGATGAGTCTTATGTAGACGAAACTCGCGTCTGGCGTACAAAATTATAATCCTGGTACCTTTGATAACTATGATCAACAAAAGTATAAAACCAAAGACTCATCTTAGTAACGTACGTTTAATATTTTTATTAAAAAAAAAGTATATAACGGAATGTCACTATACAGAAAATTTTAGATGTGTTAATTACGACATGTTTACGTGTTGTAAGCGATAGTTACGTGTTAGTTTCGATTATCTTCGAGTGCTTACGATTTTGGAGCTTTCATATTATACCCTAGATCAAAATTAATTTTTACTGAAATCAAATAAACATGTTTTGATGTTCTAGAATTGAAAATGTAAATAGGTAATGTATTAAAGAGACAACAATCCAACCAAAGTGCAGAAAAGAGCACAAGGTCACCAAAGGGTCTTCAATGCAGCGTAAAAGATTCTGCACCCGGAGGTGGACTACGGCTTGCCCTTAAACAATAATGTATACTTGTTCAGCAAAGCAGTCGCAATAATAAACTCCGAAATATATTATTGAACTAAGATTTAGAAATGACAAGACTAATGAAGACTAAAGGTTTCTCAACAGGCGCATAAATGCCGTTGAAGAAAAGTTGACAGAAGAAACTGAGCAAAATGACAATGGTAAACATGAATAAACAAAGAATTACTAGTAGTAACTGACATGCCAACTCCATACCTTAATTAAAGTGATCGAACTATTGTGTCGTCGTCATAGGACAATCAAGCACAATTTCTACCCCCTTAGATATTTAGAATCCTGTCAATATAATAACCCATTCCATCATAAAAACTGGTTTAAGAATACATAGGGTTTAAATAAATATCACAGCTATCAGGCTAATAATTTGTTTCGCCAGACACGTGGTTCGTCTGCATAAGACTCATCAGTGACGCTCAGATAAAAATTGTTAGAAAGCCAAACAAGTATGAAGTTAAAGTGCTTTGAGAACCCAAAATTTCAGAACAATTGTGCCAAATACGTCCAAGGTAATGCCAGGTGTAAGAAAATCCATAGTATTTCGAATAATTCATCCTTTTCAAACAGTAAATTCATAAAAATGACCGTTTAATTGATGTTCATGTACCACTGAAGTGCTGACTACTGGGCTGGGGAAGCCGATGTAAAGACATTTTTAGTAAATTAACATGAATTCGAAAATATGCTGTCTTAAGTGGCCTCATAACACTATCTTAACTATATCCCATCCGAAAAAGTCTGTTTAAGGTTTGGTTAGCTTTTGAGATCCAAATCTTTGTGATTTCTATAGAATATGACCATAAAATATTGGATTTTAAATACCTGATCGTATAATATGTCTGCATGTGGATTTATGCATTTACGATAAATATCCTTATACCGATGAATAGATTAAGGTGAAAGAAAGAAATCTTTGTATAACTGAAAAGTTTTACACCAGAGTTTTTCGAGGTCAAAAACTGGTGAAAATATTATAAAAATCAAATACGCTGTTACATACACGAGATAATCGATAAAGTATAGATATATGAACATCATAAGATAATGACAAGGAAACGTCACTATCTAAATATGGATACTTAACAAAAGGAAATAAAAAATCATTTCTTTTATCATAAATTTCGGTATTAAGCTTCCCGTTAAAGATATGCATATCAAGATCCAGAACAGGGTAGTGTTCATTGTAACATAAGCTTTATTTGAAGTAACTTCTGCAGGATACATCGATTTAGTTTTCATACTGAAGTTTGCTTATTCCACATTGGCAAGAAGTGAAGTGGAAGGCTGAAATCTCACAAAACATGTTTATTAATAAAGGTAACAGTATTTGACGGCTGTTCAAAAGTCATTAATCGATTGAGATAAAACAAATCCGGGTTAAAAATTAAAAGCGAAGAGAAATACATCACATACAAGAGGAAAACAAAGAAACAACAGAAATACCTAGGTGCAACAATAAACAACCTGTCGTCTTTATAAGCCTGTCCAAATCAGAAACCTCTAGCCTGTGTTAGTCTTGACGTGAGTTTTTAATTGTATTTAAATCATATGTTTCAGAGACTAGTATGGTGTCTGCTTTGCTTATCTTATAAACATTATTGTTTAGAGGCAAACTGAAGTCTACTCCAGGGCGAGAAGGGGATTAGATTTTCTCGCTGCGTTGAAGACTCATTCGTTTCTACTGTTTGGTCGAGTTTTTTTCACACATTCTCCGTGTCCATTGCCAATTCTATAACAAATTTATCTTTTTTCATGTGACTTTAATTACTAGTACTAAAAAAAGGAATTTTTGAAATGATTTAATGCTAAAAGACGTCGGATTTCAAAGCAGATAAGCAACCAATTTAAAAATATTTGTACTGATATTTTTCTTTTCAATTCAGTAGCATAAAACATTACTTCAAATAATCGACTGTTCTTTCAATGCGACACTATTTAGATTGGACGTTATACTTAATACATAGAAAATATAGAAAAAAAGAAATCAAGAAGTAAAATGTGTTTCAGAAAAGGCCATGCCCCCTTTAAATACACTGGGGCTTTTTACGGGTCTTTATGGATCGCTAATTTGTTATCAAAGGTACCGGTTATAAAATGATACCCAGACGCGCGTTCCGGCTATTCGAGACTCATCGCTGACGCTCAAATCAAAATAGTGAAAAAAAACAAACGAATAAAATAGTTGAAGAGCATTACATTGAGGACCGAAAATTCCAAAAAGGTTGTGGCAACTAGTTTTCACTTGCTAACATCAGTAATGACTGAATTTCGCTGATATCCGCAAATAACTCGTCTCAACTTGCAACAACTCGCAGACAATTTGAAGAATCATTCAAAAGTCTCTTTATAATTGTTCACGGATTTTTCTTTCCTTAATAACACTGTAAGTATCAACAACACTTAACCGATCATAAACTGCTAGCAAAAATCCGAAATACCTATTTGTTACTGATAATTTATTTTTTAGCGGATTTTTTCATGAAACAAATTATTAAGAGTCCTCAGGAGTTGCTTACGATTTCATTTGTTAACGGATTGTTTTGAGTTCTTAAGAGCCCTGTATGCATTCTACCGTAATATTTACGGTAAAAGGCAATATATACAAGCTAAAAACATATAAGAAAATCGCTGCTTACAACACGTAAATAAACAGGTCGTAACTAACACATCTAAATTTCAATAAAAAGTTACATTCCGTTATATACTTACAACAATTTATAAAAAGCTCGTAAAATGCACGTAAGTTGTTTAAAGTTATCCGTGACAAATATCCTAGATTTTTGCGAGAAATGTATCGTACATACTTATCATATTTTGTAATAAACCATAGTAAGTTCGTAACACCTCGTATCAATTTTTTAACTGGTCGTTAAATACACTTATGTGCAGCATAGGTGACTTTATGGTACAAATAAAGACTGTAATTTTTAATTGTATTCAGTCTTGTGTTATCATGTTTTGTAAATTTTAGAAATATGTAAAACATAGTTAAGTTAGGTACATATGTGATTATCTGACTTGAAACTCTTTGGAATTTTCTAAATGAAAGGGGGCGCTACTTCAAGCACATGTTTTAATATCCAGCCTTTTTTCCAAATTGCTATTCCAAAATGCTTTGAATGGTGCATTAAAATTTTGTGGGCTCAGCAGATCATATTACAAACCTCATAGTTTCAGGATAGGCTTTGCTACCGATGCAAGTACAAAAGGATTGTCCACAGAAACCATTAGAATTTTAGGTAGATGGAAATCCGATGCATTCAAATTGTACATTAGACAATCAGGTCAAATTTCTAACCTTAAGTCATTTTTATCTGTACCACAACTGATCATGTAATGACATATTTTTGAGAATGAATTACTGCGTTTATTATTTAATATTTTGTACAGGGCTCGTGGGTCACAGCTCATTACATATCGCATAAAGAATAACAGTTCATTATCTGCTCCTAGGAGTCGATATTAAAAATTGAACAATGGACAGTCAGTGCGTGAATTTTTCTTGATTGATGCACGTGGCTATTCTAGTAAATGAATTAATCTACAAAGCGAGAGCACTTTCCATTTTCATCAGCTAAGAGTCGACTAGACCTTTTTGAAAGGCTAATGCTTGTCTTATATGGAATCAGTGGACAAACGGGAAGGTGAATAACGACGCTCATTCAAGTTGATACAAGGACAACCTAAAACCAGGAATCCATCTGTTTACTATTGAAATGAAGAAGAAAAATACTGAGAGAAAGTTGAAAGAACACAGCTTGCCTGAACTGTTATCTTAAAATCTCCCCTTTGCATTTAGTTGTATGAGACAGTAAACTTATATCTATATATTAGGAAATACAGTTATTTGTAATGTTATTTTAGTATATTTTGATTGTTGTGTCCCTTTAGTAAAATTTATAGTGTATCAAGTAGATACCTTGTTGGGACACAGTGTCGGTAAATAGTGATTTAGTAAAATTTTAGATCGTATCGAGTAGATGCATTGATCGGACACAGTGTCTGTAAATTTTGTCTTTTTAGGATAGTTTATTTGTATCAAGTAGATACATTGATAGGACACAGTGTCTGTAAATTGTGTCTTTTTAGTAAAATTTATTGTGTATCAAGTAGATACATTGATAGGACACAATGTCTGTAAATTGTGTCTTTTTAGTATAATTTAGTTTGTATCAAGTAGATAGATACATTGATAGGACACAATGTCTGTAATAAAATTAACGGTACCAATTTTCTTGCAATAGATGCGCATTTCGACAATACATGTCTCTTCAGTGATGCTCGTGGCCAAATTTTTTGAAATCCAAAGCTTATACAAAAGATGAAGAGCTATAATCCAAAAGGTCCAAAAAGTATAGCCAAATCCGTGAAAGGAATCAGAGCTTTGCATGAGGGAGATATATTCCTTAATTTATAATAATTTGTAATATGTAAATTGTGTCTTTTTAGTATAGTTTAGTTGGTATCAAGTAGATACATTGATAGTGTCTGTAAATTGTGTCTTTTTAGTTTATTTTGATGTGTATCAAGTACATACATTAATAGGACACAATGTCTGTAAATTGTGTCTTTTAGGATAAGGGCATATGCGGGATTCAATGTCTGTATATAGAGTCGTAAGTTTTAACATTTGCATATGTAGGATAAAAGATGATGCAGGTTTACTTTAGGGCAGCGTTTTCAGCTCCATAAGAGCTTCATACGTCATGGCGTCATGGCGGTTTCTGCTTCCAAAATTTGAAATGTTACACTATTATTAACAAGTTTATAGTCAAGGGGAGATAACTCTAAATCAATTCACTTTTCAAAAAATTCAATTTCAATAATTGATGACATTTGTCTTTTTGTTATTACATAATATGCTCATTGGTTCAGACTGTAATGGAAGTATTGTATATTTAAATTCATAATTGGTTCTTATAATTGTAGTGTTTGCAAATTTTATACATGTATCTTTTGATATGATTGATTTTTAAACATAAATTGTCACATCTGTGGCCTGCATCATCATAATATGTGTTAGTTGTTATTTTGACTTTAGCGGACCATAAAAGTAACAAAATTGTAAGTATAAGTGAATATGTGCGTATAGACACTAAATTTCATTGTATATCAACTTATGGTTTTCAATGCTTGATATAATACATATGTTTTACTGATGACAAAATGGAACGATGTTTGAAATGAAGAAATTTTACCTCTACCACCGGGAGTTTATGTCCTTAGTCACTTTGACAATGACACACATAAATGTACTTCCAACCCGGTCTGCTGCCAGTTTGACAGTTGTTGTGAAAACATCATATCATCATCAGATGGAGATAAAAACAGCCAAGAATATAATATACGTTATATGTCCGTAAACAATTAAACATAGTCAAGTCAATTGACCAATTCAACTTATTTTGCCTAATTTTTAAAATTGCTTTTTACTAAAAAAAAATAACCAATAGGTTTTGAAATCTTTATTTACAAGAATAATTTATATATCAACGTTGCAAATATAAAGCCTTGTCCTTAGTCGGGAGCTTCTAGTTCAGTGGTTGTCATTGGTCATGTCTGTCATATTTAATTTTTGTGAATTGTTTTGCCATCATTTAGACGTGTGTTTTCTTATCTAAATTGTTTCAAATTGTTTAATATCGGCTCATTTTATAGCCGATTAAACATTATGAATTTTTTAAGGACACACGGCAGCCTATTTTTGCGTACATTTGCGTCAATTGAACTTTGGTGAACAGTTGTCTATGCTATGCCAATGAGACAACTGTTCACCAAAGTTCAATTGACGCAAATGTAAGCAAAAATAGGTTGCCGTGTGTCCTTAAAAAATCATAATGTTTAATCGGCTATGATTAAACCTGGCGTTATAATTAGCATAACCTCTCACTTGTATGACATTTGCATAAAATCCTATTAAATTGAAAACGATGTGTGATACAAGCATACAACATTACCTCATTTCTATTTTGTTATGAAAAAAAGTTAAATCACCACAATACTGAATTCTGAAAAAAACATAAAAACGGAAAGTCCCTAATCAAATGGTAAAATCAAAAGATCAAACACATCAAACGAATGGATAACAACTGTCATATTTCTGACTTTGTACAGTCATTTTATTATGTAGAAAATGGTAGATTAAACCTGGCGTTATAATTAGCCTAACCTCTCACTTGTATGACATTTTCATAAAATCCAATTAAATTGAAAACGATGTGTGAACGAGAAAAACAGTCATATTAGGTAAAAATGTCAAAAAAGGGATATAGCAGTCAACATACTAGTTTTATAATCTTAATCACTATAAAAACAAACAAATATGTAGCAGAGAAGCACAAAAAGGAAAAATTACATAAGAAAACATGACAATCAAGAATACAAAAATTTACAGTACCACAATAATACAATGACGGAATGTTAAGGTACAGAGCCACGTCATATGTATCATAGGAAGCTAAAAAAATGCATATAGACAAGCACATAAGCAAAAATGAAGGACAAGATTATAAAAACTATCATAGAACAATAACAGAATGACGGGATATATAAGTACACAGACACGTCATATGTATCAAAGAACCTAAAAAAGTCATAAAGACAAGAATACAAAACTTATCTTTGACTATAACACGATGAACGGTTATATAAGTAAAGAATCACGTCAAATGGATATCACCAAAAACAGACAAAAACAGTAATGATTCAAGTCATTAAGTCAGGAATTTCGTTACCACAAATTAATTAAAACCTTTACTAAATGATATAAATTCTTCAATAAAGATATAAAGATTTGGTATTGGTGTTTGTTTGTTGTCCTAGCAAACAGATAACAGAGTGTGCACCCCTTAAATGTTTTCTAATTAAATTTCGGTCACCTAGAAAAATCAATTATCAGTTTTAATCTTCTCTATGTCACGTGCAATATATTATAATATCTAAAGATTTGATATAAGGCCACAAGTCTTTAATCGTTCGTTTTCGATTAATTTTCTATATAAAATTAAAGCTTGCCAGCGCAATATTTCTATTCTATATATCTTCTAAACACACAACACCAAAAGAGAAAAAAATTATATCTTTAAATTTAGCTTAGTTTTTGAATTTATGTTAAAGAGACGATTACTATCGATGAAAGTCATGGTATTAGAACAAAAAAGGAGCAAAGATTTAGTTGAAAGAACTTATTCATAACTAAGATTAAGAAATTTGTGTAATTTAAAACACACCAGAAAATGATATGGGGTGGCCTTTATCAAATTTATAGAAATTATCATAAATGTGGTTTCCCACTTATCTTTATACCTTTGTAATGTATAAAACATCAAAGTTCATTCATTTATGTTCATGTAGCTGCAGTCAAAATCTATTTCTTTTTTTAGGAAACTGCATTGAGTCAAAATATTGAAAAATCATGGACAGATACAGAGGAACTCATTTTGGATTCAGAATTCCTATGATAACACTTCCTATTGGATGTTTGTTTCAGCTTATTTCTCTAGCATCACCATATTGGGTTAAGATTAAAGTTTCGAATCTTCTTCAGACTGTTGATTATCATTCAGGTCTATGGAGAGTTTGTTTAACAATAAACAAAGAAGAATCGGAATGTTCGTCAGATATAAGCGACAGCCCAGGTAATCAACGTATTGACTAATATAAAGTAATTTGCATAATATGACGCATGTCTGTATTTCACGCTTGAAAGTTGATATTTTTTATTCCGTTTTTTTAGGGGAGTGGCGAATTCACTTACCTTTTATATAATAATGATTCAGGGATGTACCAACTTCTTTAAGATTGGTCCGTTGGATTTATCCGGGCGACTTTAAGGTTACATATATAGTTTGCAGATTTTTAGATGATTTTAGAGCGCTTTTAAAAATAATACAAAACTGCGAAAATCCAAATAAGTGCTATTTGTGATGTAACTAATAGAACGCAAGTTTGTAAATTTGCAACATTAAGACATTTTTCCTATCTAATCACTGAATTAACTATGATTCGTTGGGATATAGGTCAATAACCATACTTTGAAATATAAGCTATAAACAGGACCATTTTTGGGGTCTTTTTCGAACCTACTTCGTTGAAACGAATGGACAACTGGAAGTAATTAGGTTATTTTTTTTTTAAATTCAAGGAATTAAACTTGATACTATAAGTAAAAAAAACATTAGTTAAAGGATCAAGTTTTGCTTATCATATTGATAGATTATACAGCTTCTTTTTCGAGATATTTGAGCTTGAAAAAATGGCGGGAAAGCTTATTCGGACTTTTACCTTATATTCGCGTTTGTTTTTTATTTGGGTCTCAATTCGAGAAAAAGAAATCAAGAATCTGCATGGCAAATGGCCTTTTGTTAACTATTGAAGTCTAATATGAAAGAACAATGGGTCTATTGGGGCAAAATATTTTACCCTGTATCGTAGGGGGGGGGGGGAACCAAGAAGTCTGAACATCTGACACAAATCCTAAAAACTCACCCAAGTACATCCTTAAATATATTTGTCTTTTAGAATATGAAACGAAAAATGTATTGTCCCCATCGGTAATTATATGGGTTGGTTCGGTCGTTGACCTGTATCCAGTATATCAAGGTTTTTTTTCCAAACCAGTACGTACCTCATTCAAAGATAAGATTGTTTATCATGTTTTGTATTTAAGGACTAATTCCCATCAACAAGGATAACGCGGTTGTTGTTTCTTATGCATTTTAAGTGAATGTACGGATATGATATGTATTTTTGTATGGATGAACTTTATACTTATGAAGGTAACAGCTTGATAAAAGCTATACATTTAGAAAATCTACATTAGTTCATTTTTATAGAAAAAAGGTGAAGCTAAATTTGGATTACCTCCTTTATTATAAAAAAAGACTTAATCTGAATACAGAGAATAGTACTTATTTGCATGCATGTAGAATAAACATATCGTTTCAAAGAGATAATTTTTTTTTCTCATTTCTTTAAAGATTGGTTTAGGGCCACACAAGCATGTGCTGTCCTTGGACTTATTTTTGCAGTAGTTGCTATGATATCATTATACTTAAAGAACTGTTCAAGTTTTAGTAATAAGGCATTGGGCCTACTTGCTATGGTGTCGGCTTTTGCTGCAGGTAAGGATTATATTACTGGTTCATATTTAGCTGACGAATTGGAATTACTATTAAAGGAATAGTGTTACTTTGTTGCATATTTGTTTACAAAAAATAGCGATTCTTTACTTTTTTTTCACATTTACATTAAATGTTTTAATTATAAGTAAACCGCCAAGACAGGAAGTTAAAAATAATGAATACAATGTATGAATATATATGTATAATCTGTTGTAGGGTTATCACTGGTTCAGACGTAATTATAATTTAATTATTTCTGTGACTGCATCCTACTTTAGATAATTTAGCTGATCTGTAAAAATTCCATCTTCATGTCTCAAATATGTACGGTGTTACGACGCTCGATATAAACCGACGAGTAAATTAAGGTAACACCCGTCCACCGAAAGCGTTTTTTAATGAGCCTAGGTGGTCGAGTGGTCTAGCGCGTGGGCATAGTGCAAGGTGATAAGGATCATGTTAAATTAGTGTGATGGTCGAAGTTACGCTTTATATTTAGGACTATATTAACATGATATTGATGGTTATTAAAGAAGGCGAGACATTTCAGAGTGAGCACTCTTATCTTAATTAATGACTCGTGTCCATCTTTTTAGTTTCTCCACATTTACCGAGATCATTCAACATCTTTTTTATCAATAGAATAAGTGTTTTTATGAATATCGGCGGGTTATTATGGATGCCAACTCTTACAAAATGCATGTGGTTGTTTTCGATAATATATAATCTTCTTAATTTTATATAATTTATATAAGTGGATTCCTCATTAAGGCAACAGTAGTGTACCACTGTTCGAAAGTCATAAATTATTTGAGATGAAAACAAATCCGGGTTACAAACTAAAACCGAGGGCATCACATTAACTATTAGAGGAAAACAACAAAACAACATAAACACTGATCAGAAGTGAACCAAAACAAACGAAAAAACAAAACACACAAAGAAACGAACTATAGATAAAAACTGCCATTTTCCTGACTTGGTACATGACATTTTAAGAAAAAATGGTCGGTTAAACGTGGTTTTGTAGCTAGCCAAACCTTGCACTTATATGGCAATATATAGCATTAATATGTTCATAATTATAAATCGGAAGATGTTAAAAGATTTCAAGACCCCCTTAATATAAAATTGTCCATATTTTGAGTTAGAGCCTATGACGTTTTCCATAATTTTTATATGATTTGTCTCAAAAGTAGTACAACACACTGTAAAAATATTATTGAGAAAGCGCAGGTGGGATTTTTTTTATTTTTCATTTATTGTCTAATACGGGGTTCGCACATTGTCGATTATTTCTCCCGTTTGAGATCAGACAGCGATACGACAGGAAAAGTGAAAAAGTCGGATTATAGTATCCTCAAGTATCTGGAATGATCTTTTATTGTCTGAACGCAGTCGTTTTAGTTCGTAACAGATTCCTACTGGGCGCGAAGGGTCCGAATAGTTCGGCAAAGCACCCCGACAGTTAGGTGCGTCCCGTAACATTCGGGGAAACTCAGCCGATTTAGTCTAGTCGGATTACAATCGTGCCTATGACTTGACAGATTCTGCTGTATCGGAACAAAATCCTAACAAGTTCTGTGTATTCTGGACGGTCTCCTGTGGAACGGGAATGATCTGGCGAAAGTTTTCATTGCTGTTTTCTGCCGATTGAGTCCAGATTGCATCCAGATCTTGTGAGGATTGCGAACCGTTTTTGCCGAAACTGTTCCGTTATTGATACGAAATCCGTCAATAATACCCACGTCAGAGTCCCGACAATTACAGAATACAATACAACTGAGACCAGTCAAAGCCGTTTGCAATGCGATAGAGCGAACCTTAATGGGATCACGTTCCGACAGAACCTGCTCATCCCGATTATGCCGACAGCTTTCGAACGGATAACTTTCGTCAGCGTCGGTTCACCGTCTGGTCCTATCTGATCTCTGTCGGATTACATTTGATAGAATCGGGATGCAGTCCTAACATACTCGGTCGAATTTTACCTGGCGAAAGATACAAATCGGATAAGAAGCCGATTGAGAATGGGATTATCGTGATAAATGCGCTTGGAAACGGTTGAATATCGACGCTTCCTGGACAATATCTGATTGTTGTCGTGATTTAATTATTTGTTTTACAAATTTTGATAAAAGTTTGAATTCTAATCCACGATTGACAGGATCTTGATCAGATTTTTGACAAATTTAAATCGGGAATGGTCCTGTCAAGGACGGCAGTAAAAATCGTGAATGTGTGACCCTAACAAATTCAAATTAAAGTTTGAATTTCCATCCACGATTCATAGGATCTTGATCAGACTTTTAATAAATTTTAATCGGGAATGATCCTGTTAAGGACGGCAGTAAAATCGTGAATGTGTGACCCCAGCTTTAAAGAAATGCAGTACGAATAATTCATATTATTATTGTGTTCTCGGACCATATGAATAGACGACTTACACGATTTTGGTTGTCAGATGCAATGTTGCCAAACATAATTCGTTGGTCTTTTTCGGATTATAATATTATACTTGGACCAATTGGTACTTCTTGATTGACTTATGGTTTAAAGTAAAAAATGAAATGTTATATCGTTTTTTTCTAATTAAGGACAAGGTTTGTGTGACGAAACAAATACGATATATTCTACATTGAAGATCCTTTAAATCGTTATTTCAGCGATATTCTTTTTAAATCAAATGATCAAGAAACTATAATACTGCCTTTTACTCTCGTGCTTCGTGATTTCTTTTAAAAGAACCAACATTTATCTATTGTATCTATATTACATGATATATCCTTTCACTTTAATTTTTATTTTTAGCTATCGTGATTGCAATAGGAGTCGTTGTGTTTGCTGTTAAGCTGGCAGACCTACTGTTACCTACTGGGAAAACAAGTTTTGAATTAGGCAGTGATTATTTGAATTGGGGGTGGTATATTGGAATAGCTGCTGTCTTGACGTTCATAAAAGCGGCTATATTTCTATCTATTGGAGTAATGAACACCAGGAATGATTAGAATTTAAATGAACTCAATTAAACAATATTAGGCAAAATTAATGTTGGAATGCAATGTACACAGCAAAACATTTACTTACAACAAAACTGAAGCTGATTGTTCCAATAATTATATCGCTTGTGTATTCTTCAGTTGCAATTTTGGTATTGACTTGTTTATCATTTTTGTAACACGCTAATTACAATTTTGAGCTACAAAATCAAACCTGTATTGTTTCGTTAATTTTTTATGCCATAATCATCAGATGGAAAATAATAACTTACGTTTATAAAAAGAAAGACCACATTGGTTAAATAGTTATTCCTTTTTAAGAATGGACAACAATACAAGGTAAAAATAACATAAACGGCACCAAGTGTTCTGCACCAGATGCGCATTTTGACAATCAGTGTTTCATCAGTGATGCAAGAGGCTAGTTAAAAAAAACATCCATAATCTAACAATCTGTGAACCGTATATCCCATTCGGTTAAATTGCATGTTTTAATTTTGTCTGACATTTTGTAAAGCCGCAAATGAAGGATATGATAACAATATACTGCGGATTCATTTATTTTAATGAGTACCCATTTTCTTTTTGATTGAGATAAAAAGTTGGGTTTTTTTGCGGATTTTTTATTTCGTGGTTTAAACAAAAAAAATCAGTTTTTCTTCGTTGAACATTTGACTTGGTCTTTTTTATGCTTAAACCAAATCATTAATCCATGAAGATTAGCAACACACGAATAATAATGGATCAACAATGGCTTAAAATCAAATTCACTCTCGGTGTAGACATATGGCAAAGTTACACCGACTCAGCGCTACAATTATCTCGTTCTTCTTGCAAATTGGTTCATTATTGTACATGATATATCAAATATACATCCCACCTTGACGACCTGACATCAAAATATTGATGTCAAGTGCTATAAAAGAGGGACGAAAGATACCAAAGGGACAGTCAAACTCGTAAATCTAAAACAAACTGACAACGCCATGGCTAAAAATGAAAAAGACAAACAGAAAAACAATAGTACACATGACACAACATAGAAAACTAAAGAATAAACAACACGAACCCCACCAAAAACTAGGGGTGATCTCAGGTGCTCCGGAAGGGTAAGCAGATCCTGCTCCACATGCGGCACCCGTCGTGTTGCTTATGTGATTACAAATCCGTTAAAAAGTCTAATTCGGTAGGTCAAATTCATGAAAGGGAAGGGGATTGTAGTTACGACGTAAGGAACATATCCGATATCATTTGTGAAACGGTTAAAAATAAAATGATATGCTCCTAAGATGGAAAATGACCCGTAGAGAGAAGGGTTATTATCCATACCTACTCAACTCTCTTGACATTTCATCCAGTATGGAATATGATTTGTACTTTTCTAGTGTGTGCCAGCCCTGTACCTTAAATTATCAACAACTTTAGGTTCAATCTTATACATGTATTTCCCGTGCGTACGGGAAATATGTAGATTTGTTTACCCAAGAATATTCATATTGCACAAGAGCGCTTTGACGTAAAACACCGCCAATCAATTATACTAAAATACTAAAAGGCAGATTTCATTAAGATAATAATTGGGCTTCCATGAAGCACCGATTTTTCAATATTTGTGGGCTAGATTTTCTTTAATAACACAATATGAATTGCGTCGATAGTTTTCAATACATTTTCAGATGTAATCCTAGTGTTGAATTCAGGTTAAATCTGCTATTTTCAAAGTAAGAAAATGCCTGTACCAAGTCAGGAATCTGACAGTTGTTATCCATTCGTTTGATGTGTTTGAGCTTTTGATTTTGCCGTTTGATTAGGGACGTTTTGAGTTTTCCACGGAGTTCGTTATTTTTGTTATATATTTTTTTCAGAACTGCTAACACTTTTCGCTTCATTCAATTTTAAAAGACCTGTTACGTTGTTAACATGTACGTGTACACAGCAACATCCTTCTGAATTACCTGAAATATTACTTAACAATACTGAATTGACTGCAAGCAAATTGTCTGTACAGTACTGAATTTACTGCATTAGAATTGTCTGAAAATAACGAAAACCTCAACATGACTAAATATTCAGATTTTGTTCAGATAAAAAAAAGACCGTTTTAGACTAAGTAATAACTTCATTGGTACCTTTTAAAAGGTTAGTCTTCCCCAATGGATCATCACGGAAGGCTGTGATTTGACTGCAAACCAAACACATGAGAGTTCAGTGTTAACGGACAACGACAGTCGAGTTTTCTTCCTTGTTCTAAAACCGGTTATTTTTAATTGTATATAAAAATCTTGTTAACGAATGGTACCACCGTGTATCATCGTACAGCGGATATATGTACTAACCAAACGGGCATGATCGATTTTGAACTGACACGTTAACAAAAATCTTTGTTTTGTTTTATCAACATTCAGTGTACATTTCTCAATATCTGATATTCCTGCTCCAAAATAAATTTCGCATCGATTTTTTCCTATTTATAAGACAACTTTTATATTCTAATAAGAACAATTAACTTGTAAATGCACAAATCATGCTAAGAAATCCTCGCTAAAATACGATAGCCTTCCTACGGCTCCCATTAGTATTTAACGATTCGATTTCATTCAACGAATTAATGTCTGACCTTCATGTACGTGTTGCAGAACACAGCCATATACCAAATGGTCAATATTAACCATCCACGTAAATTGCTCTGTGGGGTGTTTGCATAATTTCAACGGAGGCAATTTCTTGACATGGGAGAAAGGTAGAAAGACCATTAACAATTTGTTTTACATTCGGTTTTTTTCTCTTTTAATTAATTAAAAAATATAATAAACCTTTAGGACAAATGAAGAGTTCATAAGAAAAAAATATTCCCTGTAGAACACCTACCCCTTTTTGTACTCTCTATTTTCAACCCTCGAATAAAGCTTTCCAATCTAATTGAAATTAAAACCTTGCTTTCTAACCAATCTGTTCATGTACCGGACCGGCAACTTTCTTTATTTAATACGAAAATCAAGAGTGCCGTTATACACATGCATGTTAATTGTTTGCTTGGAGTATACGCCCGAAAAGAAAGAAATAGCCTATCTCCAAGATACTATATTCCTGCATTACATAATTTTTTCCACGTGAAGCATACATTAGAATAAATACCGAATATGGAAAGTGAAACTACAATTCAAAACCTGAAGTCCGAAGGCACAAAAGAGAGAAAGAAAAAGAGTGTTTGGCAAAGGGTGCCAGGATAAATCTCTCTGTGTTAAAAAAATACATGAAATTTTTTCCCCTGCCCCTTTTTTGCTCTATGAATTCTAACCCTGAGTTTTCTTTCTGTTACATGCCAAGAAATTCTCGCTAAAAGTACGACAGACCTCCTACGGCACCCATTAGTATTTTAAGATTTGATTTCATTCAACAAATTAATTTATGACCCTTATGTACGTTTCGCTTAGAACACAGCCATATACCAAATGGTCAATATTAACTATCCACGTAATTTGCTCTATATATATGGGGTGTTTGCAGTATTTCAAAGGAGGAAATTTCTTGGCATGGGAGAAAGGTAGAAAGACCTTTCACAATTTGTTTTACATTCGGTTTTTTCTCTTTTAATTAAATCAAAATAATAATAAACCTTTAGGGCAAATGTAGAGTTCATAAGAAAAATATTCCATGTGAAACATCTCCCCCTTTTTTTGTACTTTCTATTTTCAGCCATCGAATTAAGCTTTCCAATCTACTTAAAATTATAACCTTGTTTTCTAACTAATCTGGTCATGTACCAGACCGGCAAAATTCTTTATTTGATACGAAAATCTACAGTGCCGTTATACACATGCAAGTTGTTATTTGGAGTATACGCTCGAAAAGAAAGAAAAAGCTAAACTCCGAGATACTAAATTCCTGCATCACGTAATTTTTAACACGTGAATCTTACATTAGAACAAATACCGAATATGGAAAGTGAAACTACAATTCAAAACTTGAAGTCCAAAGGCACAAAAGAGAAAAAGAAGGAGTTTTCAGCAAAGGGTGTAGGAATAATTCTCTCTGTGTTCAAAATATACATGAAATATTTGCCCCTGCTTCTTTTTTGCTCTATGCATTTTAACCCTGGGTTTTATTTCTGTTACATGCCAGGAAATTCTTGCTACAAATAGGACAGACCTCCTACGGCACCCATTAGTATTTAAAAATTTGATTTCAGTCAACAAATTAATGTATGACCCTCATGTGCGTGTCGCTTCGAACACAACCATATACCAAATGGTCAATGTTAATTATCCACGTAATTTGCTCTATATATTTATTGGGTGTTTTTAGAATTTCAACGGAGGCAATTTCTTGGCATGGGGGAAAGGTAGAAAGACCATTCACACTTTGTTTTACACTCGTTTTGTTTTCTCTTTTAATTAAATAAAAATAATAATAAACCTTTAGGGCAAATGTAGAGTTCATAACTAAAGATAAAAATATTCCCTGTGAAACACCTCCCCAGTTTTTTTTGTACTCTCAATTTTCAACTCTCGAATTAAGCTTTCCAATCTAATTAAAATTAAAACCTTGTTTTCTAACTTATCTGTTCATGTACCGGACCGGCAACTTTCTTTATTTGATACGAAAATCTACAGTGCCGTTATACACATGCATGTTTCTATTTGGAGTATACGCTCGAAAAGAAAGAAATAGCCTAACTCCAAGATACTATATTCCTGCATTACATAATTTTTTCCACGTGAAGCATACATTAGAATAAATACCGAATATGGAAAGTGAAACTACAATTCAAAACCTGAAGTCCGAAGGCACAAAAGAGAGAAAGAAAAAGAGTGTTTGGCAAAGGGTGCCAGGATAAATCTCTCTGTGTTAAAAAAATACATGAAATTTTTTCCCCTGCCCCTTTTTTGCTCTATGAATTCTAACCCTGAGTTTTCTTTCTGTTACATGCCAAGAAATTCTCGCTAAAAGTACGACAGACCTCCTACGGCACCCATTAGTATTTTAAGATTTGATTTCATTCAACAAATTAATTTATGACCCTTATGTACGTTTCGCTTAGAACACAGCCATATACCAAATGGTCAATATTAACTATCCACGTAATTTGCTCTATATATATGGGGTGTTTGCAGTATTTCAAAGGAGGAAATTTCTTGGCATGGGAGAAAGGTAGAAAGACCATTCACAATTTGTTTTACATTCGGTTTTTTCTCTTTTAATTAAATCAAAATAATAATAAACCTTTAGGGCAAATGTAGAGTTCATAAGAAAAATATTCCATGTGAAACATCTCCCCCTTTTTTTGTACTTTCTATTTTCAGCCATCGAATTAAGCTTTCCAATCTACTTAAAAATTATAACCTTGTTTTCTAACTAATCTGGTCATGTACCAGACCGGCAAAATTCTTTATTTGATACGAAAATCTACAGTGCCGTTATACACATGCAAGTTGTTATTTGGAGTATACGCTCGAAAAGAAAGAAAAAGCTAAACTCCGAGATACTAAATTCCTGCATCACGTAATTTTAACACGTGAATCTTACATTAGAACAAATACCGAATATGGAAAGTGAAACTACAATTCAAAACTTGAAGTCCAAAGGCACAAAAGAGAAAAAGAAGGAGTTTTCAGCAAAGGGTGTAGGAATAATTCTCTCTGTGTTCAAAATATACATGAAATATTTGCCCCTGCTTCTTTTTTGCTCTATGCATTTTAACCCTGGGTTTTATTTCTGTTACATGCCAGGAAATTCTTGCTACAAATAGGACAGACCTCCTACGGCACCCATTAGTATTTAAAAATTTGATTTCAGTCAACAAATTAATGTATGACCCTCATGTGCGTGTCGCTTCGAACACAACCATATACCAAATGGTCAATGTTAATTATCCACGTAATTTGCTCTATATATTTATTGGGTGTTTTTAGAATTTCAACGGAGGCAATTTCTTGGCATGGGGGAAAGGTAGAAAGACCATTCACACTTTGTTTTACACTCGTTTTGTTTTCTCTTTTAATTAAATAAAAATAATAATAAACCTTTAGGGCAAATGTAGAGTTCATAACTAAAGATAAAAATATTCCCTGTGAAACACCTCCCCAGTTTTTTTTTGTACTCTCAATTTTCAACTCTCGAATTAAGCTTTCCAATCTAATTAAAATTAAAACCTTGTTTTCTAACTAATCTGTTCATGTACCGGACCGGCAACTTTCTTTATTTGATACGAAAATCTACAGTGCCGTTATACACATGCATGTTTCTATTTGGAGTATACGCTCGAAAAGAAAGAAATAGCCTAACTCCAAGATACTATATTCCTGCATTACATAATTTTTTTCCACGTGAAGCATACATTAGAATAAATACCGAATATGGAAAGTGAAACTACAATTCAAAACCTGAAGTCCGAAGGCACAAAAGAGAGAAAGAAAAAGAGTGTTTGGCAAAGGGTGCCAGGATAAATCTCTCTGTGTTAAAAAAATACATGAAATTTTTTCCCCTGCCCCTTTTTTGCTCTATGAATTCTAACCCTGAGTTTTCTTTCTGTTACATGCCAAGAAATTCTCGCTAAAAGTACGACAGACCTCCTACGGCACCCATTAGTATTTTAAGATTTGATTTCATTCAACAAATTAATTTATGACCCTTATGTACGTTTCGCTTAGAACACAGCCATATACCAAATGGTCAATATTAACTATCCACGTAATTTGCTCTATATATATGGGGTGTTTGCAGTATTTCAAAGGAGGAAATTTCTTGGCATGGGAGAAAGGTAGAAAGACCATTCACAATTTGTTTTACATTCGGTTTTTTCTCTTTTAATTAAATCAAAATAATAATAAACCTTTAGGGCAAATGTAGAGTTCATAAGAAAAATATTCCATGTGAAACATCTCCCCCTTTTTTTGTACTTTCTATTTTCAGCCATCGAATTAAGCTTTCCAATCTACTTAAAATTATAACCTTGTTTTCTAACTAATCTGGTCATGTACCAGACCGGCAAAATTCTTTATTTGATACGAAAATCTACAGTGCCGTTATACACATGCAAGTTGTTATTTGGAGTATACGCTCGAAAAGAAAGAAAAAGCTAAACTCCGAGATACTAAATTCCTGCATCACGTAATTTTTAACACGTGAATCTTACATTAGAACAAATACCGAATATGGAAAGTGAAACTACAATTCAAAACTTGAAGTCCAAAGGCACAAAAGAGAAAAAGAAGGAGTTTTCAGCAAAGGGTGTAGGAATAATTCTCTCTGTGTTCAAAATATACATGAAATATTTGCCCCTGCTTCTTTTTTGCTCTATGCATTTTAACCCTGGGTTTTATTTCTGTTACATGCCAGGAAATTCTTGCTACAAATAGGACAGACCTCCTACGGCACCCATTAGTATTTAAAAATTTGATTTCAGTCAACAAATTAATGTATGACCCTCATGTGCGTGTCGCTTCGAACACAACCATATACCAAATGGTCAATGTTAATTATCCACGTAATTTGCTCTATATATTTATTGGGTGTTTTTAGAATTTCAACGGAGGCAATTTCTTGGCATGGGGGAAAGGTAGAAAGACCATTCACACTTTGTTTTACACTCGTTTTGTTTTCTCTTTTAATTAAATAAAAATAATAATAAACCTTTAGGGCAAATGTAGAGTTCATAACTAAAGATAAAAATATTCCCTGTGAAACACCTCCCCAGTTTTTTTTGTACTCTCAATTTTCAACTCTCGAATTAAGCTTTCCAATCTAATTAAAATTAAAACCTTGTTTTCTAACTAATCTGTTCATGTACCGGACCGGCAACTTTCTTTATTTGATACGAAAATCTACAGTGCCGTTATACACATGCATGTTTCTATTTGGAGTATACGCTCGAAAAGAAAGAAATAGCCTAACTCCAAGATACTTATTCCTGCATCATAATTTTTTCCACGTGAAGCTTACATTAGAATAAATACCGAATATGGAAAGTGGAAACTACAATTCAAAACGAAGTCCGAAAGGCACAAAAGAGAGAAGAAAAAGGTTGTTTGGCAAAGGGTGCCGGAATAATCTCTCTGTTAATAAAATATACATGAAATTTTTTCCCATGCCCCTTTTTTGTTCTATATTCTAACCTGAGTTTTCTTTCTGTTACATGCCAAAATCTCGCTAAAAGTACGACAGACCTCCTACGGCACCCATTAGTATTTTAAGATTTGATTTCATTCAACAAATTAATTTATGACCCTTATGTACGTTTCGCTTAGAACACAGCCATATACCAAATGGTCAATATTAACTATCCACGTAATTTGCTCTATATATATGGGGTGTTTGCAGTATTTCAAAGGAGGAAATTTCTTGGCATGGGAGAAAGGTAGAAAGACCATTCACAATTTGTTTTACATTCGGTTTTTTCTCTTTTTAATTAAATCAAAATAATAATAAACCTTTAGGGCAAATGTAGAGTTCATAAGAAAAATATTCCATGTGAAACATCTCCCCCTTTTTTTGTACTTTCTATTTTCAGCCATCGAATTAAGCTTTCCAATCTACTTAAAATTATAACCTTGTTTTCTAACTAATCTGGTCATGTACCAGACCGGCAAAATTCTTTATTTGATACGAAAATCTACAGTGCCGTTATACACATGCAAGTTGTTATTTGGAGTATACGCTCGAAAAGAAAGAAAAAGCTAAACTCCGAGATACTAAATTCCTGCATCACGTAATTTTTAACACGTGAATCTTACATTAGAACAAATACCGAATATGGAAAGTGAAACTACAATTCAAAACTTGAAGTTCAAAGGCACAAAAGAGAAAAAGAAGGAGTTTTCAGCAAAGGGTGTAGGAATAATTCTCTCTGTGTGCAAAATATACATGAAATATTTGCCCCTGCTTCTTTTTTGCTCTATGCATTTTAACCCTGGGTTTTATTTCTGTTACATGCCAGGAAATTCTTGCTACAAATAGGACAGACCTCCTACGGCACCCATTAGTATTTAAAAATTTGATTTCAGTCAACAAATTAATGTATGACCCTCATGTGCGTGTCGCTTCGAACACAACCATATACCAAATGGTCAATGTTAATTATCCACGTAATTTGCTCTATATATTTATTGGGTGTTTTTAGAATTTCAACGGAGGCAATTTCTTGGCATGGGGGAAAGGTAGAAAGACCATTCACACTTTGTTTTACACTCGTTTTGTTTTCTCTTTTAATTAAATAAAAATAATAATAAACCTTTAGGGCAAATGTAGAGTTCATAACTAAAGATAAAAATATTCCCTGTGAAACACCTCCCCAGTTTTTTTTGTACTCTCAATTTTCAACTCTCGAATTAAGCTTTCCAATCTAATTAAAATTAAAACCTTGTTTTCTAACTAATCTGTTCATGTACCGGACCTGCAACTTTCTTTATTTGATACGAAAATCTACAGTGCCGTTATACACATGCATGTTTCTATTTGGAGTATACGCTCGAAAAGAAAGAAATAGCCTAACTCCAAGATACTTTATTCCTGCATCACTTAATTTTTACCACGTGAAGCTTACATTAGAATAAATACCGAATATGGAAAGGGAAACTACAATTCAAAACAAAGTCCAAAGGCACAAAAGAGAAAAAGAAGGTTTTTTTGGCAAAGGGTGCCGGAATAATTCTCTCTGTAATCAAAATATACATGAAATATTTGCCATTGCCCCTTTTTTGTTCTATCACTTCTAGACCTGAGTTTTCTATCTGTTACATGCCAATAAATCCTCGCTAAAAAAATCGGTAGACCTACTACGGCACCCATTAGTATATAAAGATTTGATTTCATCCAACAAATTAATTTATGACCTTCATGTACGTGTAGTATGAACACAGCCATATACCAAATGGTCAATATTAACCATTCACGTAATTTTCTCTATTGGGTGTTTGCAGAATTTCAACGGAGACAATTTCTTGGCATGGGAGAATGGTAGAAAGACTATTCTCAGTGTGTTTTACATTCGTTTTTTCTCTTTTAATTAAATAAAAATAACAATAAACCTTTAGACAAATGTAGAGATCATAAGATAAAAATAATCCCTGTGGAACACCTCCCCTCTTATTTTAGTACTCTCTATTTTAAACCTTCGAATTAAGCTTTCCGATCTTTTTAAAATTAAAGCCTTGCTTTCTAACCAATCTGTTCATGTACCGGACCGACAACTTTCTTTATTTAATACGAAAATCTACAGTGCCGTTATACACATGCATGTTAATTGTTTGCTTGGACAATACGCCCGAAAAGAAAGAAATAGCCTAAGGGAGCTACCATTTGATTTTTATGGGGAGGGGGGGTCCTGCTTTTTTTTTTTTTTAGTTTATCCCGACTTTTTTTACATAAATTGTCATCCTGATTTTTTTTATATAAGTGTCTCATCCTGCCTTTTTTTACTCAAAGCTCCTGTCCTGCCTATTTTTTTCAACTTCATCCTACCCCCCCACCCCTAAAAATCAAATGGTAGCTCCCTTACTCCAATATACTATATTCCTGCATAACGTAGTCAAGTTTTACCACGTGGAGCTTACTGTGATATTAAAGACTACATACCGAATAAGGAAAGTGAAACTACAATTGAAAACATAAAGTCCGAAGGCACAAAAGATAAATAGAAGGTTTTTTTGGCAAAGGGTGCCTGGATAATTCTCTCTGTGTTCAAAATATACACGAATATTTGCCATTGTCCCTTTTTGTTCTATGAATTCTAACCTTGAGTTTTCCGCTATCTCTTACTAATAGTTGTGAATGTGAATGTCAACTTTCTATTTCGATACAATTGTTGAGACATTTGCATGTTTTACCCGAAAGAAAGCCTATCATAAACCTACCTCTGATTACTCATTCCTTGAAACTTTTGGGTTATATTGAGTATGAAATTTTTGTTTTTGTGTACGGTGTACATCAACTTAACTATGCACCGTACAGAAGGATTTAAAACGGAAAGTAAAACACCGGTACCACAATTTCCCGAGAAATCATCAGTACAAGAACCTTTATAGTATCCCTAAAACAAACTGATATAACACGATAAAAAGATTTTTTATATTTTTAACACCGCACACAACGCTTCTTTTCGGAATAAAATATCGGGAAAAAAACCTCATGCATGAAAGATGTCAATGCCAATTATTGATACAACTATACGTATTACACACGCACAGTGGCCTTCTATCAGAAAAAGTGTTGGAATGAATAAAGAACTATATCGGATGAGACGAGTGCCAACTTCTTTGACAAGTCATTTGCACATGTTTTAAGTTATCGCTCTTGTTTTGGGAAAATAATGAGACATCTCTAAATAATCATCAATTAACCTACGACCAAATCATTTCTTAAAACATCAATTATTTTCAGATTGAGGTACAAATTGATATTATGTGAACAAAACACAGATACCGTGTGAGGTCAAAATCAATCACGCTAACTTGGTTAGTACCTATATCCGCTGTAATGATGATACACGGTGGGTACGTAGCAGTCTACGATTTCTTAAAGAGCTAGGAAGTTATCAGACATATCTGCTCTTCAGTACGAAGGGTTGAAAATTAATTTCTTTTTCCCGCAAAACTGAGACTCCAAAAATCGAAAGACAGAAATGTGTTGATGTTGTATGACCTGCAAAGTACAGAAGGATGAGTTTGTACTGCTCCGAAGTTGCTGTCTTGCATTCTGCATTTGCACTTGTAGAAAAACAGGTACTTTTCATTATTGAAAAGGGGTATTACGCACAGGCACTTGTTTCGGGTCTCACTAATTAGCGACAACAAGCGTCAACAAGCGACAACAAGCGTCAACAAGCGACAAGAAGCGACAACAAGAATTATTTTAGCGACAACAAGCGACAAGAAGACTATTTTACTAAATTAGTGACAAGATTTTTTTTTTTTATTAGATATACATGATATAAAGAAATTTTTATTTAATGTTTTTTTTTTTTAAATATACGAGCAGATATGTCTAATTAAACTGTTTTATTATATAGATAGACGCCGAAGAAATGAAACATTTGTGAGGAAGAAAGAGATTGTGAAGTTTATATTAGTATATTGGTAGATGAAGAAATTAAACATTTGTGAAGAAGAAAGAGATTGAGCTTCTTTTTTTTATTTTTAAATATGAAGAATATGTATAAGATAATGTGTGTATGCATCTGTTTTCATTAAAGGAAATGCACACTCTATAAAATTGAAACAAAAACAAAAAAGGTCAACTTTCCTTTGAAGGGTTTATTGAAACAAAAACATGAAATATTTTTTCCTTTTTAACAGTATAATTCAATTGTTCTTGATAGGAACAACATTTAGATGTGGCTTCACCCTAAGGTAATATAACGGGCACAGGACATTTGCGCTTTTTTACCTGTAAAATGATAGGACATTTGCGCTTCAAATACTATGGACATTTGCGCTTTTAATTTTAATTCACCGGTATTAAACTGACCGGACATTTGCGCTTTTTACCTATAGTCGACTACCTGTAATCTTAATGAGAAGAATATTATAGGCTGAAAAGCCATCATACAGTAAGCGTACAGCAAATGGTCCAGAATCCGTCCATGCTCAATACAATGCACAGTTTTACATGACTCATCATTTTTGACGAGCATTATTGAACAACAGTCAGTAAATTATACTAAGATTTGGTACATTGATGAACAGGCTTCCCAATCAAGAATTGAGAATGAGAAACTCGATCATTTATTTGAGATGTGGGCTAAGTACCAATCAGGACAGATAACAAGAGCAAAATTTGTTCACTCATTGGGCTTCAAATATCAAGCTAAAACTGACATGTAATTGTGATGACAGTACTTGATTTAATTTCTTAAGAATGTCTCCTTTTATCTGTACATAAACTTTTAAACATATATCAACAATGTGCTATGACATGAATGTGCTATGAAATGATTTTTAAAACTTTTAACCATAAAGAATGACTTTAACTCTGCCAGGCTAAACCCGGATAAAAGATTGGGAAGTCATAGATATAAAAAAGCGCAAATGTCCTATGTAAAAAGCGCAAATGTCCTACGTTTTGAAGCGCAAGTGTCCAAAAAAAAAAGCGCAAATGTCCTATGAAAAAGCGCAAACGTCCCGTGCCGAATATAACAGTACACACAATGTGGAACATCAAATAAGATTAACGACGCGCGTGTCCCCTGTTTTATTGCTACAATAACATCCAATTAACACCTTCAACTTTGTACACGCGTCAGACTATACAATTACAAGCGCCAGAATATACAATCATTGTAAATAGTGAACACCTGTTGAAAACTCAAGATTGTCCATCTTCAATCAATATGCATAAACATGATAAATATCGGTTAATGAGGCAATAAACAAATAAAAAGATGAAAACATTCACATTTCAATTTTCTGTTCCTCTTGTTTGATTTCAGTTTTTGTATTTCAAAATTTGTGTCAATATTTTCAGGACAATGATGAACAAATAATTCATTTTGCGAGCTTAATATATATTGCACGGAAAGAGTTTTAAAAAACAAATTATAAGATAAATAATATGTCCTAAAACACAAGGAAAAGTAATCTCATAATACAATAATTAAACGTAATACTGGCTTTTATACATAATAGATGATAAAATATTATGTAAATAATGTTTCATTTTTTTCTATCAATTTTAACTTTCTTGTCGCTAAAATTTATTTTCTTTTGCATATTCTTTAAATATTTATTGCAATAATTAAGTTTAATTAAAAAAAATATGTTTTCTTGTCGCTAAATAGTTTCTTGTCGCTTGTTGTCGCTAAAATAATTCTTGTAGTCGCTTTTTGTCGCTTGTTGACGCTTGTCGCTAAAATTCTTGTTGTCGCTAATTAGTGAGACCGCTTGTTTCTATTTATTAGGAAGGCCCACTTTCAACGTATATTTATACGTTGATAGTGGCCCTTCCTATGGATAGAAACAAGTGCCTGTGGTATTAATTTCCTTATAACTTATATCTCAGTATTGCACAATAGCAAGAAATCTTCAATTGAAAGGAGTAGGTCCATTAAGACCATTTTTTGCCCCAAAATATAGCAGTTTTACAAAATTGTTAAAATGCAAACTTTTAGTTATTTATTGGAAAGTAGAATGCTTCTGCTACATACATATGGGTTGTTTTTGACAATACAATGCATATATATCAGGAATAACCATCATCTAGGGGGCTCGAAGGTCTAAATCATTTTTTTTAATTTAATATAGGATTTCTCTATGTATTTTTCTACATAGAGGGGGATAGGACCTTTATCGGGACTCCGGGATTGGATGTTTTTAAGGTGGCATGAGAGTCTAAAATAAAAAGGATAGAATTTGTTCATACTTTGCCAAAACAAAGTATCTTTTGATACATGTCGAAAAATATAATAAAAATGATAGGTTATCGCACATTTTCTCAAGCTATAGGATGGGACAGAATGACACATTTTTTATGGATTAAACAGGAAAAACACCATTCTGTTATTAGAAACTAGACAAAATGGTAGACTTGTTATACATGTATACTTCAGGAAAAGAAAGCTTTCAGACACAGCTTTTAGAACATCAAAAGAAAAGATAGGGTCACCGTACCTTTTTCCCGGCTGAAATACAAAATAGGAAAATTCCATGTAGAATCCTTCAGAAAATGCACTGTTTTAGAGTAACCTCCCCTTAAAATGCCACTTTAAAAAAAGACTAAAATCAACCCAAAAAGTGATCATTTGCAAAAATATTAATATTTATGAGTTATATTCTTATAAATTGGTTCCTATAAATGAAAATTCACATTAAATATCTGCATTCCTGCATCAAATTTTGCTCACTTGATGGAAAATCTTGACCTTTGGTTCTCTGTTTTTTACAATCCAAGATGGAGGAAGACACCTATACCACCTTAAGCTCTGGGTTTCGGGATTTAGGCTTTCGTGATCTGGGAATTCTTTTTTCGAATTTCGGGACCTCGAGAATTCAGTTTTTTTTAAGCCCAGGATTTCAGGATTTCGTGTTTTTAAGCTTGGGATTTTGATATCAGGAACCCTCCTACCCTCCCTCTATATACATGTATTAAATGAGCTTTATCTTATACTTAATAGAAAAAATGAAATAAAAATATTGGGTCACCATTCATTTAATTTACTCTCACAATCTGCCTTTCAAAAGAAGCATACATTTTTGTTAATGTCCTTTTTTTTCTTTTGAACTAATAGGAGAAATCGCGCACAGGCACTTGTTTCTATCCATAGAAAGGTTGACTATCCATGCATATAAATAGAAGAAGTTGGCTTACAAATTTTTTTTAGGTCACGACAGTCTCCACTTCGGATGCTTTTTCTACCCTTTTACTTTATGCTAAAAATGCCTACCTTAAAGTCTGCCTCAGTACATATATGTGATGGGTTCCTAAAATGACTTATTAATACATGTATGTGAAATGAACTAGTAGCTAAAGGAGGCAAAACAAAACAAACAACATGTACAATGTACATAAAATTAATTAAGGAAAAAAATTACAACAGAGTATTCATTTAGTTGAATCTTGGCAGTATTTGGAGGAAGAAGAAAAAAGAAAATTGTACCATTCATCTGATGTAACGAAGTATATTATTTCTCTTTTGCATTTATATTTTGAGATATTACTCATACAGTTTCAACTAACTTAAATCCTGTTTATTTTGCTGTTTCAGATTGGGAAAGAGAAATTGAAAACTATCTCTAAGGAAAATTGTGAAAGTCCTGTTAAAATAGTGTGTAAGGCATTAGAAGAAATAGTCCATGGATTTGAAGAAGAAAATACAACAGAAGAACAGGTAAATATTTTTTCTTCATCTACAGCATAAAATACTTGCCAACTTTTGAAAATCTCCATGCCTAAATCATGAAAGTTGGCAGGTATGCTACAGTTACATATTACTATCACTTTCGAAATACAATATTTTAGTTGGTTATTACAGAAACTTGCCAGAGGGACCCCCCCCCCCCAAAAAAAATGTGAAAAATCCTGCATTCTGAGAAGGAGTATTAAGCTGCAGGAATTGCAATCAAGATTCAAAAGATTTGTAAACAAACTTGAAAAATAAAACATGATGTGTTACCAACAAAATCTTGTGACAATGTCTATATATGGACCATAATTTGCTATTGGGCTCATTTCCTATAACTATAGAAAAGTGATAAAATTGTGAATTACTGTAACAAGTGTATGCTGCTCTTCCCTAGAAAAAAAATTGAAATTAACAAATTTCAAAGATTATACAACCGTATTTTTGTGTCGTTTCTCGCGTTACTTTTCGCTTCCTAAGTGTATAACGCTGACTGATTTAGGGATAATCGTCACCCGCAAATTCGTAACTTTTGCTTTCAAATAACAAAGAACATCAACCAATAAGAATAGTGAGAAGAAAATACCAAGAACTATTAGTATTTCTGTAGCAGGTGTAAGAACACTGTCGTTACTTTGGTTTCCCATTTCGTAACGCAAATTTTAGATGGTGTAATCTGCTTTGTTGTAAAAGAATTCTTTGCAACAATATGCAAATATGAACTCTCGCGAGATGTTCAAACAGGTAAATCAGAGATGATTTACATTCTTGTCTTGTTCTTCGTAATAATTAAGTTAGAAAATGACGTTATCGTTATGCGTTACATTTCACACGAAACAGAAGTCAAGTTATTTATTAAAATTGTTTTTGTCATTGAGTTCTAATCATTTCCGGTCATACGTAAAACATGTGACTAACATGTGATCACACCCTTACAGCCAGATATACAAAAACTAGGTCTAAACATTGTTTTTGTTTCCAACGGGATGTTAGCAAACATAATCTGTAGACTTGTTTCGTCTTGTTTAAAAACGGAAAATACAATTTTCAAAGAGATTGCGCCGGGGGTCTATTATTTTTCCTATGTGCATAATGTTACATACGATCTTGTGTGAAAATAAATGCCCAATGACTTGACAAAATCGATTTCAGATTTGACAGACATTTAAACACACTTCCGACATTTTAACACACTTCGTTTCCCAATAACGATGTAAAGGGTCCTTGGAAAATTCAATCAATATTACATCTCTTATCATGGTGCCGATGTTTGTTGGATTGATTTTGCTTCAGCAGTAAATATTACTGGATATTTTAGGTGAATAAAGATAATTTAATAAAAAATACATGTTAATATACCGTTACACTTGGAATGTACAAAGTTGGTATCTTTGTCACAATTTTTAATTAATTTCTTTTATTCATGTTCTGCAAACACTTTTCAGAAATGCAATAAACTTGTCAAAGGAAAAGTAATCTTTTACTATGCATGACTTGAAAGGAAGTACTTTATTGATTTTAGCCACTAAAGTAGGTTAAAATGTGGAAACCATGTAGAAAATGTACAGGTCACAAATATCACATGGTGCCAATTTTAAAGATTCTGATTCCAAGTTAAAAGTTTTTTTGGAAAATGACGCAGTCATTGTTCCATAACTGCCGACCTGATTTCTCTGCCTACCGCGCTTGGTTTCGTATTTACTAATTTCAATACAAACTGGAATGTGCTTGTGTTATCATTATGCATGAGCATTGTGTAGTAATCAGCCAGGAACCAGTTTACAAACTAACTGGTTTCTGTTTGTATTCCACTACACTCGAACAAAGTGTTGTAGTTTGACAGGAACCAGTCCAGAATTTTGTAAACTACAAAACGTAATCGGTTATTATCATTCCGTTTTGGTGTTTCATACCGACTTATATGGTTTGAATAAGCTTAAGACCCTTCAAAAATTAATGTGATAGGTATATTAAAGACTGTTTTACAAAAGGATGAAACTGTTTTGCTTTAAAAGTCGTACTATAGTGATATATGTTATGTACGGATTTCCACTCTCACCGGTTAATTTCTTCTTTTACACGTGCTTTTGAAACTTCCTGTTTAAACATCGCAAGTTTTAAAATTGTTTTTTGAGTGAATTTAACTTATTTTAACAATCACAAAGCGTTCGGGAATCATTTCAAGCAGTTTCTTCTTCTCTTTGATGATGGAAAATAGGTTTTCTCAAGAAAATACCGCAAACGATCGCAGAGGAATTGAAACGTACAAGTCAAGTCGGCACCTGGTTAAATTGGCATCTAGTCAAATCGGCACCTATTTGACGTCAATTCGGCTTCCAATAATATTTATTATAATATTTTCTATTCAATTAATTAATAACTGTTACCAAGTACATAGTGAATATTAGGTAAACAACGAGACCAAAGTGAATATGTTGTTGTGTATAAAAGTAAACAACGAAGCTATTGTTTTAACCATTAGACAATTATTAAAATTAAATGGAAAACTATGAGTCCCTTTCAATAAATCAAACTTTCATGCCAAATAATTAGCAAATTTAAGGTGGTTTTTTTTTCAGTAATGTTTAAACAGCATTAAACAAACAATCCTGTAAAAGACTCAACTGGTTAAATAATGCATAAAAATATCCAATATCTCATGTATTAGTCCAAATAATAATGACGTCTGACAAGGCTATTTTATTTTTTTCTGGGACGCCTTCCTAAGATGTTCGTAGGAAGGCTTCCTAAGAAGGCGTTCCAGAAAAAAATTAACATAGCCTTGTGGTCATAGGAAGGTGTCCCAGAATAAAATTTAAAAAGCCTTGCCAGACGTAATAATTATTTGGACTACTCATATATATCATTAAAAATACACCAAAAAATTCATGTAGTTGAGAAAAATAAATACATTCAAAATGTACATGAACATCCAAAAAAGTGAAATTTAGTATTAACTCTTTTTGCTTTAAAAATTTACAACTGCATTTAAGTATTGAATGCTTTTTTTTGTAAATTCATTGAGGTGTAAAAGCGTTGACCGAAGTACTTTTTGTATGAAGCCCGTAAGCGTAAGCGCTTCATTCTAAAAATGTGCACACGGTCAACGCTTTTGCAACCCTATGAGGTTACAAAAAGAAACATTCAATACTTATAATTACTTTTTTTAGCTAGGATCATGAAAACACGAATTTTATAACTTTTTTATTCAATTCATCTGTGCACTTTATTGTGGGACCACGTGTTATCATGAATGAAAAGTTTTATTGAGTGATGCAATTGCTTGAGGAATAACATGTGATGTGCAGTTAGCCAATCAGAATAAAGTATTATAATGAAACATATATCAAATGTAATTATAACAAAATACATTACGTTGTAAGAGTTATCTCCCCAAACACTGTTTTTCTTGTGGCCACCTCTCCTTCGTAACCGTAAAAGATTTTATTTTACCAAATTGCTCGTTACATATTTAGGATAAGAATATTCGTTTGAACCATAGCTCTATGGGGACTCCATATGAGAGTTATTCCCCCTTTTTCATTTGATTCAAGCGATATGCATTTTCAACTGGTAAACCATAACTGATAGAGACCTAGGGTCTTCATGAGGTCATTGGTACTAAAAATGAAAATGAGGTCAATGTCAAAGGTCAAGGTCATATTATAAATTTTGATTTTGGCTTATTTTCACTTCTTTTCAAATACTGTATGACATTTTGACAAATAATTTTTCATAAATTATTAGTTGCGACATGTCCTTACTTGTATATTTTGGTTGAAAGGCTGCGCATACAATAAAAGGGAGTTTTTGTCCATCTTACATTTAAAATTACGCGTCAAGTGGTAGTACTCATTAACCAAACATATTAAAGACCTAGGATATTTTGATTCAAGGTCCATGGTTTGTGACCTTGATATTGAGGTCAAGGTCATAGGTTAATAGGACGTCATAAAGCCATAGGAACTAACATTTTAAACTGATTTTTCATATTTCAATATAAAAATAGATCTTTTCTAGTGGAAAGACTTCAATTGTTCTCTGAACAATTTGTTTTTAATTTACATCATATTTTGTGGGAGAAGGGGGTTCAGACTATGTGGTATCAGGTCTGTTTGCGCCCAATACACTTTCGCACCTCGCACGTTCACACCCAAGGTCCGTTCGCACTCTACTCATTCGCGCCCAATTTTAATTCAAATTCAAGTTGAATAATTGGAAAATCATGATTGTTGTTTTAAATTGCTTTGGTGTAAATACTGAATGTATTTATAGCTTGGTATGAGTAAAACATTGAAGATTTTAAAGGAAAAACACAAAAGATAATTGTTTTTAAGCCCTTTGATCTGAAACAACGAAACAATAAAATATAGGAACCAAAATATAGCAATCCACTATTATAACCAAAACATGATAAAATTTATTCAACACACAAGAAAAAAATAGTCAGAATCTCACTTCATTATGAAAGAGGTCAATGAAACAAAGTATAGCAATACACTAACCAAAACATGATTAAGAGTTATTCAACGCTAAATAAAACGTTGACAAAATACCACTTTATTTAGAAAGGATTATTATTATCTTTAACAATGCGCTATCCAAAACATGATTAAGATTTATTCAACACAAAAAAAAAATGCTGTCTCACTTTATTTTGAGACAATGACAACAATTATACTTATAAGAAAACACTTGCTTACAGAGTTATTAAACACAAAACCAATTAAGATTAGTTGCGAACATGTAGGGTGTGAAAGTGAAAGGGGGCGAACATGAGTTGGCGCAAACGTGAATGGGCGCGAACGGACCCGGATTCAGCCTATGTACCAGTGAGAAATATAGAAGCCTTTCTACGGTATTTATTTGTACAATTCAGGTAGTCTTGACCTATTCATTTGTCTTTAAAAAAAAAAACAGCCAGTTGGCACCTTCACTTCACACACACACATATACGAATATCAATTATATGCTTACGAGACATGTTGCATTGTTAAACTAATTACGGTATGTGAAAATCAAGACTTGCATAAAAACTATCCCAATATTAGAGACAGTGGCGTCATTTTTCTTCAGAGCTTTCAGCTCTTTGATTCTTTACTGGATTTAAAGAATTTTACATTGCCAATGATTTGGAATAAATTGTATATAACTGGAATTTCAAAACCAAATATAAATACATTTTTTTGGCTAAAACATCAAGATACAACGATTATGGTATCCTGTATCAATGAAGAAAATATGGAAATTCCTGAATAAATTGTACTAATTGTTTTCAAAACAAGCACATATTTAGGAGTTTTATAATACTGTTAAATTTAAGATGGATTTTAAGAAAAAGTATACTGTTCAGATTATTTTAAGCAGATTTTGCAAAAAAATTAAATTACAAAAGTGCTTTTGGTTTCTTATGGTTTCCTGTTGCGTTTAAAAAAACTTTAATTTAACATTGAAAATAGATTTTAAATATTAACATGAAGCAAGTAACACTAGTAATGGTATTCATTTATGTCTTTTGAAATATATTGTGCAAAATAAAGAAAATAAAGATTGGTTTCCTGTTAAGTTTCCTGTCACGTAAACGGTGAATCAAAATGTATTATTTTTTTCTCGAAAAACTCAATTGTTCCATTAATACTATTCTAACACCAACACAACCCACAGAATAAAAGTTAAAGTTTTAGAACTTATAAAAAAGGATACAAAAAGAAACCAAAGGCCGAATACCAAATTATGGTCCATATACAATTTGAAATTATAGAAGTGAAGTTAGGAAAAAAAAGCATATCCATGTTTGGGATTGAGGCCCAAATTTAGAACCAAAATGATGGTTGTTAAATTGAATCTCTGGGTACTTTTTAGCTCACATTTCCTAAAAGGAAATGTGAGCTTTTCTCATCACTTGGCGTCCGTCGTCGTCTGTCGTCAATAACAATTTTTCAAACATCTCCTCTGAAACTACTGAATGGATTTAAATGAAACTTAGCATGATTGCTTCTTAGATTATCCTGCACAAAGTTTGTGCTTCGATTTTTGATCCGTCAAAAAACATGGCCGCCATTACTTAAAATAGAACATTGGGGTCAAACAACATTTTTTTGCAAATATTTCAAATACCATTAGGTTGAGGCACATTCTGGAAGGTTGAAAGTGTTAAGCATGACAAAAACTGCCTGTGTGAAGATTTTTGTGAAAATCTGTCCACTGTTTTATGAGTTAATGCCCTTTTTTGACATTTTTGGCCATTTTTTATGTTATTATTTCAAAAATCTTCTTCTTTGAAAACACTATTCAAAATCAAATGAAACTTGGGAAGATTGTTCCTAAGGATATCCTGCAAAAAGTGTATGCTTGGATTTTTGATTGGTTGAAAAACTTGTCCGCCATTACTAAAAATAGAACATAGGGGGCAAAATGCTGTTTTTTGCTGTTTTTGCTATTTAATCCTGAATAATAGAAAGAAAATGAAGATGAAAGCTACTTTGAAGGTAAACATGTTATCCTGAGTTTAATGGTGATGATGAAAATTTGTTTTGGGTTGCCCTTTTTAAAATAGCTGCCATTTTCCCAACAATTTTTACATTTGCTTGGATTTCAATGATATTTGGTTTATGTGGTAAACATGGTATCGTGAGTTGGATGGTGAAATATTTTGATTCTGAATTTGAGAAAATAAATAATTTGGCCAGCAAGGGGACAATGCCCATTTCTTTCCAGAGGTTCCTAAGAGGCTTTAAAAGGTATTTCCAGGATAGTACATGGCCTTTGTTACTCTGTTTAATTTACAACAAACATTAATTTATTAATTTAGTTAATAAGGCATTGTTTACCAGGTGAGCGATTCCGGCTCTTGAGAGCCTCTTGTTTTGTATAACATCTGACTTAAATTGTCCTACCTCGACAAAGGTACATTTATATTCTTTACTCATTTTAAATATGTACTTTTTGTAACTGTTTAAATATGTAAGTAGTGACATATCCATGAAAATGCTGGTTTTCCTCATTCCACAAAAAATTGATACCTGAGGAAATAAATAAATCCACAGTCATTTTCTGTCTGGCTTCAAAGATCAATCAATCAATCAATTGAGTATGAATTTCAGATACAATGGCAGGAGAAGTTACACGATATGCTGCTGTACAAAGTTTGTCAGTCATATGACACAAATCAGCCAATCATTGATGAGAATTCAGTTTTAGACAAAACTGATATGGTAACACAGATTTTTCCATCTTTTGGAATAGCATTTTATACTGAAATCATAAAGAGATGTGGATGGACCTCTATGTTTTTATCTGTGAGTGTAGTATAAAATGTTGTCTGTTAATAATTACATTAGATGTATGTTTCATTATAATACTTTATTTTGATTGGCTAACGGCACATCACTTGTTATTCTGTAAGCAATTGCATCACTCAATAAAACTTTTCATTCATGATAGCATGTGGTCCCACAATAAAGTGCACAGTTGAATAATATACAAAATTTATAAAATTCGTGTTTTCATAATCATAGCTAAAAAATGTAATTATAAGTATTGAATGCTTCTTTTTGTAACTTTATAGGGTTGTCAAAGCGTTGACCGCCGCACATTTTTGTTATGAAGCGCTCAATAAATTTTTGTTATGAAGCGCTCAATAAATTTTTGTTATGAAGCGCTCAATAAATTTACAAAAAGAAGCATTCAATTCTTAATTAAATTTTGATCAATTTGAAAGATAATATATACCATAAAGGGGTTATTTCACGGGTGTAAATATTCAAGATTTTCATTGAATAAGGTATACAAAATATTTTGACAGATGCAAACTTTTTATCAAGACATTCCCATGTGCACTATAAAATTGGTGGATTTTATTTTGGCAGTTTTGTTTTATCCGTGAAAAGAAGGGAAAATGTACACCCCTGCGAAAATAACCCGCTTTACAGTTATAGGGTAAATACTATAAAAAATATCTCAGTTAATGTAAAATTTGTTAACCATATTTTGTTAAATATAAAAACTGATATAAGTATGAAGTAATGGCAAATTAAAAGTTTATGTCATTAGACAAATATTCTTGTTTTTATGGAAAAGTATTATTTGGGTTAGAAAGAAGCAGTGTTTGACATTTATTTTAAACTAGTCAATATCAGTCAATGTCATTTTGGTTTGACTCATTGTTGAAGGTTGTAGTCTGTACTGTAGTTACCTATAGTGCTTGCTAGGGAAATTCTGATGTCTCTAAACGAGGTATACTGATGTTTGAAATGTTTTTTAAATTAAATATAAGTATCTTAATATTTTGCAGAGATTAGAAAGCTTACCTATAGAAATAGCAAGAGACATCTTTAAGGACGTTCTTCGTGTTTCATCGACTGCTATGAATGACAGTGATATAACTTTGATGTTAGAAATACTGGATTTTGTTCTGTCAAGGTTATTTACAAAGTCATGTGATGAGACATTCTTATCTCCATTCTCTGAAGAGTCAACAGAAAGAAGTTTAATAGTGTCTGCCATTGTCACTACATTAAAACATTTTCAAGATTATGATCTGGGAAAATTTTATGACAATGTATCAAATGAAAATGTGATATTTCACATTTTATGTAAGAAAACACTTCTTCAGAACTTTTTATTACAGTTGTTTTTGTTAGGTGTAATATCCATCCCCTCAGAGAATTTCAATTTGAACAACTTGAAAAGATGGTTTTATTTGAATATCAGAGGGAAAGAAATCAATTTTAAGGACAATAAATATACACAGCCATCTCTGAAGTTTTACAAAAACAGTAATCTTGGAAAATACAGCAAAGCATCACAGAAAATGGTTGTATTGGATCTTGATTTGGAGTCCATTCAAGTTTTACAGAAGACTTTTCCTTTGGAGAGGTGGACCTTAGTTGTCACAAGACTTCTTCATTTAGAAATATGTAAAAGTGTATTGGATATATCACAGTCAGACTCTGTATTAACCACAATTCAATTTTCAAAATGTCCGCTCCAAATAAGCATGCCTGACAACACCTCTGATAAATCCAAAACTAAATCAAAGAAAATTAACTTGGAATGTTCTTTATCGAATCTTGTTGCTATTAGTTTTCGTGTATTTTCTGAACACAAATTTCTCACCCCTGAAGATTTAACTTTTTTGAGGAGAAGTGAATCAGATATTATTGACTTTGATATAGAGACTATGATATGGAGATTGGAAAAAAGACAACCAGGATTTAAAGGTATTAACTTTATAGGCTATTAGATACTTTCATGATAATTTCTATTAAAAGAAATAGTACAACATCTTTTTAGCAGAAGCGCTTCATACTAAAATTGGGTGCATGAACAACAATTTTACAATCCGATAGAAAAAGCATTTACTTTCTTACGATTAAATTTTTATGCTATCACCATGAAATTGATAGTAATATCAAGTATTTTGTTCATTTTTTGGAAAATGACGCAGTCATTGTTCCATTACTGCCAACCTGAACTTCATAACATTTCTCTGCCTACCGCGCTTGGTTTTGTATTTACTATTTTCCATACAAACTGGAATCTGCTTGTGTTATCATTATGCATGATCATTGTGTAGTTATCAGCCAGGAACCAGTTTACACTCGGTTTCATATTTACTAACTGGTTTCTGCTTGTATTCCACTACACTCAAACAAAGTGTTGTAGTTTGACGGGAACCAGTTTAGAATTTTTAAACTACAAAACGTAATCGGTTATTGTTCATTCCATTTTGGTGTTTCATACCGACTTAAATGGTTTGAATAAGCTTAAGACCCTTCAAACATTAATGTGATAGGTATATTAAAGACTTTTACAAAAGGATGGAACTGTTTTACTTTCAAAGTTGTACTATAGTGATATATGTCATGTACAGATTTCCACTCTCACCGGTTATTTTCTTCTTTTACACGTTCTTTTGAAACTTCCTGTTTAAACATCGCAAGTTTCAAAATTGTTATTTGAGTGAATTAAACTTATTTTTACAATCATGAAGCGTTCCAGAATCATTTTCAAGCAGTTTCTTCTTTTCTTTGATTATGGAAAATAGGTTTTCTCAAGAAAATACCGCAAACGATCGCAGAGGAATTAAAACGTACAAGTCAAGTTGGCACCTGGTTAAATTGGCATATAGTCAAATCGGCATCCAATTATATTTGTTATAATATTTTCTATTCAATTAACTAATAACTGTTACCAAGTACATAGTGAATATGTTGTTGTGTATTTAGCTAAACAAGGAAACCAAAGTGAATATGTTGTTGTGTATAAAGGTAAACAACGAAGCCCTTACCCAACTGTTGTTTCAACAATTAGACAATTATTAAAATAAAATGGAAAACTATGAGTCCCTTTCAATAAATCAAACTTTCATGCCAAATAATTAGCAAATTTAAGGTGGTTTTTTTTCAGTAAAGTTTAAACAGCATTAAACCAACAGTCCTGTAAAATGCTCAACTGGTTAAAATAATGCATAAAAAAATCCAATATCTCATGTATTAGTCCAAATAATTATGATGTCTGGCAAGGATATTTTTTTTTTTTTCTGGGACGACTTCCTACGACGTTCGTAGGAAGGCGTCCCAGAAAATAATAAACATAGCCTTGCGGTCATAGGAAGGTGTCCCAGAATAAAATTAAAAAAGCCTTGCCAGACGTAATAATTATTTGGACTACTCATATATATATCATTAAAAATACACCAAAAACGTCCTTTAGTTGAGAAAAATAAATGTAGACAAAATGTACATGAACACCCAAAAATGTGAAAGTTAGTACACGTATTTAACTCTTTTTGCTTAAATACTTTAAAAAATTCTGGCAACCCCTTTCTTATTTTTACTCTTTTTGCTTAAAATACTGTTAAAAGTATATATTTAACATGGGTGACGAATTGACTATATCAGGTGTCGATTTAACCAGGTGCTGATTTGTCCAGGTGTCAATTTAACCAGGTGCCGGTTTGACTAGAATTCTTTGACAAATGTTTGAAATTACCTGAGTTTCAATAGACCTTTGATAACAGTAACAAAAAGATTATTTACTTAATATTTTGTGGGAGAAGGGGGTTCAGACTGTGGTATCAGGTCTGTTCGCGCCCAATACACTTTCGCACCCTACACGTTCGCACTCTACTCATTCGCGCCCAATTTTAATTCAAATTCAAGTTGAATAATTGGAAAATCATGCTTTGGTGTAAATACTGAATGTATTTATAGCTTGGTATGAGTTAAACATTGAAGATTTTAAAGGAAAAACACAAAAGATAATTGTTTTTAACAGCTTGGTCCCTTTGATCTGAAACGACGAAGCAATAAAATATAGGAACCAAAATATAGCAATCCACTATTATAACCAAAACATGATAAAATTTATTCAACACACAGAAAAAAAGATAGTCAGAATCTCACTTCATTTTGAAACAAGTCAATGAAACAAAGTTATAGCAATACACTAACCAAAACATGATTAAGAATTATTCAACACAAAATAAAACGTTGACAAAATACCACTTTATTTAGAAAGGATTATTATTATTTTTAACAATACCCTATCCAAAACATGATTAAGATTTATTCAACACTTTATTTTGAGACAATGGCAACAATTATACTTATAAGAAAACACTTGCTTACAGAGTTATTAAACACAAAACCAATTAAGATTGGGTGCGAACATGTAGGGTGTGAAAGTGAAAGGGGGCGAACATGAGTAGGAGCAAACGTGAATGGGTGCGAACGGACCCGGAATCGGACTGTACCAGTGAGAAATATACAAGCCTTTCTATGGTATTTATTTGTACAATTCAGGTAGTCTTGACCTATTCATTTGTCTTTAAAAAAAAACAGCCAGTTGTCACCTTCACTTCACACACACACATATACAAATATATATTATATGCTTACGAGACATGTTGCATTGTTAAACTAATTAAGGTATGTGAAAATCAAGACTTGCATAAAAACTATCCCAATATAAGAGACAGTGGCGTCATTTTTCCTCAGAGCTTTCAGCTCTTTGATTCTATGCACTGTCCAGGTGCAGTTACATATGTTGAATTTTGAACAAAATAAAGTACGATATAGGAGTGCCAAGGAGTTGTGGTCAGCCAATTAAAATTACGGATTGAAATACAACATACATATGTAACATTGTTATTGTTTACATGTACAAAATGCCATGTTTATTTTTATTTTATTTTTCACGTTCTTTGCTGTTTTGATATTGCAGTTGTAAATTTTGTAATAAACATCTGTTGAAAAACCTTACACTTGTACATGATGCTTTAATTGTATTTCAGATTGCTTAGAGGAGCTGGTGAAAAATGAATGCCCAGAGAACTGGAAAGATAGCAGGTATGATTAACTTGATTTACACCACTATATCATGTATATCATCTGACATTCTAAGAATTTATTCCAGTTGCATAAAGTCAAAAATTCACTATGCTTTTCATATCAGGAATGGCATGCATCCATCCAACTTTGAATTGACAAAACATCATCTTTTAAGCCATCAATTGCAATATGTTCTTAATTTGGATTGTGATGTAGAAGTCTGCATTATCAATTCAAGGTTGATATGTCAGAAAAGCATGTGGGTACTCCCTTTATAAATTAAGATTCATGTTTTGGATTTATGCTCGCATACAATAGGAGGTTACAAAGATCCCTATTTCTTTTGAGGTCATAGTAACTAAATAAGACTTGGTTTTTTGTTGTTGAAAAGTGTTTTTTACATAGCAAAATATATATTTTATACATGTGTGATTTCAACGTTCCTTGAATATATAAATATATATACTGAGTCAGAACGTTCCCTTTGATTCTATGGTCTTATCTTCCAAGATCAAGGTCAAAGCTACTGAAAAAATGAAATTTGTGCAGAAAAATATTTCCAAATGTTAAATGGAATGCTTCATATGAATTTACAACCTCTTGCTTAGATACATATGGTCATATATAAGTCACTAGGTCTAAGGTCATGGTCATATCTTCTAAAGATTGAATTTGTAAAACACAACATTACTGTTTAAAGAACTTTATCTTAAGGTGGTACCCAACACCTAGACTAAAATTAATTTGACTTGCTAAATTTTCATAAGATTTTGAGAAAATATTTACTTTGCATACATGTGATGGACTGTGAAACTCAGATCAGGAGATTGGGACTCGGATCAGGAGGTTTTTTATCAACATTAATTTTGTCGTAAATGTTAAGGTACGATGTAGAAATTGTCTCTTAAAGTGTTCTTTCATTTACATCAGAATGTAATGTGTATATACCCCTAGAACCCTTGTTGCCTTTCTATTTGAATGATAACACATTATCAAACAAAAATATTGATAAGAATCTGTTTCTTGTTTTGTGTTGTGTTTGATAATTGATTGTTCACTGCTTGCAAATAAATGATTATATACAAATAAGAAAGAAATGTGCTATGCATGTATATTTTTAACATGATAAATTAATTAAAAAATAAATAACAATAACAATAGTAAATTGCTTGTTTTTTTAACTTTATAAAAGTCATATTTCTAGAAACTTGAGACTCTGTTAAAGATTTCTATTTTTGTTCACAAACAAATATTTGAATGACCAAATTATTTAGACATTTCTACATCTATGGGTCTGGGTCATGCAAATTGTTCATGTTGTTTAACTGATACTGAGTTATTATCCATCTATGTGCATTAGTCCAGTCAAACTAAGATTTAACCTCAAACTAATGAGGAACATTGGTCAATTATTCCCCTTTAATGATAACACAGGTGGCAGTGCTGTAGATCAGGTCCAACACACAGCATCTCTTATCTATATCCTATTGAGAATTACATTGTGTATATTTGTATACAAATTATAATAAGAAGATTTTATTAATAAATGTCTTTTATCTGGATGTGTCTTGTAGAGGTGGACATATATGTTTTTAATGGATGGGGATATAAAATAAAAAATGGACAATTGCAACAAAAAAAATAAATATGAAAAGCACATAGAATTGATAGTCCTATATTATATGTATAAAAGAGGGACGAAAGATACCAAAGGGACAGTCAAACTCATAAATCTAAAACAAACTGACAACGCCATGGCTAAAATTAAAAAAGACAAACAGAAAAAACAATAGTACACACGACACAACATAGAAAACTAAAGAATAAACAACACGAACCCCACCAAAAACTAGGGGTGATCTCAGGTGCTCCGGAAGGGTAAGCAGATCCTGCTCCACATGTGGCACCCGTCGTGTTGCTTAAGTGATTACAAATCCGGTAAATAGTCTAATTCGGTAGGTCATATTCATGAAAGGGAAGGGGATTGTAGTTACGACGTAAGGAACATATCCGATATCATTTGTGAAACGGTTATTCCATAACGGTCAACCAACTCGTGATGGCGTCCGTAAAATTTACGAAGGGATGATTTCAACTTCACCATTTGGAACTCTTGGTTTAATAGCTTCCTTGTGAGCAGCAAACCTCTATCAAGAAAATCATGATAGGAAATGCAAGCACGGGAATATCGTATCAATTGGGAGATATATACCCCGTATGCAGGTGCTGCTGGAATGTTGCTACTTAGAAATGGAAAGTTCACAATTGGAAAGCTGAAATCATCTCTTTTGTCGTAAAGTTTTGTTTTCAACCGACCCTCATTGTCAATTTCTAGATGTAAGTCAAGATATGAAGCCGACTTAACTGTATCTGTAGTATCCTTTATCTCTAGTTCGATTGGATAGATGCGTTCCACATAGTCACCAAATTTTGAATTGTTTAGTGAAAGAACATCATCTATATAGCGGAAAGTAGAGTTAAAGGATATTGCTAACTTCTTATCTTTCTTCCTAAGAAGTTCCTGCATGAAGTCAGCCTCATAATAATAAAGAAACAAGTCGGCGAGTAGAGGGGCACAGTTTGTTCCCATTGGAATGCCGACAGTCTGTTGAAAAACACGTCCTCCGAATGTAACAAATATGTTGTCAATCAAGAAATCAAGCATCTTGATAATATCAGTTTCAGAGAATTTTTTGTTTGAATCAGAGTGATTCTTTACAAAGTAGGATTTATCCCTCCCTAAGACAAGATACTTGTATCTACGTTGGCCATTCTTTTTTATGAAGCAAAGTAATATCAACTCTTTCAATTTGTCTTTTAGTTTGGAATGTGGAATACTTGTGTACAGGGTAGAAAAGTCAAATGTTTTAATACTGTTACAAGATGAAAGAGAGTTAGATTGTATGTACTCTAAAAGATCTTTTGAATTTTTAAGTATCCACATCTGATTCACGCCACCTCTAGAATAGGCAGTTTCACAATAACTTTGAAGCCCGTCTTTGATTGCTGATAAAATAGATGTTAATAATTTAGAAAGAGGTTTCGTGGAGCACTTGGAAGACCCAGCAATATACCGTTGTTTGTAAGGACACTTATGTAGTTTAGGTATCCAATACAGTGATGGAAGATCCAGTTCTTCATCTTTGGTTGAAATTCCAAAGGAACATAGAACAGACCTATGATTATCCAGGATTTCCTCTTTGGTAAGTGTCGTGAGGGTATATGTTGAGTTACCAAGTGAATTGTCAATACCTAATTCGTTTATCAAGCAGTTGATGTAGTGACTTTTACACACAAAAACGATGTTATTTGGGGCTTTATCTGCAGGGACAACAACATATTTGTCATGGAGGTCGGATAGGTGTTTTGCAACATTTGGGTCTTTAAAGATTGACGTAGCATGGTTATTGATGGACCCATTCAGTTTCTTAATTCTGATTTGTATCAACGACCTCACTGCCTTAATCCATTCGGAAAGAGTGTCTACGTCTTCCTTCTCGCGCTTAGCCCATTGCCTGGCATAATCCTCGACTGAATCCATCAAAATTTTAAAGTTGTATTTCCAATTGATGGATTTAGGCTCACGATATTTGGGACCTTTCGATAACACATTTCGTAGAGAAGTGTTATTAACAATGTTAAGGTCACCGGTAATAACGTGGCCAGCAGGATTATATGTGAATTTGGAACTAGCACAAGTGCAATCAGGAGGTTTAGACTTGAAGTCGTCAATATCGAGATCCTGCAAAACGCGTTTGTAATTGAAAATTTTAGTTGCAATAGGTTTGGTATAGGTATAAGAAATTATTGGTACAGACTGGTCTTTGAAATAAGGAGGTATTTTCGATTGCACTAATTTATGATGAAGGATATTGCCTAGGTTGACGCCATCGAGACCTTTGTTGGCAAAGGAAAGATTAAGAAAAGATCTTTTCTCTTTTTCATCTTTTCCAATGCGAACTGGCTTGAAAAGTCTGTGACTTGCAATATCCGAAATTATAGCTTCAAGTTTGTATTGGTTTGAATGAGGGTTTGTAACAGTGGATTCCAAACATAAATTGAACAGAGAATGAAGTTTCGAAAGGGGTAATGAATAAAGTTTCGTGCGAATGTGATGAATACCTAACGGCTTTTGTATGAATGGCAGCAAGTCATTAATAGAGACATCATGCAGAGAAGGTGATGTATAATGACGATGACCATGACTGCGTCTACGTCGAGGAGTCGAGTTGAAAATATTCATCACATTCACCGAGTTACACGAAGGACTAGATAGAATACCTATACCATCAATTTTGTCATTGCAGCCATAAGGTGTTGCAGTTCCCAATTGTCTAATCCAGTAGTCTTCTTTTTGTCTACGGAGAGTCGTTGAAAGATTAGGATTGTTAGAGCTATGGTATATCTTTTCGATAATGCGAACTGTCATAGAAACGATGGAATGATCGGGCTGATTGAAATGCTGGTATAGAATGTCGTTAGCATTAAGGTTAATGTCTGATCTATGACCGCACATACGTTTGTTAAGCCTTCCTTTCGTTTCACCGACGTATACCAATCCGCAAAGGTTGCACTCTAATCCGTAGACGACATTTATCGATTTACAATTCAGATCATCGTAACTTCTGGTAAAATATGACTTCTTGGTCAAATTGCTAGTGAATTCAGCATCTGTAATTAAAATAGCACAAGTTTTGCAGCCTTTGGTCTCACATTTTGAAATGCGACAGTGTTGTACTGTGTCATCAAACACCAAAATGTCTTTAAGGAGAACTGAACATGGCTGTATATGTGTAATATTGCTATTATCACTAGGACGATGATCTGAATGAGTCGTGTTTGAGATATTTGTCATGTCTGGTGATGAGGGGACACCTGCCGTATCAGACGACACCGTGTCCATGGTGACGTCTGTTTCGGACCTTTTTATACTGGGCGACGTCCGAGCCAGTTTCCTGTTTAATCTTCGTAAGTTCATGCAATTGTAGTTTTGCTACTGGGCGGATGATGTCCTCGGAGACAAAATGTCCACCAGCAGAGACATCGACCCAGTGGTAATAAAAGAGGGACGAAAGATACCAAAGGGACAGTCAAACTCATAAATCTAAAACAAACTGACAACGCCATGGCTAAAATTAAAAAAGACAAACAGAAAAAACAATAGTACACACGACACAACATAGAAAACTAAAGAATAAACAACACGAACCCCACCAAAAACTAGGGGTGATCTCAGGTGCTCCGGAAGGGTAAGCAGATCCTGCTCCACATGTGGCACCCGTCGTGTTGCTTAAGTGATTACAAATCCGGTAAATAGTCTAATTCGGTAGGTCATATTCATGAAAGGGAAGGGGATTGTAGTTACGACGTAAGGAACATATCCGATATCATTTGTGAAACGGTTATTCCATAACGGTCAACCAACTCGTGATGGCGTCCGTAAAATTTACGAAGGGATGAGGAGGATATTTCCTTCTACTATATTTGTGGTTTTTTTTTTAACTTATTTGCTATTTATAATTTTTCATTTTTGTTATCAATGTGCATTATATTTTTTTAATGAAAATATCAGCAGAAAAAGGATAAATAACACAACTGTAATGCTTAAATGCATCTATTATAGGACTAATAGAATGGACAGCTAGCAAAAACAGCTTAGTCTGCTGTGATCTTTATTTTTTGCAGATTGATCATGCATCAGTTAAAAGTTTTGACAAATTTATAATTAATAAAAATAATTAAATTAACAATTTTTGATTTTATGATATTTTATGAACTATCGGTTTGAAATATTTTTTTTATAAAAAGTAGTTCATTCATTTCAGCATTGAATTTTAAAATACTTTTGAAAAGATATTTAAAAGTAATAGTCATGTTTGTTGGCCCAACACTAATTAACTCCCAAATTACATCAGACAAGGCCAACAGGTCTAGTGTGATCAGTTTATTTCGGGATGTATATGGGCATTTGAGTGCTTAAACTGTAATCCACCTGATGAAGAACCAAGAAAAAGAAGTGACTTTGACACAAATATTCCAAATTTAATGGGTTTTTTGGCTTTATGACTGACTCAACTATTAAAAGAGTAAAACTGTCATGTCAAAGTAAACTACAGAGACATGTTTACAATGAGCTGTTATGCCCGTATTATGTAACCTTTAACACATTCACACTGATACTCTATAACAATTGTTGAGGTCTTTCTTTTTGTAAACATTTTGTAGGTGATTTCTAGCTCTTTTCATTTTGATATCCCACTTTACTTTGGCAAAAAATAGTCATTTAAATGATTTTTGGTTCCTAGTCACTGGTATTTCAGAAATCTATTGTTGTTAAATTGCTGAGCTGTATTGAAGAGTATTTTGCAATTTTGTGACATCAATGTACCATGCTCTGCCTGACCCTTAGCTGGAACAGTACTTAACACTATTGGTTCCAGCTATATCTCTTTTGATATTGATGTTAAATGTGCAAAGTCTTTTCCAAAATTCTGATTTCTGTCATTTGATTCTCATTTGAAAATTTAAAAAGTGTCTACATGAAAAAACCCATCAAATTTGGAATTGAAAGCTGAGTTTTGTTTTTAAGCTGTCATATATATATATTATAAATATAAAGATTTCTTTCAGTTTAATTAGTACAAATTATTTGAAGAATTAAACAAATAAAAAAACATGCTTAATTTATATATTTGTGTAAAAAATTGAATTATTGTATTATAATATAGTCATAAATACATATATGTACATAATGGTTTACTTTTATACATTGTTACTTAGATGTCTCAGTAATTGGCACTCATACCACACCTTCCTATACATGTACCTATGTATCTAACAACTCTTTTACATTTCATTTTTTTTTATTAATAAAGAAAGAAATAATAGTCTTTATTGTAATTATGTGAAAAAAATATCTCATTTTACTTCCACTGCATGATAATTCACATACACTCCTTTTAATAGTTCTTTTTTTTTGTTTGGGCAATGTATCCAAAATTTGACACATTTATCATTAATAAGAAAAGCTATAACTTTGAACCATACCTACTTTCTCAAAACTTTGAATATAGACAACTAATTTCTAAATTTCGAATAAGTGACCACTGCTTATTAATAGAAACTGGAAGATACAGGGAAATTCCCAGAGATTTAAGACTATGTACACATTGTGATGTACTAGATGATGAGTTTCATTTCTTTTTTAAATTTAAAATAAATGAACAATTAAGAAACGAATTTTTAAATGAAAATAAATATAATAACTTAAATGATATAGATAAATTAAAACATATCCTTAATCCTGAAACAAAACAGGACACTTGCAAATTAGGCTCCTTTTTAAAAAAAAGTCACTAAGACTGAGGGCAGGGAGTCCTTGATATAATTTAAATCTCTTATATATTGATTTAAAAAAAGACAAGAATTAAAGTTCAAAGTGTCTCCATTGTTTTATGTAAACTGTATATTATGTATAATGTTTTAAGTCATTGGCCCATAGGGGCGTAAAGTGCTTTTCAATAAAGTTATATTAAAGTAATTAATTTATTATAGTGATTAAAATAAACAATAATACAAATGAATTAATTATAATTAAGGCTTAATTATCAACATATACATATTTGTGTATCATGTGCCAATGAATGCATGGTGACTTCTTATCATACAAACAGATGTTGGACCTGATCTACAACAGCGCCATCTGTAATTAAGTGGGGATAATCTTCACCAATGTCCCTCATTGTAACAGAAAATGTTTTAGTTCTTATCAATAGCATTATGCCCTTTATATACACAGAAAAAAGTCCCATAAATCTAACTTGAGGAAAACTCAAAGACAGCATTTTTAATTTCCTATGGAAATTAAAATTGGAAGGGAGATAACTCTTGCAAAAACGAGTCTTGTTGGGTCAGTTTTTGGTTGTTTTTCTTGAAATTTAAGTAAAGTATGATAGTTTGAACAGGTTATAAGTTTGTAATTAACTCAATTACATAATCTCCTGCTCATGAAATGTACAAAACCGAAGTGTTATGTGTAGTTTTATTTTTTTTCATGCATTTTTCATTAAAGAAATTGCAAATTTGAGGCTTTGCAACCATTTTGAAAAAACAATGTGAACATTTGGTATTGTTTATATCTTTATATTATATTTTATCAGCAACTTACCTATCTTAAGAAACTTTAAACCACAAAAAAAAATACATGCTTAATTATTTTTATTGAATTTGAGATTCCTTTACCTTGACATGTTGAAAAATCAATAAATTGTCAACTAATGAATTACGAAATCTAGATTATAGCTTGATAAAATGTATGAAAACACCTTAAGAGTTGTTTGTTATACTCTAAAGACCGCTAAAAATTCAAGAACAAATACATTCTGATGAAGAGAAGCGGTAAAGTTATAATTTTGTATCAATTTTTATCGAAATTTCTGCCTTTTTTGCAAGAGTTATCTCCCTTTCCAATGCAATTCTCCATAGGCATTTTAAATGGTAATTTTTTAGTCTTCCTCAAGTTAAGATTTTATGGGACTTTTTTCTGTGTATATTTGGGGTTTAATGCTAAAGATTAAAACTTTAAAATCTGCTGTTGCAATTACTTTCGGGTTAGGGTCAAATTTATACTAGATTGACCAGATTACATGTGGAATTCTGCATATTGTTAAAACTTTCCAATGGTCAGAATTCTTATATAAAATTCAATTTAATCTTTGAAAAGAAGTCTAGATTCCCACAATATTTTGTAAATTTATATTATTTTATTTGTCCCAAAACATTTAATTTCATGCTCTAAATGCTTTGGTTTTTGAGTTATAAGCCAAAAACTGCATTTTACCCCAATGTTCTATTTTTAGCCATACCATCCTTTTATGATTATTTGATTAAGATACAATTCATTTATTTTACAATTTACATTTTTGAACTGATAAATAACTTATAACAGGATAAATCGGGCATAGGACATTTGAGCGAAAAAGAAAAAAGCACATAGGGTCATTTGAGCGCCGACTTCATAGGACATTTGAGCGCCGGGATATTAACCTTACCTGAGTTTTCAGACAGGACATTTGAGCGAAATTTTCCCTGATAATTTTACACGAATTAAGATTTTTTTTTAAAAGTAAGAAAAAAAAGTAAGATTTAGTTATAAATATTTTTTATTTTATTTCACACCCGAGTAATTCGACCGGTTCTGGCTGGTTTATGTAAGTGACGTACTAACAATGGGCCCGAATCATTTCATGCCCATTATAACGAGCAGTTCTATCACAGTCATCCATCAATTTATACTTTCCTTGACACTATTATCAAATTGCAATCTGTGGCTTTGTTTTTTACAATTAAAATATGTTTTAATCTTTTTGTTGGTAAACTCCTCATTTAATGAACTATATTCGTAAGAAAATGTGGTATGATTGCCAATAAGACAATTCTCTATCCAAGACTTGTTTTCGCTCAAATGTCCTACGCTTATTCTTATTTTCGCTCAAATGTCCTAAAATTTAGGCGCTCAAATGTCCTATACTTTGGCGCTCAAACGTCCTTTTTTTTTCGCTCAAATGTCCTGTCAATGCGCTCAAATGTCCATTGCCGGATAAATCAAAGGAAATAACCAAATTTTATTTCCAAAATTTAATACACAAAGTTTTTATCACACAATGGCAATTAATGGTCATTAGCTTGAGGTGAGCATCGTTAATTACCAGTATGTTTGACACCCAAGCTGTCAAGTGAAGCCATATAATTACACATCTTCTTTGATTTACAGGTAAAATTATTAACACAGGTGTAAATTATACCTGTACCATAGTAAGAAATTATCAAAAATGGAAGCTGAAAATTTTCATTTATGAAATATTTCATACACAGGATTTTTTTCTCCTTAACAGGAGGACAGGAAGAGACCCCTGAAAACGGGATTATTGTACTCCCGTCGGGAGGTTCACATGTATGACTTTGACCCTTTGAAAAAAAAATATAAATAAACAAAAATTTCAAAAAAAAATTGAACCAATCACTTTCTGGGAAAAAAAATGGTTGGATATATAGCAGTTTGACAAAGACTAATTTTGATCATTGAGAAGATTAATTTTTCCTTAACATTACAAGGTTATTGAAACGTTTCGGGGAGTTATCTCCCTGTAGTGTTAGGTGGTACTACCTAACAGGGAAAAAAACCTATGCCCTCACATTTATGTAAGCCTTCCCTCTTAAGGGCATTTCAGTTCTCAATTTTATTTCTTGGTAAGTGTGTATGTCTGAGTTGTAAATAATTATCTTGAACATTTACGTCTAAATGTTTGACATGACTGCATAATAAGCTACAAATATGACCCTTTATGACTTGTTTTTCTATGTGCACATATATGAACATTTTCATTACAGGCTCATTAAAACATTACATAGAAACCTTGATTTACTATCAGTTGATGGGACTATGTACAAGATGTATGGCCTTGTAGTTGAACTTGAATCTGCAGTCTCACAGGAAGATGTGCTAGCTGTGACTGAGGTACGTTCTTAAAACTCTTCAGTGAGAAAATAAAAACATGTGGTATGATTGGAAATGAGAAAGCTTTTCCTCAGAGACCAAACTGACGTAGAAGTTAGCAGCTATAGATCACTGTATAGCTTTTCACAATGAGCAAAACACATACTTCAAAGCAAGTTATAAAAACTCCCCTCCCCTAAATGCAAATGTAAATAACTCAAGAGAAAAGTAATGGACTCAAAATTGATTTATATACAAAACAATCAAGGAATATGAATAAATAACAATCTACAACCTCTGAATTACAATTCCTGTATTGGGACAGGCAGATACAGAATATGGCAGGGTTAAACATATAAGCAGCTGGCGTCCAACCCTCACTCTTACCTTAAAAGTGGTGCAATGGCACAACACAACAATAATGTATATATGTTACAGTAAATAGGTGAAATTAGGAAGTACATGTAATTACTAAAATTTAGGAATTACAGGTAATTCCCGATGCACTTAGTAAATACAAGTAATTCCTGAAACGGCCCAGTTATTACCAGTAATTACTAATTTTAAAATGAATTTTTACACCTATTTACTGACTGCTAAAACAACCATAACTTTTGATCACCTGACCGTAATATAACATTGTTTTAGCTGTGTAATACTTACTAGATTTGTATAAAAAATATCTTTAATAAATAAGGTCTTTCAAATATTTGGTTAAATCAGAGTAACTTTAGTTTTAATCCAAAATGGTTTAAGTTGAGCATTATACAGATAATTTTTGACCAACTTCAGCAGACATGGAAATCAAAAATGGAAAATTCTCTCAAAGCATTATGTTTTAACTTTTTAAAGTATTTTGAATTTGAAGAATATTTAGACTTATTACCTTAAAAGATAAGATAACGTTATGTATGTTAAGAACTGGAATGAACTGTTATAAGCATTAGCTTCGAGATATAAAAAAAAATCTTTTTTGTTGTTGTTAAATCATTTATAAAAATGATATAGTAAAATTATAATTCACTGTTAGCAGCCATTCTGGTTCTTTTTTGTTAAATTAGCTGAGAAACAAAGTTGATGAGTTGTGCACTTGCAGGTGAATATTTGGACCTCATTGAATACGTATTCATGTGACCTTCAAATCAACCACAAGCTGGAGATGGGTTATCGATGTATTAAGCTATTAAAATTGTAAGGGTTTTGCAGAACAAATAGTCTCGGCTACTCTTGCTGTTAATCGCAGGCTCAACAAAAATGAGGAAAAAATATTAATATTTTCCTCTAGATACTATCTTTTGACTAGTACTGTAAGAAGCTTCATTAAAAATTGGGTAAACATCCAGGATGGTTTATAAAATCTTATGTTTTAAAAACATTAACTACAAAGTGTATGTAATGTTAACTGGGAAAAAACTAGTCCATTCATAAGTAATATACGAAAAAAAGGATTTTTTTTACAAACTTTACTTTTGGATATTATCTTATGATTATAAACATTTAGCTTCTGTCCGAGTTTGGTAGAAATCCAGGATATTTGGAGAAAGTTTTTTAAAGTTTTAAACCACAGTGCATGATAGATATTTTAGTTTGATTTTGGATTGATATCATTGTCTTGCATACATATATTTAATTTTATTTAATTTATGGAGTTTCAAAACCTATGAAACAACCATTTTCCAGTTTCAATTCACAAGCACTAAAGAGCATCACTTTGGATGTGCATTAAATTCCTACATCCTTAAGTTAGCTCCTATAAAATCCCTACCCCTTAACTATCTTATTTGGTATCTTGAATCATGTTTTTAATTTTAAAACAAAAATATCAAGTTAGTAAATAGCTGTAAAAATGACAAAAAAAATCAGTGATTACCAGTAATCACTGAAACAACTAGTAATGATGTAATCTAATGGGTTAGTATTACAGGTATTTACTGAAATGTTTAGTAATTACGTGTAATTCCTAAATTCACCTATTTACTGTAACATATCTATATTAAAGAAGATGTGGTATGAATGCCTATGAGAAACTCTCCATCCAGGTCAAAATTTATAAAAGTTAACCATTATAGGTCACAGTATGGTCTTCAACACAGAGCTTTGGCTCAAACTGAAAACAGAAAGCTATAAGGGCCACAAAAGTTACTGGTATAAAACTATTCAAACGGGGAAAACAAAAGGTCAAATCTATATAAAAAAACGAGAAATGCATGCATGTACAATGATGTATACAACAATGTATACAACAATGTACAAAATACAAATATTATAAACAGCAACAAAGAACAAACACTCAATTACAGGTTTCTGACTTTGGACAGGCACATATATAATGTGACAATGTTTAAGATATTTGTTGGCAGCTAACCCTCTCCTAACCTATAGTATTGTTTACTTTAATCAGTCTTGTAGAAGGTAGTGATATTCTAATGAGTAAATCTTATTAAAATTCAGTTGGTTGATTAAACAAAATTATAAAAAAAAATCGTTCAAAGGCTTGAAGTCCACTTTAAATGATTTCAATTATATATGTTAAATATCCCATCATAATTGCTTTAAAAACAAGGCAAGTTGTTATGTTGTGTATTTAGTGATCGGTAAAGCACTACTTTTATTTTGCAATGTTATAACACAGATAGTAAGACTGATATTCATGTTCCTGTTGACTCTTAGTTTAAACATATTTATTTATAGAGGTTTGAGAAACAAGTTTTGCAAGGTATATTAATCCTTTTCCACGTTGCGGGTGCGAATGCTGCCTGGTAGAGGTATTAGTAGCCTGCTCTTTTTCGAAATCTACAAGGGTGTCTTTCACGTGCAAGAGATATGGCTCTCACTTAACACGGGTCAGCCATTTATCGTCCCCTTCCGATGAACTATCATCTTTTCCTCAAGGCCATACTTGCAAATGGTGTGAAGGGAGAGCAGAAAATTCAGTCCCTGAATTTTTTATCCCAAACAGGAATCGAATAAGGAACCTTTGTGCGACTCTTAAAAACATGCACATAGTATGAATAGTTTTTAGGCAGTTAAGCTGCCTTATTTGAGCACCCTGAATTTGTGTGCTTCCTAATAAATGCTGAAATACGTGTCATTGTTATCATCTAGCTGGCTTCTATATTATTTATAACTTATTGGACAGTTTTTTCATACTTTTCATTACAAAAAATATGACCAGAAAAACCTTAAATGATTGTCGATTTTTCCCAAAAGTTTTGAAGTTGCACATAGGAAGTAGAGCACATTAGGAATCCTTATGTAGTTTATTATCCCCTGAGCATGTGGCTAAGATGTCAAAGAACAAATGTGTGAAATATTCAATCACCGAAAATCTCTAAAGACAAGTAGTTAAGATTTCCCAAAATTGCAAAACTCGTAGGAATATTGTTTGTCGTCAATACGTAGTCAGCTACTTATTTATGATCACGCTGTTGGCGGCAATTTTGAATAAGAAGACGAATTGTCCGTATCTTTTTAATTAGCGGTGGTCCGAGGTCTGTGACCTTCCACTTTTGCAGTCAGACTTTCTACTTAATTACTAGCTACGCCGGACAGATTTTGAAAGAAAATAAAAAATAACTGTGCAAACATTTTTGGGGAAAGACGGCTTCAAGCCGTCAATCCCCTATGGGTTTGACCAGAGTGACATTCCCTCACATCATTCATTTTGTTTTTATACATGTTATAGTGTGGAAAACCCCCCAACAAATCTTACTTAGATTGAAGAGAAGGAGACCCAGAAATGAAGTTTGACTTTAAACACTTTTTTACACATTACCCTTCTGTTTCTCACGAAAATATCATATCTTGAACTCTCCTTTACACTATTTACGTTTATTTTACAATCCGGAAAAATTAGTATGACGAGATATTCTAAATATATCCAACCTACATTGTATTTTATAGTGACGTCATTCTTGGAAGAAGCAGGGATATCCTTCACCAGTTCACTGGTTATTTAAATCATTCTTAGAGATCGTGCACTAATTACAAATTTGTATTTGTTAAATCTGAACATGATATTGTTTACTGTAGATGATTTAAACATCAACATACAATACTTTAATTTGTAGGTCAACAACTTTCAAAATATACAAAGATCGTGGGGTTACATGAGACAGGGGAAAGAAACGATTATATTACTTTTTTCGGGTCTCACTAATCAGAGACCAGAAGCGTCAAAAAGCGAAAAGAAGCGTCAAGAAGACTATTTAGCGACAAGAAAAAATTATTATTCTTGTCGCTTCTTGTCGCCAAAATTCTTCTTGTCGCTAATTAGTGAGACCACTTTTTTCTGTAAAAATTCTGAGAATCTTCCTCCAATTCAGGAGCACCTCAATTGATGAGTTATTATCCACTAAAATAAAAGTTAATGTATTTAAACACTTCAAATGTGACATTTCATTGGATAAGTAGTCTTTTATTAAAACTAAATTTTTGTGTACCTACATAATCATTGATATTAATAAAAATTTGCATTTTGTAGTTTAAACATATTTATTTTTTACAAATATTTCAAAATTAAGATTTGGAAACAAGCTTCACACAGTTTACATCACTCATATTGTTTTTTTATTAGTACCTGTTTCCCTGTGATGAGAGTTGTAACTCGGAACTTTAACAATGAAAATTTAAAACTGAATAGATTTTTCAGTCCACACTTTCTAAAGAAAAAACTTAAAAATCCAAGAGTACTGTCATAAAAAATGGAAAATGGCCCTAGCCTGCAGTTCAGTGGTACACAATCAAGATTTCAAAAAATATTGTAGATGTTGTGAAATGACAGAATTCAGTTGAGTTTTAGATAATTAGCTATCAACTTTAATCAAATGTTTAGATTTAGAAGATGCAGATCTCTTCCATTGGTCCAAATTGAATCCTTAACTAAGGAAATGAAATTACATAAACAACAATTGATTTCAATATTGTCAATCTTTCTACATGATCTAGCTGTTCTCTTTTTCATTCTTCATATGAAAACTATCAAAAGATACCCCCCCCCCCCCTCTTTTTCCAAAAACATAATTAAAGAGAAACAAGGGCCGTCTTTCCCCTCAGAGCTATTCAGCTCTTTGATTACCAAATTTTCCTTAAAAAACGATCTCAAACTTATTTTCATCATTACTATTCATGACAGTGATGTTCAATTTGTTCAACCGCTAGCTTTATACAGAACATTGCCGATGAATAATGTGTAAATCCGAGTAAAATTTTATCTCAATTTCTGTCAAAAATAGCATTGTAAACAAAATGGCTGCCCCGAGATTACAATATCGAATCCGATTCCAGGGAGCGGATAAGGGTAATCCCGGGTTTTGGGGCTACCAACTTAAAAAATCCAGACAGGTGACAAAATACATCTATGCATGGTAAATAAATATAAACACTAGAATTGAAAACCAAAATTGTGTAAAAGAAAGAAAAAGTAGATAATATTTTGTACACTAATTTTAATGTCAAAATCCAATACAAGTAAAGTGGAGAAGATTTATATATAGAGACTGGTGAAGAGGAACTTTAGTTCCTGTATCAGTAAAAGAACCTTAGTAAACCTAAGTAAGTGACAGCTGGGAACAGTTTATCTAACAATATATATGTTCCTGGTAACAGTATAATTTTTTTTTATCAGTAATAAATGTTGGTATAATGCATGTTAAATGCTTTTCAAGTGAAACATATTACTGCAATTTCATACGGTATTTTTTTCTTCTCAATTTTGATAGGTCAGTTGAAATAGCTGGAAGTTTTTTATATAAAAAAGATGTGGTATGATTGCCAATGAGAAAATTATCCACAAGAAACCAAAATGACCAAAACTTGGTAACGTTCAAAATCCCCACCCCTAAACCATATATATTCATGTATGGGACAATATAACAATTCATACATATATGAAATATAGGTGGAGTTCGTGGGGCCACACTACCCCTTTCTGTTTGAGAATTTATAACGGTTGAGATCCACGATCTTAAACAATATATATTTATGTATGGGACAATATTACAAATAAAATAGATTATAAGGGGGTCCCTATGGTCACTGTACACCTTCATGTTTGAGAACTTGGAAAAATTCGAGATCATCACCCCTTAACCATATATACGACATGTATAAGACTATATAACAAATCAAATGAAATATAGGGGAAGTCCCTGTGGTCACCCTATCCCTCATGTTTAAGAACTTTGAAACAGTTGGGATCCCCAACTCTAATTTAAAGGAAATATAGGGGGAGTCCCTGCAGTCACCTGATTGAGAAATTGGAACCAGTCGAGATCCCCACTTTTAAATTAAACCATATATATTCATTTATGAGAACTAATCAAATGAAATATAGGGAGAGTCCTAAGTCACCCTACCCACTCCTGTTTGATAACTTAGAAACAGATGAGATCCCCACCGCTCAACCATATATATTCATGTATTGGACAATATAACAAATCAAATGAAATATAGGGGAAGTCACTGGGGTCCCCACCCCTCCTGTTTAAAAACTTGATAACGGTCGAGATCCCCACCCATAAACCATATATATTCATGTATGGGACAATATAAAAAATCAAAATGAAATGAAAAATAAGGGTAGTCCCTAGGGTCGCCCCACACCCTCTTGTTAGTGTTTTGAGAACTTGTAAAAGATTTAGATACCAACGCCTAAACCATATTCATTCCTGTTTTTCATTTCATAAAGATTGAATGACATACAAGGTCAATCTCATAGGCGACACATATGCATATCACTTTGCTAGACCCTAACACCTGTCATTTTATTCCAAACTTAGACATCATGGACTTGGGGTGAAGGTGGGGGTCATTTACATTTACTATGGACATGTCAGTCAGACCTCACCATCGATCCCTGAAGTAGGAAACATTTGTCTGATATGTGTCTCATAACTTTTGTACTGTAAAACACAAACTCAGTTTTCTTTCCAGGGAAGCAAGTCCATTCATACTTTTACAAGCTCGTACTAAAGTCAACATGAACTACTAACAGTCAACTAATACGAATAATTATGCTCAACTAGAAGAACTGCAATCATTGCAAATTTGTACTACTGCTGACTCATGAAAGACTCATAACCATACATGGTCATGTGCGTTACTATTGAAAACCTTGATAAAATATGAATTATTTGCCTCAATATTAATTCATTAAATGAACATCTTTTTTATATACAAATGCACAATTGTATATAAATCTTTAATGTTTGTTCTTTTAAATATTTAAAAAAAAGTTGAAGCAACATTGCCACAGTTTTCATACTTATGTTTGCTTGGTTTTTGGTGAACTGCCTACAGTGCTTACAGCGCTTTGATTCATACATTATTGTCAATTGGTATTTATTTTATATGTCATGTTTTATTAGCTGGTTACATCAGCTTTTGCCACACTGCCAACAGAGGTCAGAGACAGGCATATCCATGATGTATATCAGAAGTACCGATTCTGGCCAAAAAAAGATTCAGTTTCATCAGGGGAGATAACTGCTGCTTTCAACAAACTCACCAGTTGTGGACCCAGTTCAGTAAGATATATTTACAACTTTTAATACAGTTGTAAAATAACAAAATTAAACCTCATTTTAATGAAAATAGAAAAGGAACAAAACAGTCATTTATAAATGTATGCTTAAAATTAATGTGTCAAAGAGACAACAACCTAACCAAAGAGCCAGGCCCAAGGCCACCAATGAGTTTTCAACACACCAAGAAACACATTATTTGTGGAAAGCATTGATTAAGGACGTACTATTACGACTATATCAATGTTATCTTATGTTGAATTTTTTACTTGAAATTTTATCACATTGTTATTTAGTTATGCATTCTTGAAATATTCAAAGAAAATATATTTTCATCACTTTCTTTTCAAGATGGTTTATTAGATATTTTCCATGTTAGAGATAAAATTCCAGTTTAATATTTCAATAATTTTCATTAAAGTTGCAATTTTATCAACCAAATAGAAACTTTGTGCCATATTGGAGCATTTCTTAATAACATTTTCATTTTAACATATATCTTTGATATATTTACTTACAGAAAGTGGATGATGTGTACAAACAGATGTTACAAAACCCAGAACTTGTCCTACAGTACATTGTAGAGCAAGCTATTACCTCAAAAGATCAAGTTTCTATCCATACTGAGGTTAGCATACATATTTGTACCACCCTGTTGCCAGATATTTATCATATTCATATCAAAAGTTGAATAACAGCAATGTCATCGACTGTAATCAAACATTTTTAATGAGTTATGCCCCTTTGAAGTATTAAATATATTAGAAATCGCTCTCATGTCTTCAAGTGTCTATGATGAAATGTGCGCAGAGTGGGGGGTAGCAAGAACTCACTTCTTTCATGAATAATGTGACTCTTTATTATTTTGAGTTATAAAGGAGGAAAACATGCTATTTCAAATCCTGTATTCTGGCCCAGCCTACCCAGAAAAGTGAGCTAGCTTCCCTAGACTCATATTTCTGGATAGGCTGAGGCACAATATCAACAAACCATTTTCTCATCAACATTTATGTTCTTTCTTTTTCAAATTCTGAACACAAAACTAAATCAGAACATAATATTGAGGAAAACTATACAAAGAACGATAACTCATATGAAAACTCACTGACCATGGCAATCTACATTCTAACACCTGTGGTGATTTTTATAAATACATTTTTACTCAAGATTAATGTTCAACTGAAGATTTGTCATACAACAAATTAAAATGATTCCACTGCTTTTCATACTTACACTTTGTTATAAATTAATCATTGAAAATAAGGAATATAATATTTAATTATTGAAACAAGTTTAAATTTTTACATGTTCATAGGGAAAAAGTAGAAGGGGCATTAAGGCCCTTATATGGCCCCAAAATTACTGCATATTTTGTTAAATTTCCTGATTATCCTTGTTTTTATTCGACTGCAAAAATGGAAAATTTTTGGTTGTACATTGGTATCATGTGGGCGTCGTCTTCCGAAGACTCTTACTTAAGTAAAAGTTAATAGAAATCTATGAAATTTAAAAAAAAGGTTTATGACCACAAAAGGAAGGTTTGGATTGATTTTGGGAGTTTTGGTCCCAAAGAATTAGGGGCCAAAAGGGTCCAAAATTAAACTTTGTTTGAAAAAATGAATTATTGGGGTTCTTTGATATGCCAAATCTAACCGTGTATTCAGATTCTTAATTTTTATGCCCCACCTTCGATAGTAGAGGGGCATTATGTTTTCTGGTCTGTACGTCCATTCATCCGTTCGTTCGTTTGTCTGTCCCGCTCCAGGTTAAAGTTTTTGGTCAAGGTAGTTTTTGATGAAGTTGAAGTCCAATCGACTTCAAACTTAGTACACATGTTCCCTATGATATAATCTTTCTATTTTTAATGCCAAATTAGAGTTTTTACTCCAATTTCATGGTCCACTGAACATGGAAAATGATAGTGCGAGTGGGGCATTCGTGTACTGAGGACACATTCTTGTTGGTCCTGTTTTCAAATTGGTCTACATTACGGTCCAAAGGGTCCAAAGTTAAACTTAGCTTGATTTTAACAAAAAATTAATTCTCTTGGATTTTTGATATGCTGAATCTAAACATGTACTATTTTTTTATTTTTGATTATGGGCCCAGTTTTCAAGTTGGTCCAAATTGGGGTCCAAAATTATTATATTAAGTATTGTGCAACAGCAAGAAATTTTCAATTGCACAGTATTCTGCAAAAGCAAGAAATCTTCAATTGCACAGTTTTGCGCTATAGCAAGAAATATTCAATTGCACAGTATTGTCCTGTTTTCAAATTGGTCTACATTATGGTCCAAAGGGTCAAAAATTAAACTTTGTTTGATTTCAACAAAAATTGAAAGATAGGGTTGGTTCTTCAATATGCTGAATCTAACCATGTATTTAGATTTTTAATATTTGCGCCCTGTTATCAAATTGGTCCACATTGAGGTCTAAAGGGTCTAAAATTGAACATTATTTTATTTCATCAAAAATTGAATTCTTGGGGTTCTATGCTGAATCTAACCATGTATTTAGATTTGGGATATTGGACCATAATAGGTAAATGTCCAATTTAAAATCTTTAAGTTTTTAAGTTTAAGTTCTTAGACCACATTCATTCGGTGTCAGAAACCTATGTTGTGTCAACTATTTAATCACAATCCAAATTCAGAGCTGTATCAAGCTTAAATGTTGTGTCCATACTTACCCCCAGCTATTCAGGGTTCAACCTCTGCGGTTGTATAAAGCTGCGCCCTGAAGAGTATCTGGTTTCATCAAATGTTAGGAATATTTTAGATTGAAAAAGTTTATGGGCACCCAAGAAACAACTTTATATTTGGTGAGATTATGCCAATAGTTGTAATAAAGCTACTGTTAAATTATTTTGTTGTTTCTCGGCTGCGCAGGATGTTTAAAGACAGAAAACTGCATTAATTCTGTATTTTTAATCTTTTTTGTGAAAACAGTACATATTATACACAATTGTGACGTCATCAAATAAATGTTTTTCATTGATATTTTTTCACCCAATGCATTTCTAAATATAATGTGCCATTTTGAAATGGTTATCAAACATTTTATTTTCTTGTGCCAAAACTAGCCCTACTCCTTTGTTCCAAATTAACATTTATACATTTTCTGCTCTTTAGTCAAGTTCTTGTCTCTTTGAAACATTCCCCATTTCCATTCTCAATTTTGTTAACTCTTACAGATTTTGAAATCAGTGCCTAGTATTTGTAAAACATGTCACCATAGCAACAGTCACATGACCTTACTTGTCTACACACTTGGTGGTTATCTACAGACAAAGACGCTGACTCTAAAAGATCAGAAGAATGTTTTGAAATTTATAGTGGAAACTTGCGAGGTAAGATGTGTTTTTAAGACAGTTATAGTTTATACTTATAAAGTAATTTAATATACTCTAAAGAAAAAGAAAAAAATACCTCAAGATATCTAGAAGGAGGTTTCAAATTTTAATGATGGAAATGTTTACAAACCATTTTCAAAGCTCTAAATTATTTCCTTGACCTTGTGGTTCTTGAAAAAATTGAAGACATTTATTGTACTCAGACTCAAAATTAAACTCAATTCAAAATACTGTATTTGTTGCTTTTCGGCACAAAGTTTTGTACTGAGTCAAGTTTTAAGACCAAGACCCTACTTTGCCAGGGCTGTATAGCTAGTCAGGGTTGTTAAAAAAACTTCCATTATCATGACCAAGATCCTTGATGACTTAAAGAGGAAGGATCAGCAAAGATTTATAATAATATAATTTCAGCACTAACTATTTAAATTAGCAAAACATATTAATATGAAAGAAACAAGCACCAGCACTTATGAATGTTGTTCTTAACTTTGGACATACCTTTTTGGAAAATGACGCAGTCATTGTTCCATAACTGCCGACCTGATTTCTCTGCCTACCGCGCTTGGTTTCGTATTTACTAATTTCAATACAAACTGGAATGTGCTTGTGTTATCATTATGCATGAGCATTGTGTAGTAATCAGCCAGGAACCAGTTTACAAACTAACTGGTTTCTGCTTGTATTCCACTACAGTCGAACAAAGTGTTGTAGTTTGACAGGAACCAGTCCAGAATTTTGTAAACTACAAAACGTAATCGGTTATTATCATTCCGTTTTGTTGTTTCATACCGACTTATATGGTTTGAATAAGCTTAAGACCCTTCAAACATTAATGTGATAGGTATATTAAAGACTGTTTTACAAAAGGATGAAACTGTTTTGCTTTAAAAGTCGTACTAAAGTGATATATGTTATGTACGGATTTCCACTCTCACCGGTTAATTTCTTCTTTTACACGTGCTTTTGAAACTTCCTGTTTAAACATCGCAAGTTTTAAAATTGTTTTTTGAGTGAATTAAACTTATTTTAACAATCACGAAGCGTTCGGGAATCATTTCAAGCAGTTTCTTCTTCTCTTTGATGATGGAAAATAGGTTTTCTCAAGAAAATACCGCAAACGATCGCAGAGGAATTGAAACGTACAAGTCAAGTCGGCACCTGGTTAAATTGGCATCTAGTCAAATCGGCACCTATTTGACGTCAATTCGGCTTCCAATAATATTTATTATAAAATTTTCTATTCAATTAATTAATAACTGTTACCAAGTACATAGTGAATATTCGGTAAACAACGAAACCAAAGTGAATATGTTGTTGTGTATAAAAGTAAACAACGAAGCTATTGTTTTAACCATTAGACAATTATTAAAATTAAATGGAAAACTATGAGTCCCTTTCAATAAATCAAACTTTCATGCCAAATAATTAGCAAATTTAAGGTGGTTTTTTTTCAGTAATGTTTAAACAGCATTAAACAAACAATCCTGTAAAAGACTCAACTTGTTAAATAATGCATAAAAATATCCAATATCTCATGTATTAGTCCAAATAATAATGACGTCTGACAAGGCTATTTTATTTTTTTCTGGGACGCCTTCCTAAGACGTTCGTAGGAAGGCTTCCTAAGAAGGCGTCCCAGAAAAAAATTAACATAGCCTTGTGGTCATAGGAAGGTGTCCCAGAATAAAATTTAAAAAGCCTTGCCAGACGTAATAATTATTTGGACTACTCATATATATCATTAAAAATACACCAAAAAATTCATGTAGTTGAGAAAAATAAATACATACAAAATGTACATGAACATCCAAAAAAGTGAAAGTTAGTATTAACTCTTTTTGCTTTAAAAATTTACAACTGCATTTAAGTATTGAATGCTTTTTTTTTGTAAATTCATTGAGGTGTAAAAGCGTTGACCGAAGTACTTTTTGTATGAAGCGCGTAAGCGTAAGCGCTTCATTCTAAAAATGTGCACACGGTCAACACTTTTGCAACCCTATGAGGTTACAAAAAGAAACAGTCAATACTTATAATTACTTTTTTTAGCTAGGATCATGAAAACACGAATTTTATAACTTTTTTATTCAATTCATCTGTGCACTTTATTGTGGGACCACGTGTTATCATGAATGAAAAGTTTTATTGAGCGATGCAATTGCTTGAGGAATAACATGTGATGTGCAGTTAGCCAATCTGAATAAAGTATTATAATGAAACATATATCAAATGTAATTATAACAAAATACATTACGTTGTAAGAGTTATCTCCCCAAACACTGTTTTTCTTGTGGCCACCTCTCCTTCGTAACCGTAAAAGATTTTATTTTACCAAATTGCTCGTTACATATTTAGGATAAGAATATTCGTTTGAACCATAGCTCTATGGGGACTCCATATGAGAGTTATTCCCCCTTTTTCATTTGATTCAAGCGATATGCATTTTCAACTGGTAAACCATAACTGATAGAGACCTAGGGTCTTCATGAGGTCATTGGTACTAAAAATGAAAATGAGGTCAATGTCAAAGGTCAAGGTCATATTATAAATTTTGATTTTGGCTTATTTTCACTTCTTTTCAAATACTGTATGACATTTTGACAAATAATTTTTCAGAAATTATTAGTTGCGACATGTCCTTACTTGTATATTTTGGTTGAAAGGCTGCGCATACAATAAAAGGGAGTTTTTGTCCATCTTACATTTAAAATTACGCGTCAAGTGGTAGTACTCATTAACCAAACATATTAAAGACCTAGGATATTTTGATACAAGGTCCATGGTTTGTGAATTTGAAATTGAGGTCAAGGTCGGAGGTTAATGGGACGTCATAAAGCCATAGGAACTAACATTTTAAACTGATTTTTCATATTTCAATATAAAAATAGATCTTTTCTAGTGGAAAGACTTCAATTGTTCTCTGAACAATTTGTTTTTAATTTACTTCATATTTTGTGGGAGAAGGGGGTTCAGACTATGTGGTATCAGGTCTGTTTGCACCCAATACACTTTCGCACCTCGCACGTTCACACCCAAGGTCCGTTCGCACTCTACTCATTCGCGCCCAATTTTAATTCAAATTCAAGTTGAATAATTGGAAAATCATGATTGTTGTTTTACATTGCTTTGGTGTAAATTCTGAATGTATTTATAGCTTGGTATGAGTAAAACATTGAAGATTTTAAAGGAAAAACACAAAAGATAATTGTTTTTAAGCCCTTTGATCTGAAACAACGAAACAATAAAATATAGGAACCAAAATATAGCAATCCACTATTATAACCAAAACATGATAAAATTTATTCAACACACAGAAAAATAAATAGTCAGAATCTCACTTCATTATGAAAGAGGTCAATGAAACAAGGTATAGCAATACACTAACCAAAACATGATTAAGAGTTATTCAACGCTAAATAAAACGTTGACAAAATACCACTTTATTTAGAAAGGATTATTATTATCTTTAACAATACGCTATCCAAAACATGATTAAGATTTATTCAACACAAAAAAAAAATGCTGTCTCACTTTATTTTGAGGCAATGACAACAATTATACTTATAAGAAAACACTTGCTTACAGAGTTATTAAACACAAAACCAATTAAGATTAGTTGCGAACATGTAGGGTGTGAAAGTGAAAGGGGGCGAACATGAGTTGGCGCAAACGTGAATGGGCGCGAACGGACCCGGATTCAGCCTATGTACCAGTGAGAAATATAGAAGCCTTTCTACGGTATTTATTTGTACAATTCAGGTAGTCTTGACCTATTCATTTGTCTTAAAAAAAAAACAGCCAGTTGGCACCTTCACTTCACACACACACATATACGAATATCAATTATATGCTTACGAGACATGTTGCATTGTTAAACTAATTACGGTATGTGAAAATCAAGACTTGCATAAAAACTATCCCAATATTAGAGACAGTGGCGTCATTTTTCTTCAGAGCTTTCAGCTCTTTGATTAATGTTCTGGGGTAAAATAATTTTGTGAGTTTTTAACCCTCTTTCTATTTAGTTGATCATTGGAAGACAAAAAGATTTAAAGAAAAGCATTTCATTTAATAGTCCAAAGAGATAAACAACACTTAATTCTACCATAAAGATTTTTAAAATATAAAAACTCAGCATTTTGCTTTTTATTTTGTAAAAATCTAAGACTGAATATGATAAAGGTTTAATATTGTACTGGAAAAAATTTAAAAAAACAAATTGTGTTAGTTGCATGTAAATTATTATTTGTGAGGTGACTGGAATAATTATCATACAACTTATGACTTTGATATGATTAATTTCAGCCAGAGGAGTACCTTAATGATTCTGGTTCCCTGCTTGATCCAGTGCAGTTCCTGGAAACCAGTGTCTTGCCCTACATAAATGTGGATAATTTGTATGCCAATTCATCACCAGTGACAGCATGTTTTGCCTTAGAGATGTTCATTAAGGTGGTTGAAGCCATTCCCAAAATGAATGAATTGAAAGAAGAACCAGAAAAGAGTTCCATTAGGACACTCTTCAAAGTAGATCGATTGAAAGAAGAACAAGAAAAGAATTACACTAGAAAAATCTTCAAGAAAGTTAATTTTCCAGCTGTATTTCTTTGTCTTTGTCAGCTAGCACATGAATGTATAGAATTGAGTGATAGAAATGAATTGATGGCTAGTCAGAAACTAAAAATAAAGGAAAATTTACATACTTTCTGGTTTCATCTGGACTACAGAAACTACATTGCAGAAGAATTTTTAAGCATTCAAGGTAATTTATTATCTCTGCCTTAATCCCTATCTGCATCTTCTGTGTATGGTAATTAGAATCCCGTCTGGAAATACAGGTGTTAAAATTGGTCATTTTGAAACTGAAAACAATTCAGTCATGGAGCTCCTTTTGGAGATATTTGAGTTTTAAAAAATTGCAGGAAAAGGCTGACTCAGACTTCTACCTTACATTTGCATTGGTATTATTTTGGTCTCGAATCAACAGAATAAAAATCAAGAATCTGCTTAAATTTTAATCATTTTATACAGCTCAGAAAGCCTCAAGTTTTAAATATTAGAATTTAACTATGTGTGGAGAAATATTGTTATACATTGTTATTCAGAATTTTGGTAATATTTATCATTTTCTAATTGCAGGGGAATGGTTGGAAAAAGAAATGACCAGTTTAGATTTTACTGTTCAGTTGCTGATACTTGGATACATAGCACCAGAAAAATTGAAAAAGGTATTGTATCAATTTCAAAAAAAAAGGGGGGATTTTGTTTACTAGGAGTGTTGGGATTAATAAAAAGAATTAAAAGTGAACATGATGCTGATTTGACATTCAAAGTGGCTGCGGTAAAAACCTTTGACTTTTATGTGAAGGGAACATTTGTATTTTGAAGGATATTGTGGATTCATTTATATTAGTGAGTAACAAATTTCATGGATAAAGGAAAACTTGTATGTTTATGGATATTTAATTTCGTGGTTTTACCAAGGTCTTAATACAAGACTGTAGAAAATTTGTCATTCAGGGAACTTTTAATTTCGTGGTTGACCTGTACCCAGGAAATCCATGAAAATTGGTATCCAACAAATAATAATGTACTTAATTTTGTATAGCTACAGGAAGATGAGGTATGAGTGCCAATGGGACAACTCCCCATCCAAGTCACAATTTATAAAAGTAAACCATTTGGTCATTGTTATGGTATTTCAAATATTTTTGAGACTGATGTTTTTCCTTCTATGTGTCTGTCCAGCTTCAAGTTTTTGGTCAAGGTAGTTTTTGCAGAAGTTAAAGTCCAATCAACTTTAAACTTAGTACACATGTTCTAATTCAATGACAAATTGAAATTTTGACCCCCAATTTCATGGTCCACTGAACATAGAAAATGAAAGTGCGAGTCAGGAATCCATGTACTACACACAGGGCTCACTCTACGGGGCGACTTGGGCGAAGAAGTCGTTTTCCCGACCGTCACTTCACTTTTCCCGACCCCCAAAAGTGAAAACAAGTCGCCCTGTTGTTTACGATACTCGCTTTCAGTCGCTTCCGTCATCAGACATTTTCAATTTTCACCAAGTTGATGAACATCAACTTTTTATTGATAATTTAAAGAAATTCAGACATAAACGATTCATTATCTTAAGAAAAGACGTTGAAGCATTGTTTTTGCAAAGTGTAGCAAGTTATTTAATAAAAAATACAACTTTTTATCACTTCGTGCACTTCCGTAAGTTCCGGTGCTTGTTACTCGAAAACGTACATCAACCTAACTTTCGGCTGCAAAATAAGTTTGTCACATCATTTAAACGTGATAAAAGTTGCCTCCAGTAAATGTTCAATCCATTTATTGTCGAGCTTTCGACTTAAGTCGAAAAAGCGAGACTAAGCGATCCTACATTCGGTCGGCGGCGTCAACAAATATTCACTCTGTGGTTAAAGTTTTTGAAATTTTAATAACTTTCTTAAACTATACTTGGTTTCTACCAAACTTTGACAGAAGCTTGTTTATGATCATAAGATAGTATCCAGAAGTAAATTTTGTAAAAATAAAATTCCATTTTTTCCGTATTTTACTATAAATGGACTTAGTTTTTTCTGTGGGGAAACAAAACATTCACTCTGTGGTTAAAGTTTTTAGAATTTTAATAACTTTCTCCAACTATCCTGGGTTTGTACCAAACTTGGAGAGAAGCTTGTTTATGATCATAAAATAGTATACAGAAGTAAATTTTGTAAATAAATAAATCCATTTTTTTCCATATTTTCTTTTAAATGAACTTAGTTTTTCTGCGGGGAACCTTTACATTCACTCTGTGGTTAAAGTTTTAAAAATTTTAATAACTTTCTTAAACTATCCTGGGTTTGTACCAAACTTGGACAGAAGCTTATTTATGATCATAAGATTGTATCCATAAGTAAAGTTTGTAAAAAGATTACTCCGTTTTTTCTGTAATTTACTTTTAAATGAACTTAGATTTTCTTACAATCATAAAATAGTAACAAGAGGAATAATTTTATTGATTTTTTTCCTCATTGTTGTTGAGCCTGCGATTTACAGCAAAAATAGGCGAGACAAATTACGAATTTCACACGCATTTAAAGACTTTTTGGTTACATCTAAATAAACTCATCATTGATTGGTGTATATAATTCCCTATAATTTATATGGAATGTTGTAAACTATTGTAAAGTAACTCTTAGACTATTACACTAATATCAATATATTATGGCCCAGCTTACCTTCATATATCTTTTGATGAGAAACACTGAATTTCATACACAAGATAGTTTTTGTCGAGCCTGCAACTTTTGTTGCAGAAAGCTCGACATAGGGATAGTGATCCGGTGGCGGCGGCGGCGGTGTTAGCTCACTTCTTAAATGCTTTATATTTTAGAAGGTAGAAGACTTGGATGCTTTATACTTTGTATATAGATGCCTCATGTTACGAACTTTCCGTCAGGCACATGTCCAATGTCCTTGACCTCATTTTCTATGGTTCAGTGACTACTTGAAAAAAAAGTTAAGATTTTTTTGTAATGTTAAATTCTCTCTTATTATAAGTAATTGGATAACTATATTTGGGATGTGCGTACCTTGCAAGGTCCTCATGCCTGTCAGACAGTTTTCACTTGACCTCAACCTCATTTCTTGGATCAGTGAACAAGGTTAAGTTTTCGTGGTCAAGTCCATATCTCAGATACTATAAGCAATAGGTCTAGTATATTCGGTGTATGGAAGGACTGTAAGGTGTATATGTCCAACTGGCAGGTGTCATCTGACCTTGACCTCATTTTCATGGTTCAGTGGTTATAGTTAAGTTTTTGTGTTTTGGTCTGTTTTTCTTATACAATATGCAATAGGTCTACTATAATTGGTGTATGGAATGATTGTAAGGTGTACATGTCTAGCTGACAGGTGTCATCTGACCTTGACCTCATTTTCATGGTTCAGTGGTCAAAGTTAGGTTTTTTAGTTTTGGTCTATTTTTCTAATACTTTATGCATTAGGTCAACTATATTTGGTGTATGGAAATATTTTATGATCTATATGTCGGTTACACAGGTTTTGTTTGACCTTGACCTCATTTTCACGGTCCATTGCTAAGTTTTAAGTGTTTGTGTTTTGGTCTGTTTTTCTTTATTTATAAGCAATAAGTCAACTATATTTGTTGTATTGAAGAATTGTTAGCTGTACATGTCTGCCTGGCATGGTTCATCTGACCTTGACCTCATTTTCATGGTTCATTGATCAATGTTTTATTTTCTTGGTTAATGTTGAGTTTATGTGACAGCTGCAATAAAGCTTTATATTTAGGTGTATCAAGATAGTATCAAGGTAAAGAAGGTGAGACATTTAATTGTGTGCACCCTTGTTAATTAAATTGTAATTGATATATTATAATTTCTTTACCATTTTTAAAAAAAAATAATAATTTTTTAGTGCTAGATATTTAGTAGGTAGTTTCTCACAAGAACCTTAGTAAAATTTAAACAACATTTAATTTGAAATGTTACTTTAATTGTACACTCAGATATGAATTGAACAATATAAAAAGAACATTATTTACAAATGACTGTTTATACTTAAGTAAAATCCAAACATTGTAGTCACGCACGAATGAGCACTTCTCTTTCAAATCTCACCACTTCTCCCTATCAATTTCTAAAAGAGAAGTCACTTCTCCCTAAAATTCTGAAGTAGTGTGAGCCCTGTACACATTCTTGTTATTTATGCAAAAAGTGTCAAATAATGATTGAATTAAAAAAAATTATTAAAGAAGATGTGGTGTGATTGACATGAATTTTATCCACTTTAAATTTGTTTCTAGTTACATAATACAATCGCAAATTGTTAGTTCTTCAGAGTTATTATTCTAATACTGTAGATTCATTTATTTTCGTGGGTACAATGTATCAATTTTCATGGAATGAGGATAACTTGCATTTTTATGGTGTTTGATTTCTTGGTTTGCAAATCTCTGTGTATGAAGCCTATTGAAAATTAATAATTCGTTGAACATTTAAATTCATGTTTCACCTGTACGCATGGAACCTACAAAACTTTGAATTCAATGAATAATAATGAATTCACAGTATGTGGTATATGTTGGATTATGATAAACAGTATTGATATATTTTCAGGCATGTGATAATATCTGCAATGACCTGACACAGTCTTCAGGTAGGTTTACCTTCTATAAAATAATACCAATAACTGTGACACCATAGCAATAAGTTCAAAGAAATGATTTTGAATAAAAAAAGGGTCAAGTTCAAGCAGAAATTTGTGCAGGGAAATGGTTAAGTAGTAAATCAAAATATTATATCTGGGATTGCAACTTTACTCTGACATATAATTTGATGAAGATTCCTTTTGATTTTGAGGTTGCCACATTTTAATTTAATTGCCAAAGTTACTAAAATAACCTTTGCAGGAATTGGTTTAAGGATTTTTAATTAAAATACCTTACTTCAAGATTGATATGTGGTTGAAGGGAGGACCAAATTGATTTTGAAGTCACTAGGTCTAAGGTCAGATTCATTGTTTATATTAAAGAAAATAGATTTAATGGAACAACAGTACTGTATAACAGAAAAGAATCAGACCTTAGTCAATCAACTTATTTAACTATAAGCTCCCTTTACTTGGAAGGTATTAGGTATATAAACTTTCTCACTAAAGTTTCTTTAATTTAGAATACTATTTATACAGCCAATTGCATTGAATGTTTAGGGAAAGGTAGAATCCATGGTAAGCTTGCTTCAACCTTTTGAAGTTGTCTAATCTTTCAGACAAATAGGTTAGTTATCTGTCGAACTAGTCTACTCTTAAAAGAGGGTATTTTACCTAACCTAATAATGACTTCACAGTTGAGCTAACAAGCAAGCTAACCATGTATTCTACCTTTCCCTGCTAACTCAATGCAATCGACTGTGATGTCATTATTATACCCCAAGCAACGAGTCAGTCCTGTTTCTTGTCAGCGCAACTCCTCTCAAACCACACAACAGAATTTCATGAAACTTTTTCAGATAGTACGGACATACTATGTAGTTGTGCATATGGACGGGAAATTGCGATTCAATTTTTTTTCTAGGAGTTACACCCTTTGAACTTATTTACTATAATGTACTACTGCAACAGTTTGTCATCGCAACTCCTCTCAAACCACACAACAGAATTTTACGAAACCTTTTCAGATGATAAGGACATACTATGTAGTTAGTTGTGAATATCTACGGGAAATTTTGATTCAATTTTTTTTCTAGGAGTTACGCCCCTTTGAACTTATTTGCTTTAATGTACTACTGCAACAGTTTGTCATCGCAACTCCTCTCAAACCACAAAACAGAATTTCACGAAACCTTTTCAGATAATAAGGACATACTATGTAGTTGTGCATATCGACAGGAAATTGCTATTCAATTTTTTTTCTAGGAGTTACGCCCCTTTGAACTTATTTGCTTCAATGTACTACTGCAACAGTTTGTCATCACAACTCCTCTCAAACCACAAAACAGAATTTTACGAAACCTTTTCAGATAATAAGGACATACTATGTAGTTGTGCATATCAACGGGAAATTGCGATTCAATTTTTTTTCTAGGAGTGACGCCCCTTTAAACTTATTTACTATAATGAACTACTGCAACAGTTTGTCACTGAACTCCTCTCAAACCACACAACAGAATTTCACGAAACCTTTTCAGATAGTAAGGACATACTATGTAGTTGTGCATATCGAGGGAAATTGCGATTCAATTTTTTTTCTAGGAGTTACGCCCCTTTGAACTTATTTACTATATGTACTACTGCAACAGTTTGTCATCACAACTTCTCTCAAACCACACAACAGAATTTCACGAAACCTTTTCAGATAATAAGGACATACTATGTAGTTGTGCATATCAACAGGAAATTGCGATTCAATTTTTTTTCTAGGAGTGACGCCCCTTTGAACTTATTTACTATAATGAACTACTGCAACAGTTTGTCATCGCAACTCCTCTCAAACCACACAACAGAATTTCACGAAACCTTTTCAGATAGTAAGGACATACTATCGTAGTTGTGCATATCGAGGGGAAATTGCGATTCAATTTTTTTTCTAGGAGTTACGCCCCTTTGAACTTATTTACTATATGTACTACTGCAACAGTTTGTCATCACAACTTCTCTCAAACCACACAACAGAATTTCACGAAACCTTTTCAGATAATAAGGACATACTATGTAGTTGTGCATATCGACAGGAAATTGCGATTCAATTTTTTTCTAGGAGTTACGCCCCTTTGAACTTATTTACTTTAATGTACTACTGCAACAGTTTGTCATCGCAACTTCTCTCAAACCACACAACAGAATTTCATGAAATTTTGTAGATAATAAGGACATACTATTTAGATGTGCATATTGGCAAGAAATTGATTTTTCTTATACAATTTTTTTTTCTTACACTTATTTAATTTCTCCAATGACAATGTGGGGACGTGGGGTATGTGAGCGTGCTCAATAAGGTTCTTTAATTTCTAATAATGTGATTACTTCTTAAAAACATTTTATGAATATGTGATTACCTTTTGCCAGTGAGTTAAGTGTATGTGTGTTATGAATATGTGATTACCAGCCTTTTCCCAGTGAGTTAAGTGTACATGTGTTATGAATATGTGATTACCTTTTCCCAGTGAGTTAAGTGTATTTGTGGTATGAATATGTGATTCCCTTTTGCCAGTGAGTTAAGTGTATGTGTGTTATGAATATGTGATTACCTTTTGCCAGTGAGTTAAGTGTATGTGTGTTATGAATATGTGATTATCTTTTGCCAGTGAGTTAAGTGTATATGTGTTATGAATATGTGATAACCAGCCTTTTCACAGTGAGTTAAGTATACATGGGTTATGAATACGTTATTACTAGCCTTTCCCAAGTGGGTTAAGTGTACATGTGTTATGAATATGTGATTACCAGCCTTTTCCCAGTGAGTTAAGTGTACATGTGTTATGAATAAAGTGATTACCAGCCTTTTCCCAGTGAGTTAAGTGTACATGTGTTATGAATATGTGATAACCAGCCTTTTCCCAGTGAGTTAAGTGTACATGTGTTATGAATATGTGATAACCAGCCTTTTCACAGTGAGTTAAGTATACATGGGTTATGAATACGTTATTACTAGCCTTTCCCAAGTGAGTTAAGTGTACATGTGTTATGAATATGTGATTACCAGCCTTTTCCCAGTGAGTTAAGTGTACATGTGTTATGAATAAAGTGATTACCAGCCTTTTCCCAGTGAGTTAGGTGTACATGTGTTATGAATATGTGATAACCAGCCTTTTCCCAGTGGGTTAAGTGTACATGTGTTATGAATATGTGATTACCAGCCTTTTCCCAGTAAGTTAAGTGTACATGTGTTATGAATATGTGATTACCAGCCTTTTCCCAGTTAGTTAAGTGTACATGTGTTTTATTAACAGATACTAATATTGTGGACATATTAAGAATGAATTCCATTACTGAAACAACAAGAAAAGTGATTTATCTTTTGTTTGATGAAGTTGACCTTCAGTTGGACCCTCACAGCATTGTTTTGGCCTTAGTACAGGTAAATTTATCAGAATGGAAGCTTATATTTTCCCAATTGCAAGTAATTTTTGTTTAATGGCAATATTGGAACTCTATCATTTCTTTTTATAACCTGTTGCATGGGAAATGGAAATAGTGTCTGTCCAGTCTTTTAAGCACTGTTACAGATACAGATTTTTGTAAAATTTATACATCAGGTTTTTATCAGCTATTCATTGAAATAATATTAACGTAAAATGTTCTTTGATACCTCTGAAAATGGTCCGAAAGATACCAGAGGGACATTCAAACTCATTGATAAAAAATAAACCGACAATGACATGGCTATAAAGAAAAAGACAAACAGACAATCAATACATATTTTTTGAATTTAAAAAAACACAACATTGCACCAAAACTGGGGATAATATCTATCCAAAATAATCTTTTGATTATAAGAAGCTTCTGTCCAAGTTTAGTAGAAATCCAGGATTGTTTATGAATGTAATAAATGTTTTAAAAACTTCAGACTGTATGTTATGTTAACTGGAAGAAAATCTAAGTCCATTTATTAGTCATAATATGGAAAAACAGGAAATAAATTCTTACAACATTTTCTTCTAGAGTACTAGATACTAGCTTTTAATCATAAATAAGCTTTTGTCCAAGTTTGGTAGTAATCCAGGACTCCGCTGACAAAATAAAGGATAGACATGTCTCACTTTTGCAACAAAATCGCAAACTCGACAAAAATGTAAATAATCATGCTTATGGATTAATGTTTTAGGTACTTCCTTCTTTGGTTGATGGATTATGGGTAAACTGTTTGTCTTTTGTTGACAAAATGTTATCTTGGGAGAAGTTAGAGGTCACGTATAAAGTTCAAGGTCAAGAGGTTTATCCAGGATATCCATCAGGTTTGTTTTACTTAGTACATTTGTACAGAGAATCAGACTTTGAAAAGCTACATGTTTTTCTTCAAAACATATGTAATCTTAAATAACCAATTGTATGACCTCATATCTGATTGTCTGGATTTGGTTAATAGACCAGTTTCACATAAACATCTTATCAATGCTGATCTTGCATATTTTAGTTTAAATCCCTATATCATATGTGAAAGGTTACGTTTTAATCAATAGTCACCTGGTGAGATTGTGCAAGGTTAAATGAGGATTCCACATGACTAAGTCACCGGTGAGATTGTACAAGGTTTAACAGGGATTCCACATTCATGACTAAGGTGCTAATTGTCTTCTTAATTTATGACCCTTATACTATGTATATGAAGTGAGCCCTGCTTTTTTATCTAATTAATTCTTCCTGTTAAAGTGAATTACCACAGGGTAAATTCATGACAATTAAAGGTACAATTAAAGCCACGCAGCAGATCAGATTGTATATTACTGCATCCAACAACAAAAGTATGAAAATCTTTTAATGTGTCATTGTTAATAAAGTTGTTTGGACAATATAAATTTTTATATTCTGATTCAACTGATGCTTATGTTGCTTGGATTGTAAATGCAAACACTTCATCAGATGATTGTCTTTTAGCTTACCTTGCCCACACGGCCAAGTGAGCTTTTCTCATCACTTGTCGTCGTAAATCGTTAACTTTTACAAAATTTTTGTCCTCTGCTCAAACGTGGCCACAACCATCATTGGGGTATCTATTTTAGAATTGTGTCTGGTGACCTGGTCAACCAACCAAGATGGCCGCCACAGCAAAAAATAGAACATAAGGGTAAAATGTAGATTTTGGCTTATAACTCTGAAACCAAAGCATTTAGAGAAAATCTGACATGTGGTAAAATTGTTTATCAGTTCAAGATCTATCTGCCCTGAAATTTTCAGATGAATGGTACAACAGGTTGTTGGTTGCTGCCCCTGAATTGGTAATTTTTAGCTCACCTGACCTGATAAATTTGACTTTGGTTTACAAGTTATCAATTTGGATGAAACTATGAACAAAGATTTGTATTCCTTTCTTTTTCATTTATAAATCACTGACTTGATTTCATTGATCTGCATATTAAATTAATTTTCCTGCTTACTTGACTTTCCATTTATTGCAGTACTATTCGTTCCAATGACACAGTCCCAGTTGCTTTATGAAGTTACAACAATGCTACAGTATACAGATGTACCACAGAATAAAGTAGTCCTGAATAATTATTTGAAGTCCTATGTGAAATTTTTTAAGGTTTGTATGAATAATAAATTGAGTTGCAATCTTAAGGGATATGTGGGCATCATCCTGCTTGCCGTGGGAGCAGAACCAATTTAAATGGAACTTACTTATAACACTGAAGTAGCATTTGCCAGCCTGTCTTTTTCTGTCTTGCCAATTACTGCGACAAATGATTGTTTTCAAGAATTATTTTATATACTTTACATATATAGATGCAATGTATTATTATTTTTTGTCTTACCTGCATCAAAAGTCGTAGTATGTGAGCAATAGGTATAACTACCCAGCTGCATGGCTATATAAACTATTAGTAAAAAAACTTTATATTTCAGAAGGTTGAAGATCTAGATACTTCATATCTTGTATGCAAATAACTTATGTTACCAAGTTTCAGTCTGTCATATGTCTATTGTCCTTCACCTCATTTTCTTAGTTTAGCTACTTCTTGAAAAAATATTTGAGATTTTTTTTGTCAAGTGAATTTCTCATGAGTAATCGGATAACTATATTTGGTATACATTGTCGAGCCTGCAACTTTTGTTGCAGAAAGCTCAACATAGGGATAGTGATCAGGCGGCGGTGTTAGCTAACTTCTTAAAAGCTTTATATTTTAGAAGCTGGAAGACCTGGATGCTTCATACTTTGTATATAGATGCCTCATGTTACGAAGTTTCCGTCAGTTACATGTCCAATGTCCTTGACCTCATTTTCATGGTTCAGTGACCACTTGAAAAAAAAGTTCAGATTTTTTGTAATGTTGAATTCTCTCTTATTATAAGTAATAGGATTATTATATTTGGTAAGTGCGAACCTTGCAAGGTCCTCATGCCCATCAGACAGTTTTCACTTGACCTCGACCTCATTTCATGGATCAGTGAACAAGGTAAAGTTTTTGTGGTCAAGTCCATATCTCAGATATCTAATATAATATGCCAAAGTTCAATTATATTTCATGTATGGAAATATTTTATGATCTATATGTCAGTCCCGCACGTTTTATTTGACCATGACCTTAATTTCACGGCTCATTGCAGTGTTAAGTTTTTGTGTTTTGGTCTATTTTTCTTTAACTTTAAGTAATAGGTCAACTATATTTGTAGTATGGAAGCATTGTTAGCTGTACATGTCTGCCTGGCATGGTTCATCTGACCTTGACCTCATTTTCATGGTTCATTGGTCTTTGTTCAGCTATCTTGGTTAATGTTAAGTTTATGTGACAGTTGTAATAAAGCTTTATAACTAAGGACTATCAACATAATATCAATGATTAGTGAAGAAAGGCGAGACATTTCAGTCTGTGCACTCTTGTATGTCATATGCAACTTCTGTATGTCTGTCAGACAGCATTCATCTGACCTCAACTTCATTGCATGGATCTGTGATCAAGGTTAAAGTTAAGTGATTATATCCATTTTCAAATACTATGAACAGATAATCAACTACATGTGGTGTATGGAATGATTGTAATGGTACATGTCTGTCTGTCAGATTTCATCTGACCTGAACCTCATTTTCATGTTCATTGGTCAATATTGGTAAATGTTTTTCAAGTACTTAAGGCAATAGATCAGCATTATATAGTAGGGAATGATTGTATAAGGTAGACATTTTAATGTCAGAATCATGACCTTACCTCAGTTTTTAGATCATTGGTTAAAGTTAAGTGCTGTAGATATCTAGGTGTTACAGATTTCCTGTCATACATTAAATAAGATTGTATTTGGAATAGACAGGTGTTTGCTTTATGCAGGTTTGATTACTGGAAAAATACTGTGCTTCCCTGATTGGTTTTTTAGTTTACAGATTTCAAGATGACACGATATTCAGGTATAACGAATTTAATGGGTTGTTTATGCATGGCTAAGACCATAATGATACAGAATAAACATGGAAATTATGCAAATTACATTATTAAAAATAATTCCAAGTTGAAAAAATAGCCTGTTTTAAACACTTTTAAGTGAGATACTTAAAAAAAGGGGATATACTGTTTAACCTCTGTCTGTCCATCTGTCAGTTGTATCTGTCCATCCCATGAATATTTTTGACACTCTTTCTCAGGAACTTCTTACAAGGATTTATAAAAATTGGTTTCAGGGTTAATATGATAAAAAGAAGAAGATGTGGTATGATTGACAATGAGACTTCTCTCCACAAGAGACCAACAATGACACAGAAATTAACATTTATAGATCACCGTACAGCCTTCAACAAAGCTCATACTGAATAGTTGGCTATATAAGGCCCAAAAATGACAATGTAAAACTGTAACCAAGAAATCCACAGTCTAAAACTGGGAGACTGATATGAGGATTTGGTCACAACTAAATGTTAAAGCTAAATAACCATGCACCATAAACTAGCAGTAATAGACAGAAGATTAATTCCACTTAGTATATAATTTATTTCCAAGACTGGAACTTGTCACCAAGCCTGTGACTTCCAAACTTATCTTTTACAATATAGTACAATATATATATATGAGAATTAAACAATAAGCTAAGATCAATTATTACATAATGTGTTGACAAATATAAACAAGTTATTATCCAGATAAAGAAAGATAAATAATTAATACAACTCTTTTAGCAATGTCTCTAATTTAAGAAGGATAAAGGATTAAGACCTGAGGCATTATTGTCACTTTGATTGTAAAATGTCCAGGGCTCACGCTACCAGGCGACTTGGGCGAAGAAGTCGCCCTCCCGACCGTCACTTCGCTTTCCCCGACCCCCAAAAGCGAAAACAAGTCGCCCTGTTCTTGACGAAAGTCGCTTTCAGTCGCTTCCGTCATCGGACATTTTCAATTTTTACCAAGTTGATGAAACATAAATTTTTTACTGATAATTAAAAAAATTCAGACATAAACTATTCATTATCTTTAGAAAAGAGGTTGAAGCATTGTCTTCGCAGTGTGTCTCAGGTTATTTGATAAAAAAAAAACTTTTTATCACTTCGTGCATTTTCGCAAGTTCCGATGCTTGTTACTCGAAAACGTACATCAACCTAAATTTCGGCGGCAAAATAAGTTTGTTACTTCATTTAAACGTGATAAAAGTTGCCTCCAGTAAATGTTTAATCCATTTATTGCATTAAAACCGTCATGTTCCTTTCCAAATAACTTGTCAAACATCGTTTATTTTTGTAAATTTTCTTGCATTCGTCCGCCATTGACCGATTTCTAAACTACGGATCTGAACAGGACCAGCTATGACCGAAATCCGTACTTTTACAATAATTACAACGGACGCACGGATGAGACTATTATACTAATATCAATATATTATGGCCCAGCTTAATAACTTTTATATTTTTTTTATGAGAAACACTGAATTTCATACACAAGATAATTTTTAATTAAATTGTAATTGATATTTCTTTACATTTTTTTAAATAAAATTTTTTTTTTTAGTGCTAGATATTTAGTTGGTAGTTTTTCACAAGAACCTTAGTAAAACTTAAACAACTTTTAATTTCAAATGTTACTTTAATTGTAATTTTTTACTCATATGAATTGAACAACATAAAAAGAACATTATTTACATATGGCCCTTTATACTATTGTAAAATCCAAACATTGTAGCGCACCCGCGTGAATGAGCACTTCTCTTTCAAATTCCACCACTTCTCCTATCAGTTCAAAAAGAGAAGTCACTTCTCCCTATAATTCTGAAGTAGTGTGAGCCCTGATGTCCATTATCAATTAGATATATATAAACTTATGGTCCAAGTAGAATAAATAATATAAAACATAATTAATGATAAATTCTTTGAGTCTCAAACATTAGCATTAAAAACCTAAACACATCTGAAAGTCATTTTAACTCTGTCATAAAACTATTCAAACGAGAAAACTAATGGCCTAATTATAAGTCAGCTTTACTGAATGATGGGTTTTCAGAATCATCGCTAAAGATATTCCTTTTAACCAAACACTTGTATCATTTTACACAAGATAGCCAAGTTGAAAATTTATTTCGCATCTTTCTCAGGAACTACAATACACAAGTATTTCTGAAGATTGATTTCAGGGTTTATACAAATCAGCTACACTGTGTGATGTGTTTACAGATCATGACTCAACAACTACCTGTTTACCAAATTTAGGGCCTGGGTATCATCAGTGTGCAGTAGCTCACACTTGTATATAGAGCTATTGCCTGTTTAAGACATTTGTTTTGATAAGAATTGAGTGCCATATTTATTATTGAATCTTTTGTAAAGAGTACGCTGTATATAAATTCATGTTTTAAATTCAGTTATAAGTTCAGCAATACAAAGTATTCATAACAAAAGCTTTTAAAAAAAAATCAACTGCAAGGTGTTTTTATGCCCCACCTATGATAGTAGAAGGGCATCATGTTTTCTGGTCTGTGTGTCTTTTTGTTCTTCCTGTACACATATTCCCTTTGATATGATATTTCTAATTGTGATGCAAAATTAGATTTTTACCCCAATAATGGGCCACTGAAATGATAGTGCGAGTGGGGCATCCATGTACTGTGGACACATTCTTGTTTCTTTTTTTTTAGGAATACATTCTTTATATAGATGATGAAGGAGAAGATGAAGAAAAAGGATTTTTGTTGTCAGAGGTTTTCTCTCATGTTGTCAGAGGAATATGGTGGATGGATGATTCTGATTCAGATCCTTGCAACGTTTTATTACTAGACATTGTCTGCAGCATGGAACATATGTTCTTCAACTCGGAAGAGAAAAGAGTTCTCATTCAAAATATAGCTGATTGTGTTCATTTCATTAAAAATAAAGACACCCCGATCAATGGTTAATAAAAAGTTGAAAGATATTTTGAAAAATCTGTATGATTGAAAATAAAAATAATTAATAATTTTACAGCATTCCTGACGCAGCAGTACCTCTCAGGCTCTGGCCAAGGGAAGCCAGTCAAAATGGTACGGAATTGCTAGTAAAATGTCGTCTATTTTTGGGAAGAAAGTTAAATGAACACAAAACCTATACACAGGCTGACAACTATTGTATAATTTGTTCCACTGTGTAAAAGGACAAACACATCTTAGCAGAATAATTAAACAAACATTTTAATTTCTTTTTATAGATACATACTTACAATAAACTTTCACTTTCAGTTTCTATTTATAACATAACTTACCATAGTAACATAGTGACGTTTGAGTTTTTATAGATTTTGTACTTCAGCATGATTTTATGTATTGTTTTTATCCTTATGACTGTGCCCTAGACACTGAAACATGTCAATTAATAAATCTTTGCAGTAGTCCATAAAGTGTTGTTGTTATAATAAAATTGAGAATTGAAATGGGGAATGTGTCAAAGAGACAACAACCTGACCATAGAACAGCCAACTGGAGGAGGTTACCATTAGGTCTTCAATGCAGCGAGAAACTCCCGCACCCGGAGGCGTCTTTCAGCTGGCCCCTAAACAAATATCTATACCAGTTCAGTGATAATGGACGTCATACTAAACTCTGAATTATACACAAGAAACTAAAATTAAAAATCATACAAGACTATCAAAGACCAGAGGCTCCTGACTTGCGATGGTGTTAAACATGTGTTTTGATATCTCAACCCTCCCCCTAGAGAGCTGTAGTGTAGTGGTTAGTGCATCGGACTACTAACACAAAGGTTCCTGGTTCGATTCCCATTTGGGATGAAAATTTCAGGAACTCAATTTTCGGCTCTCCCTCGACACCATTTGCAAGTATGGTCTTGAGGGAAGCGATGATAGTCTGTCAGAAGGGGACGATAAATGGCTGACCCGTGTTAAGAGAGAGCCATATCTCTTGCACATTAAAGACACCCTTGTAGATTTCGAAAAAGAGTAGGCTAATGCCGGTACAAGGCTGCACTCTCACCCGCAAAGTGGATAGGGATTAATATAAGTTGCAAAACTTGTTTCCCAATCCACTATAAATATATATGTTTAAACTAACCCTCCCCCTATACCTCTAGCCAATGTAGAAAAGTAAACGCATAACAATAGGCACAGTAAAATTCAATTCAAAAGAAGTCCAAGTCCGATGTCAGAAGAGGTAACAAAAGCAAATAAACAAAGTGGCTATAATACATAAATAGCAACAGACTGCTAGCAGTTATTGACTTGCTAGCTTCAGACCTGGATTAAACTGATTGAAAGATTATGTCTTCATCATATGAATATCAGGCACAGTCCCTCCCTTTAGGTTTAGTATTATACCATCAAAAATATATGAGAAGAACATAACCAATGTCATGTGCTTTGTAAAGAATATTACCACAAAAGAGTGGATGTGAAATATCTGAAGGAATAAGATAGATATAGGAAGATGTGGTGTGAGTGCCAATGAGACAACTCTCCATCCAAATAACAATTTAAAAATTAAACCATTATAGGTTAAAGTACGGCCTTCAACACGGAGCCTTGGCTCACACCGAACAACAAGCTATAAAGGGCCCCAAAATTACTAGTGTAAAACCATTCAAATGGGAAAACCAACAGTCTAATCTATATAAACAAAACGAGAAACGAGAAACACGTATATATTACATAAACAAACGACAACTACTGTACAAGATGCCTGTATGTTGATTTTATATTTTGTATGATGTCCTTTTATCAATGATAAAATTTAGTAAATGTTTGTGATATCCAAAACCCTGGTGTAATTATTTTTCAGTAGTACATAAATTTCTCTTGCTGAAATCTAAAACAATGTTACATACACAAGTGAATCTTACAAGTTTAGATATATAAACACTGTAAGATGGTGACATGGGAACGTCACCATCTAAAAAAGGATAATTTACGATAGGAAATAAAAAAATCATCTCTTTTATCATAATTTTTTGTATTTAAGCTTTCCGTTACTGATATAGATATCAAGATCGAGGAAAGGGCAGTGGTCATTGTTAGTATTAGCTTTATTTAAAGTAAGTTCAGCAGGATAAATTTCTTTAGTATACATACTGAAGTCATCATTATTGAGAGCCAAAATATCATCCAAATATCTTAAAGTATTATTAAATTTGTGTATCAGATGTTGTTTCGATGGGTCTGCTGATTTTTTTGTCTCGCCTTGAAGGAGTCAAAAAGCCAGACATAGGTATGCTGTTTCCTGTGGCGGTGGCGTCAGAAATGTATTAGTTTGTGATTAGGTCTATTTCATGGTGAACCACTAGTGGTAGGTCATTGATATTTGGTATGCAGTTGTATTAGCATTGTCACATCTCATTACCATGGGGATTATTTGGCCCCTCCCCCTCAGTCAAGGTCTATTACATGTATTAGTTTGTGATTAGGCCAATTTATAGGGAACCACTAGTGGTATGTCAATGATATTTGGTATGCAGTTGTATAAGCATTGGCATATCTCATTTCCATGGAGATTATTTGATCCTCCCGCTTAGTCATGGTCTATAGACTTTGAAAATTTTGCTAAGTTAGAAAAATCAAAACTTTTAACAGATTCAAAATCACCAATTTATCAAGTATTTCATCCAAATTTTTGACACTCCAAAAGTAATTAATTCTACTATCTACAAAGGCCTTATTTGAACAATTTGTTATCAGGTTTTTGGGATACGATTGCTGTCAAGCAATCTGTAGACTTTTACCATTGACCCTATGACACACTCCCTCACGTCATTCGTTTTATTCTAAACATTCGGCAACATCTCAGATTCTTATGATTGTCTTGCTGTAAAAGGTAAAAACAAGCAAAACAATTGAACATAAACAACTTTCCTGTAATGTTTTACTCATAATCTTCATGTATGATATTTTCCTTGACTTATATGCGTGTTTTTAACAATACGGAAAATCAGAATTAAACAGTATTTATATTTAGTGTTTTTATAAATTTAGAAACACGTCAGAGGGAATTCCCAAATTTTGATAACTTGCGAGAGTTCTCTGAAAGCCGATCGATAATTCTATTTCTGTCACAAGAACTGAAGTGGAGTATTTCTATATTTTACCGTTATGAAACTGATATTTGATACTGTACTCTCATAAAGAAATGGAGAACCATTCATCATATCATTTAATAAACGTTCTTGTTCCAAATCGCAAGTCGCGGTTTGTTTATGTATTAATGTCCATGCGTGGTCTCACTAATTAGAGACAAACAGAATTGTAGAGACAAAAAGCGCCAAGAAGCGACAAGAAGAATAATATTAGCAACAAGAAACTATTTAGCGACAAGAAAACATTTTTTTATTTATATTACTTATTCGAAATAAATATTAAAAAAAATATGCAAAAGAAAACAATTTCAACGACAGGAAAGTTAATTTTGATAGGGGGGGGGGGAAATGAAACTTGTAAATCTAATTCAGTTGCTACATTTATTTACATGATATTTTATAAGGTATCACAGGAAGTATATTTTGTCTTTTTATTTGTTTTTAAACCCATTTTTGTACAATATATAATTAACTTGCAAAATGCATTATTTGTGCATAAATGTCCAGAAAATTCATACACAAATTGTGAAATATAAATTAAGAACTGAAATCAAACAAGAGGAAAACATAATTAAAATGTGAATATTTTTCATCATTTTATTTAGTGTATTGTCTCATTTAACGATATTTATCATGTTTATGCATATAGATTGAAGATTAAAGGAAACTGATGATAATCTTGAGTTTTCAACAGGTGTTCACTATTCTGTACAATAATTTTATATTCTGGTGCGTGTAATTGATGAAGGTGTTAATGGATGTTATTGTTGCAATAAAACAAAGGACACGCACCTAGTTAATCTCATTTGTTGCTCTTAATTGTGTATTACCTTAGAGTGAAGCCACAGCTAATGTTGGTCCTATCAGGAAAAATTAATTGTACAGTTAGGAAGGAAATAATATTTCATGTTTTTGTTTTATTAAATCCTTCAAAAGGAAGGTGACAAATCTTTGTTTTTATTTTCATTTTATAGCGTTTACATTTCCTTTGCTCTTACACATGTTTAATTTCTACATCTATCAATATGATAATAAAAAGTACACAATCTCTTCATCGAATTTTTTTTTATTTCTTCATCTTTCAATATAATCCTAAAAAATATTTTAATGTATGTGATAACAAAATGTATTCTTGTCGCTAAATAGCTTCTTGTTGCTTTTTGTCACTTATTATTTTTCTTCTTGTCGCTTCTTGACGCTTTTTGTCGCTAATTAGTGAGACCCCACATGCGTGTAGTTTTCCTGATTTCAAGGGGTATCAGATTGAGTGATTCCCCGCTTCATTGATTAATTTGAAACTCATGGGATTCTTTCTATGTCTGTCTGCATATGGAGGGCTATTGTTGTTGCATAATTTTAAATCACATGCATAATTTAAATTAAAATAAATGTTTCATCGTAAAAATTACCTATAACACCCCTTCAGCAGAAATGGAATCTTCCATGTTATCGTTTCGAGTTGTCTCCCTTTTCGAAGTATTCGTCAAGAAGAATTAACTCGTTAATGCCGGTAAACGTCGTATTATATTAAGAACGATCTCAATGTAAACAGAGGAGTGTGTACGGAAAGGAGTCATGCCCTCTGACCCAAAGGAACTTCAATAATTAAAGAGTAAGAAATGGGGTTCCTCCTAAACTGGTCCGCCGTTCTATATATAGCTTCGCACCGAAGGTCAGTGTAGCGATAAGTGAACACAATATGATAGGGGTCCAGTTTAGGGTTCCTCCTAGAATTACGGTGATAAGATACGGAAGCAAGTTAACTCGTACCACGGCATTGGAACCAAAAAAGTTAACTTGTACTACTGGTAAGTCGTAACATTCAGAAAAATTATATAAAAAATATGATGTTTTATGGGTTTCTGTTTGTAAACTTAATAGAAATAAAGTTGAATTACTTGAATTTTACACAGGAGTTTAATGAAAACTTAGACAAAAATAAAGAATGTTTTAAAGCATTAATGTTTTAACTGATCTTTCAAACTAGAACATAGGCGGATCCAGCCCCCCCTTTTTTTGTGGAAAAAATTTGGTTGATAATAAAGGGAATCATTGAAGCATGACTGGAGCGGGTCCCCTCTTAGGTCAGTCAGCGGGCTCCCCCTTAGGAAAAGTTCTGGATCCGCCACTGTAGAACTTAATCCAGAGGAAAGTTAAAACATTGCTTTAACTGTACCTTATTAAAATTGAACATGTTGAATATGTATATATCCAATTTAAGTTAATTAAAGCTGTAATCCATGATCACAAATTGAATGCTATGTTTACAATTGTTGAAAGCCATGTGCTTTTTTTGCGGGGAAAATGCGGACCCCCTTAACAGGAATCAGTTAAATTTCATTGTTACATTTATTTATAGACAGTAAAAATGATTTTGGCAATCATTTTGACTAACTGCTAAGATTTTATTATTCATGAAAAATTTTCTTCGGGTGAAACTGTATATACCTTAATTATCTACATCTGCCACAGTATTTTCTATCCAATATACAAGGAACATAAGCTACAAATTGGTCATTGTACTTTCAAATTATATACATTTTACAGACTTAAGAGGTATTGGGTGAAAGTAACGTATATCATGTATATTCATCATTTAACACCATTTGAATGCATTTAAATAAGTTGGTACGAGTTAGCAATGGTTCGAGTTTTTTTTTTTTTTAATGGTACGAGTTTACAATGGTACAGGATAACTATAATTCGATAAAACACAATAAGTACATGGCTCATACACTTGTAACGGGGATTGGCTATTCTTTAAGTTGAGTGACTATTCAGATTGTTACATTTTGCATGTGCAGTTGAATTAGTTTAGAGAATAATACTATCCAGCTGTACCAGGGTTACCGGCCAAAAATGCTTGAGACTCGCGCATGTTCATGCTTTTTTTGCAACAGTATTCTTGGATCTATTTCTTTCCTCTTTGATCTTTTGAATTTTGGCCAAATCTCATGCATTTGTTTAATGAAAATTTGGCAGAACTGCTATACATGTGTCAACGAAAACTATGGCAATCGTATCCCTCAGAGCATTCTGCTCTTTGATTAGCTCACCAGGCCAGAAGGGCCAAGTGAGCTTTTCCCATCACTTGTCGTCCGTCATCTGTCGTCCGGCGTTAACTTTTACAAAAATCTTCTCCTCTGAAACTACTGGGCCAAATTAATCCAAACTCGGCCACGATCATCTTTGGGGTATCTAGTTTAAAATGTGTGTTTTTTTACCCGGCCAATCATTCAAGATGGCCGCAATGGCTAAAAATAGAACATAGGGGTAAAATGCAGTTTTTGGCTTATAACTCAAAAACCAAAGCATTTAGAGCAAATCTGAAATGGAGAAAAATTGTTTATCAGGTCAAGATCTATCTGCCCTGAAATTTTCATATGAATCCGACAACCTGTTGTTGGGTTGCTGCCCCTGAATTTTAAGGAAATTTTACTGTTTTTGGTTATCTTGAATATTATTATAGATGGAGATAAACTGTAAACAGCAATAATGTTCAGCAAAGTAAGATTTACAAATGAGTCAACATGATCAAAATGGTCAGTTGACCACCTTAGGAGTTATTGCCCTTTATAGTCAATTTTTAACCATTTTTCGTAAATCTCCATGATCTTTTACAAAAATCTTCTCCTCTGAAACTACCGGGTCAAATTAATCCAAACTTGGCAACAATCATCTTTAGGGTATCTAATTTAAAGATTGTTTTTTTTTACCCGGCCAACCAACCAAGATAGCTGCCATGGCTAAAAATAGAACATAGGGGTAAAATGCAGTTTTTGGCTTATAGCTCAAAAACCAAAGCATTTAGAGCAAATCTGACAAGGAGTCAAATTGTTTATCTGGTCAAAATCTATCTGCCCTGAAATTTTAAGATGAATAGGACAACCCATTGTTGGGTTGCTGCCCCTGAATTGGTAATTTTTAGGAAATTTTGCTGTTTTTGGATATTATCTTGAACATTATTATGGATAGAGATAAACTGTAAACAGCGAAAATGTTCAGCACAGTAAGATTTACAAATAAGTCAACAGGACCAAAATGGTCAGTTGACACCTTTAGGAGTTATTGCCCTTTATAGTCAATTTTTAACCATTTTTCGTAAATCTTAATTAACTTTTACAAAAATCTTCTCCTCTGCAACTACTGGGCCAAATTTTACCAAACATAGCCAGAATCATTATTAGTCTGTCTAGTTTAAAAATTGTGTTTTGTGACCGGGCAAACCAACCAAGATGGCCGCTCAACTAAAAATAGAACATAGGGGTTAAATGCAGTTTTTGTCTTATAACTAAGAAACCAAAGCATTTAGAGCAAATCTGACATGGGGTAAAATTGTTTATCTGGTCAAGATCTATCTGCCCTGAAATTTTTAGATGAATCGGACAACTCGTTGTTAGGTTGCTACCCCTAAATTGGTAATTTTAAGGAAATTTTTGGTTATTATCTCGAATATTATTATAGATAGAGATAAACTGTAAACAGCAATAATGTACAGCAGTTTAAGACTCAAAAATAAGTCAAAATGACCAAAATAGTCAATTGACCCCCTAAGAAGTTATTGTCCTTTATGATCAATTTTTAACAATTTTCATAAAATTTGTAATTTTTTACTAACATTTTCCAATGAAACTACACGGACAAGTTCATTATAGATAGAGATAATTGTAAGCAGCAAGAATGTTCAGTAAAGTCAGATGTACAAACACATCACAATCACCTAAACACAATTTTGTCATGAACTGTCTGCTTCCTTTGTTTAATTCACATATACCAAGGTGAGCGACACAGGCTCTTTAGAGCCTCTAGTTGATTGTACCAAGTGTACTAGTAAGAAAAACAGACAATTTAGTGGTGGAACAATAGCTTGAAGACAAAATAAATCTATACTTGTAATGTGCTTTGTGTAGCTTTGGAAGCCAGTACATAGGTAGGACTTTCATTGTATTTGGTTCTGCATGTAAAGAGGTAGCTAAAGGTTTATGTTTGTTACAGATGTTGTTTTCTGAAAATGGCATCAGTTGAAATGTTGGTAAATTGGTAATTTCTTTCTTCAGAACCTCAATGTAAAAGACTTTCTACATTTTAAAAATAAATGAAAATAAGTATCTAATTTAATAATTTTTTATTTGTAAATTTGCTTAGTTTCTTCTGGCTTTTGTTCACCATGAGCCTTTGTTATATTGGTTCATTTGTATGGTCAGGGTTTATTGTGGTGCCCATTTTCCTTAACTGGTATACATTATTGTTTAGTAGTCAGGTGAAGTCGGCATCAGGGTATAGTATTTTCTACAATGAAGACTCTTTATGAAATTGTTTCTTATATCAAAGGGAAGGCTTGGATTGAGTTGAGGAGTAATTACCCCAAATGTTTAGAAATAAGGAACAAAAAAGGGACCAAAAACAAGCATTTTTGTAGTGTCCAGATAATAACTTTTGTTCAAGTTTATGGAACTCTAAAGTAGTGTATTTTGCAAGAGAAAAAAATATCTTCAAAATAAAACTAGAGGCTCTAAAGAACCTGTGTGACTCACCTTGGTCAATGTGAATATTAAACAAAGGACACAGATGAATTCATGACAAAATTGTGTTTTGGTGATGGTGATGTGTTTGTAGATCTTACTTTACTGAACATTCTTGCTGCTTACAATTATCCCCATCTATAATGAACTTGGCCAAGTAGTTTCAGAGGAAAATAAAATAATCTTTGCAAAATTTATGAAAATTGTTAAAAATTGACTATAAAGAGCAATAACTACTGAAGAGGTAATTTTAATTTATTGACCACTTTGGTCATGTTGACTTATTTGTAGGTCTTAATTTGCTGAACATTATTGCTGTTTACAGTTTATTTCTATCTATAATGATATTGAAGATCATCCTCAGCTACCAATATATGTAATGCTAAAATTGAAAGAAAAGAATTGTTTTAGACTTGTCGCCAAAAGAATAGATTATTTTACGCCAAAGGCGAAAAAAAAAATTTGTCCGGGAAAAAAATCTCGCATGAAAGCCTCCCCCCCCCCCCCCCCCCCCCCCCCCGAAAATCAAATGGTTGCTGCCTAAGCTGTATCACTTTATTACTTTGTTAACAAACAGTAGGAGAAAAAGCTGTGCATGTCTTAATATTTTTTCCCCACAAGAAATCATAGAATTGTACGTATAAAAAAGACGTTTCAAATCATGTAACTTGTTAGTCATAATATAAGAGAGCTGACATGTACTAGGTTTAAAAAAAGGTTATATTCAATTTGGGTTTTTTTAAAACCTAGTTTTGTCTCGTCTTAATCAAGTCAAAAAGCAAGACATATGTATGTTGTTTCTGACGTTGGTGACGTCAACAATGCATTAGTTTGTGTGATTAGGTCGGTTTTTAGCTCATCGTTCCTTCGAGCTTTAGCCCTCACTTGGCGTCCGTCGTCATCGTCTGTCTGGTGTAAACTATTTCAAACATCTTCTCCTCTGAAACTACTGAACCAATTCCAACCAAACTTGAGCTGAATGATTCTTATAGCTATCTAGAATAAAGATTGTGTTTTATTTTCTGTTTCGTCAAAAAACATGGCCACCATGGCTAAAAATAGAACATAGGGATAAAATGCAGTTTTTGGCTTATATCTCAAAAACCAAAGCAGTTTAATAGAGCAAATCTGACATGATTAAAGTGTTTTTTGTAGGTAATGTTCTATCAGCCCTGAAGTTTTCAGATGAATCTTGTAACCCATTGTTGGGTGTTGCCACTAAATTGGTAATTTTAAGGAAATTTTGCAGATTTTGTTTAATATCTTGAATAGCATTAATGATAAAAATAGTAAACAGCAAACATGGTCAGCAAAGAAAGATCTACATATAAGTTCATATGACCAAAATTGTCAACTGACCCCTTAAAGAGTGATTGCCCTCAGTTTGGACAATTTTTCTCAATTTGTTTATCATGTTTTTTTAATAACTTTAAAAAATCTTTTCCTCTAAAACTATTGAACCAATTAAAAAAAAATGCATTTTCAAACACTTAAAACATTAAACCAAAAAAAAAAAAAAAAAAAAACTACGATGAAATTGGACACTTAACCTCTAAAACGAAAGATAAATGCCAAAAAAATCAAGATGAGCGATTCAGGCACTTGAAAGCTTCTTGTTTAGGGAACAGCTAGTGTAGGTAGGTCAATGATATTTGGTATGCAGTTGTATAAGCGTTGACATTGAGATTATTTGACTTCGCCCACTCAGTCATTTGACTTTTACCCATATACGAAAACCAAACCGGGAAATAAAAGGACAAATGCTCAACAAATATGCATGCTGAAATATTTATTAGTGGCGTTTGGTTTTGTATACCATAAGTAAGCATTTTCGTAAGAAACATGATTTTGGAACAAGTTTTATTGTTACAATTTCTTTTACTTTAATAACATAACGAAATCTACATTTTGAAATATTTGAATATTAGAACTTTGTCATTAGGTTCCTTGACATTGTCCGTAAATTTTGCCAGGCCATTACCAGCTGGTTTGTATGAAGCTACTATTACTGTTCTGTCGTTTCCTATAGCTTTGCCCATTCCCATTTCCTTTGATTCCTTCCAAACCATTTGACTAAAATGTCCATAACCTGAAGTATAAAAGTAACCTTTGTACAGCAGGTCCTTAAGGATATAGGTTCATATCCTTCCATACCATTTGACTAAAATGTCCATAGTTACCAGGTCAAATCAAAGACTTTAACCATGTTAACATTTATATCTGATGCTTTGTTTCATAAAATTAAGAATGGAAATGGGGAATGTGTCAAAGAGACAACAACCCGACCAAAAAAAACCAACAGAAGGTCACCAACAGGTCTTCAATGAAGCGAGAAATTCCCGCACCCGGAGGCGTCCTTCAGCTGGCCCCTAAACAAATATATACTAGTTCAGTGATAATGAACGCCATACTAATTTCCAAATTATACGAGCTCATTGTACACAAGAAACTAAAATTAAAATAATACAAGACTAACAAAGGCCAGAGGCTCTTGACTTGGGACAGGCGCAAAAATGCGGCGGGGTTAAACATGTTTGTGAGATCTCAACCCTCCCCCTTTACCTCTAACCAATGTAGAAAAGTAAACGCATAACAATACGCACATTAAAATTCAGTTCAAGAGAAGTCCGAGTCTGATGTCAGAAGATGTAACCAAAGAAAATAAACAAAATGACAATAATACATAAATAACAACAGACTACTAGCAGTTAACTGACATGCCAGCTCCAAACCTCAATTAAACTGACTGAAAGATTATGATTTCATCATATGAACATCAGGCACAATCCTTCCCGTTAGGGGTTTAGTACCATACCATCATAACATATATGAGAAGAACATAACCCGTGTCATGCCAACACCTGTTTTTAGAATAAATGTGTTTAGTTCCAACCCAAAGACCTTATCAGTGACTCAATATTAACGCCAAAATATGCAATCTTTAATGACTTGACAACAGTATCGTAATTATATCCCTTCTTAATAAGTCTATTCAAAGGTTTTGTAAGCCGTTTCTGAGGTGAATACTGACACCTTTGTGTTTTATAAAGAAGATTTCCATAAAAAAATTGGATGTGGAATACCTGGACGTATAAGAAGTCTGCATGTTGAGCTATAATTACCAATGATGTCTTTATACCGATGATAAAATTTAGTAAATGTTTTGACTAGTTTGTGATATCGAAAACCCTGGTGTAATAATTTTTCAGTAATACGTAAATTTCTCTCGTTAAAATCTACAACATTGTTACATACACGAGCGAATCGTACAAGTTGAGATATATAAACACCGTAAGATGTGACAAGGGAACGTCACCATCTAAAAACGGATAATTAACGATAGGAAATGAAAAATCATCCCTTTTATCATAAATTTTAGTATTCAGTATTTCATAGCATAATAGTGTCCTCTCCTTCATTCATAATAATATGTCGGAAATATGGTCATATGTGCATATCCATACAAACAAACAAAATTGCAATGAGCAGAACAATCAACTCATACTAATGATTACAAGTGATTAAATATGAGTAAGACACAATGTTATAGAAATTTTTTATTGAGACAAGCAGTTATATAACATTGTGTCTTACTCACATTTAATCACTTGTAATCATTAGTATAACTGATGTCACTGTATGGTATTCATCACTCAGCAAAGCCAATAAATACCGCATAGTCATGGCCCCAAAATGACAAATTCAAAATAACTCATATTAGAAAACAAGTAGCCCAATCTATGTACAAAAAAATGAACGAACAGCAATTATGTAACACAGCAACAAACGACACCAAATGAATTAGAGAATCCAGACTTGGGACATGCACATACTCAAAATGATGTGAGGTTAAACATGTTTTCGGGATCTAAAACCTCCTTAACCTGGGACAGTTGTGTAACAGTACATCAAAAGAAGGAACTATAAACATTAGCAGGAAAAGGCTAACTCATCAGATGGATACAAATAGAACTATATCTAACAAAAACAGAGTGGACGTGTGATACGGTGCTTTTTGTCCGCAATTTGCTTTTTGTCCGCTTTTGCTTTTTGTCCGATTATTTTGCTTTTTGTCCGATACTTTTGCTTTTTGTCCGTTGCTTTTGTCCGTTTTGCTTTTTGTCCGATAATTTTGCTTTTTGTCCGATACTTTTGCTTTTTGTCCGTTGCTTTTTGTCCGTTTTGCTTTTTGTCCGATAATTTTGCTTTTTGTCCGACACTTTTGCTTTTTGTCCGTTGCTTTTTGTCCGTTTTGTTTTTTAGCTCACCTGGACCATAGGACTAAGTGAGCTTTTCTCATTTTCTCATTATTCGTTGTCGTCATTAAGTTTTACAAAAATCTTCTCTTCTGAAACTACTGGCAAAATTAAAGCAAACATGGCCAAAATCATCCTTAGGGTATTTAGTTTCAAAAAAGTATCCGATGACCCCGCCCAATAATTAAGATGGCCGCAATGTCTAAAAATAGAACATCGCATAAAATGTAGATTTTGGCTTATATATCTGAAACAAAACCATAGAGACAATCTAACAAGGGATAAGAACATTTCGCCTCATAAAATAATGTGGACCAGTCAGAACTTTTCATGTGGGACAATATGAGCTCTTAATTTCAAAAACAGTGGGACAATCGGGAATAAGCCCTACAGACTTGAACAATTCTAAAATAAACACTGTTGATGTATCTCTTAAATTTTCTATTAAAAAGTGTTTTACATTTACGAATGCACTATATTGTATATGTATCTAAAATATTAAACGCATTTATTTCGTGATAGAAATTAAGTAAATGCTTAAGTAACCATTTTATTACTTTTCCCCCTCTTTTCGAGTTTGTCAAACAAAAAAAAACTACTTTGTTGAAAATGCTGTTGTGTTAACCAAAGTTTCCTTAATCTTATTACTTGAATAACCTCGAACTTCCTCGTCATTTGGATATAGTTGCTAAATAATTCCGAAATGTATGGATTAATACAGTTTATCTAAATAAATAGCTACACATGTATTACGTACACTTTGTGATAGTGTTCCAAAAATGAAGTTTGTTTGTTTGTTATATTTGTAATATTTGTAATGATTAAGAAAAATAAAGTTGTTGGAAATATGACGAAAATATTATCAGACTTAAAAAAGTTTTTTTTTAACTGAAATGTTGCAAAATATTTTGGAGCGACTGTCAATCGGCCATTCGCATACAAGTGCAAATGGTGACTATATATTATTAGCGGGCAGAAGAAACTGTGCGTTTAAGCAATAACATGTCGTAAATGTGTGCACTTCCACATGTAGCAAACGTTGACACCAATAAACATAATGATAAAACTATTCAAACGAGAAAACCATTGATTTACAAAACACTATACGACAAACAAATACAGAAACAAACAAGAACTATTGAATTACAGATTGAAACTCCGTTCCTGACTTATTCGTATGATTATCATATATAATATTTAGCGCCTAAACATCAATTTAGAATTTCAATAACGAAACCATCACTCAAGGATTATTTGATTTGATAAATTTCTAAACTATTCTAAAGTTTCGAGCATATAAAAAAGAAGATGTGGTATGATTGCCAATGAGACAACTATCCACAAAAGACCAAAATGACACAAACATTAACAACTATAGGTCACCGTACGACCTTCAACAATGAGCAAAGCCCATACCGCATAGTCAGCTATAAAAGGCCCCGATAAGACAATGTAAAACAATTCAAACGAGAAAACTAACGGCCTTATTTAAGTAAAAAAATGAACGAAAAACAAATATGTAACACATAAACAAACGACAACCACTGAATTACAGGCTCCTGACTTGGGACAGGCACATATTTAAATAATTCTTCGATACAACAAATATACTTGACCTATTACTTATAGTTTAAGAAAAACAGACCAAAACACAAAAACTTAACACTGTGCAATGAACCGTGAAATTGAGGTCATGGTCAAATAAAACCTGGGAGACTTATATATAGATCATAAGATATTGTCATGCACCAAATATAGTGACCTTTGGCATATAATATTAGATAAAAAGACCAAAACTCAAAAACTGAACTTTGACCACTGAACCATGAAAATGAGGTCAAGGTCAGATGATATCTTCCCGCTAGACATGTACACCTTACAATCATTCCATACAACAAATATTGTAGACTCATTGCATAAAGTATGAGAAAAACAGACCAAGACAGAAAAATTTAACTATAACCAATGAACCGTGAAAATGAGGTCAAGGTCAGATGACACCTGCCAGTTGGACATGTACACCTTACAGTCCTTCCATACACCGAATATACTAGCCCTGTTGCTTATAGTATCTGAGATGTGGACTTGACCACCAAAACTTATTCTAACCTTTGTTCACTGATCCACGAAGTGAAGTCGAGGTCAAGTGAAAACTGTCTGACGGGCATGAGTACCTTGCACGGTACGCACATACCAAATATAGTTATCCTATTACTTATAATAAGAGAGAATTCAACATTACAAACATTCTGAACTTTTTTTTCAAGTGATCACTGAACCATGAAAATGAGGTCAAGGACATTGGACATGTGACTGACAGAAACTTCGTAACATGAGGCATCTATATACAGAGTATGAAGCATCCAATTCTTCCACCTTCTAAAATATTAAGCTTTTCAGAAGTTAACTTACGCCGCCGCCGCCGCCGGATTACTTTTCATATGTCGAGCTTTCTACAACGAAAGTTACAGGCTCGACTAAAATGACAGGTTATATGAACTGAGTGGCAATAAAAGCACAAGTCTAACACTTGCTTTAAAATAAAAAATCTTTATCTAAAATGGTAATCTTTAAACAAACAAAAATTGAATATGAAAATTTACAATTCCAACAATATATCAATATTAAATAGAAATGTTTCATTATCATTTTTCGGCTACAATTGGCATATGAACCATCCAAATGTCAAAATATCAACATAGAGTATTTACAAAGAATGTTTCTGTTATGTTGTGCAACTAAATCTCTACAGCAAATGGTAGTGACAACACTAGATGTTAATTAGGATCCAGCGAAAAGCCAGGCTTTTGTCCACGAAGGTAGCAAATTGTCGGTGTGACTATCGCTGACGGCTTTTGGTAACACACGATATGGTTGTTGGTCATGTTGTTGTCACCAAGGGAAGGTCATCGTGCTCTTAATTTCCACACAAACTGATATAGCTCCAAAGGTTTAACAATGAACACCAATGGACACTCATGTCAATTGGAAGGCCACGCGGAATCAATATCGGAGATATTAAAGACAAATGCATCGGTCATGCTGGGCTTTTGTTGCTTAATGTCTAAATGGACATGGCCTATAATTAAAAGATCCTTTTCCGGAATTTGTGGATTATTTGGTCAACTGTATACAGCCTACGAGCAATTGCATCCAGGGAAAAGCCTCATTAGATAAACCCCAATTTGTTTGTAATTGGTTGTCAGAAAGACCTGGCATATAGTCTTATATTTATTGAACTTACTTACTTACAATAAGGGATAAGCCAGCGAGTAATTCAGCAAAGGGTTAGAGAAGTACCTTGGTATATAAAAAAGTCGAAATAAACAATTGCCGGCTGGCCAAGAGATTCTCCACGTGGGATATGATGCCAGAGGTAGAAGTAGGCATTGCCTTAAAAAAGGCACAGATCACTTAGGCCCAAGACCCGTACGAGTTTGACAACAATGAATTAAAAGGGTAAGGTGGTACCTCTGCTTACAACAAAGTCGAAATAAAGTATTGCCGGCTGGCCAAACTAAGAGGTTCTCCACGTAGGCCATTTTACCAGAGATAGATATGGTAATTGCCTTTAAAATGGCATATAACACTATTTCCAAAGACCTGTACGATTTTGCCTGCAAGGGGTTAAAAATAAAAGGTGTTACCTTTGTTTACAACGAAGTCGAAATAAACCTCTACCTCTGGTATAATGATCCACGTAGAGAATCCCGGAGTTTGGCCTACCGGCTACAGTTATATTGACTTTAATGTGAACAGAGGTACCACCTCCTCATTTTAGCTCTTTACTGACAAACTCGTACGGGTATATGCCATATAAGTGCTATAGGCTATTTTAAAGGCAATGACCACCTATACCTCTGGTAGCATGGCCCATGTGGTGAATCTCGTAGTTTGAACAGCCGGCAATATTTCACAACGACTTTGCGATATACTAGAATACCCTCCTTTCCTTTTGCTGGCATAAGTGCTATAAACCATTTTAAAGGCAAGGCCCACCTCTACCTCTGGTATCATGATAAACGTGGATCATCTTTTATTTTTGGCCATCCGGCAATAGTTTATTTCGACTTTGTTATATACCAGGGTACCCTCCTTACCCTTTGCTGACAAACTCGTACAGATCAATGGAATAAGAAGTATGGGCCATTTTAGATGCAAATTCCACCACTACCTTTGTTATAATGGCCTATGTGGAGAATTTCTTTGTTTGGCCAGCCGGCAATAATTCATTTCGACTTCGTTGTAAACATAGATACCACCTCTCCCTTTTAACACTTTGCTGAAGCACTGGTACGGGTCTACGGCATAAGTGGCCATTTTTGAGGCTCTGGTATCATGGCCCATGTGGAGAATCTCTTCGTTTAGTCAGCCAGCAATAGTTTATTTCGACTTTGTGATATACTTAGGTACCCCCCTTACCCTTTGCCGATTAACTTACACGGGTCTGGGACATACGTGTTATGGCTATGTTAGAGGTAATGCCTACCTCATCCTCTGATATAATACCCCGCGTATAGAATCTCTTAGTTAGGCCAGTCGGCTTAATTTATATTTTCGTTGTAAAAAGAGGCATCGCATCCCCCCTTTAACCTTTTGCTGACAAACTCGTACAGGTCTAGGGCGTTAGTTTTAGCAGCCATTTAAAAGGCAATGCAAACATTTAACCTAGGATTAATGGCTTGGAGAATCTCGTACTTAAGCAAGCCGGCAATAATTTATTTCGACTTCTTTGTAAACAGAGGTTCCAACTCCCTTTTAAACCCTTTGATGATACCGCGTACTTCTCTAGGGAATAAGTGATTTAGGCCATTTTAGAGGCAATGACAACCTCTACCTCTGGTATCATGGCCCACGCGGAGAATCTCTTAGCCATCCAGCAATAGTTTAGTTCGACTTTATTATATACTAGGGTACCAACCTTACACTTTGCTGACTAACTCGTACGGGTCTAGGTCATACGTGCTCATGGTCATTTTATAGAGGCAATCCCTTCCTCTACCTTTCATATTATGGCCCGCGTGGATAATTTCTTAGTTTAGCCAGCGGGCAACAGTTTATTTCAACTTCGTTATATACCGGGCTAATTCATCCCCCTTTTAACTCATTGTTGACAAACTCGTTCGGGTCTATAGCATAAGTGCTATGAGCCATTTTTAAGAGAATGACTACTCCAACATCTAGTATAAGGGCGCACCTAAAAATGTCTTAGTTTGGGCAGCCGTCACTATTTTTGGTGGACTGTGTGATATACTAGAGTATTCCCCTTACCCTCTTCTGACCAACTCGTACGGGTCGAGGACATAAGTGCCATGGCCCATGGACCATTTAAGAGGCACTGCCTACCTATACCTCTGGTATAATGGCCAACGTGGAGAATCTCTTAGTTTGAAGAGCTGGCAATAATGAGGTGTATTTTTACTTCGTGATATACCGGCGAAACTCATGCCCCTTTTAATTCGTTGCTGATAAACTCGTGTAGATCCAGGACATAAGTGCTATAAGCCATTTATAAGGGTTTGACTACCTCTACTTCTGGTATAATGGCCTACCCGGAGTATGTCTTAGTTTAGCCAGCTTTCAATAGTTGTTTTTTAGACTTAGGGATATACAAGAGTATTCCCCTTGCCCTCTGTTGACCAACACCTACGGGTCTAGGATATTAGTGCTTCGAGCCATTTTAGAGGTAATGCGATATATTGTAAAAGACATGAAATTTCATGTACAAATCATTTATAATGTGAGTATGGTCTGTATTTAACTCCTAAAAAGACATGGTATTTTGAATTCAAAATGAAACCTGCCAAAAATATACACATTTTATATCGGACATAAAGCAAAATTATCGGACAAAAAGCAAAACGGACAAAAAGCAACGGACAAAAAGCAAAAGTTTCGGACAAAAAGCAAAATAATCGGACAAAAGGCAAAACGGACAAAAAGCAACGGACAAAAAGCAAAAGTTTCGGACAAAAAGCAAAATAATCGGACAAAAGGCAAAACGGACAAAAAGCAACGGACAAAAAGCAAAAGTTTCGGACAAAAAGCAAAATTATCGGACAAAAAGTAAAAGCGGACAAAAAGCGAATTGCGGACAAAAAGCACCGTATCAGACGTGGCCGAGTACTTGTACATCCAAACAACAAAAAGACACTTAAAGCTAGTTCGAATCCAACAACAACTAATAAAATATCGGCATGAATCCGATAGTAAGAATAAATTATCTTTTGAAATCATTAGTAGATTCATTACACATCCAATTCCTGAATGTGTGTATGTATATAACAATTTATTTAGTTTGCTTTATATGTACTAATTTTTCAAAATCGTAACGTCAAAACTGTATCAATATACCTTTTATTATTTCTAATGGAGGTGGTTCCCTTCCAAAATATGGTTGGTAGATATCGACCCCGCTGTACCATTCTTTTATGATATCTTCAGCTATAATCATAGTGATAAACCTAATTAGTAGTCACATAGCACGACAAATTGGATCATACGGTTAACCATTTTGTATGTTATGTTAATTTTGTCTTTGTACGTTTAAGTTTTTCCACTAAAGATTCGTTCATTCAAACAATAAATTCAACAATTTGCCTTTTAGTTACACCATTGATTAAAAAAATGAGACTTTTCCTTTTGGTGAAAATGTTAATTATAAAACAGACATACACCTCCCAAATTATGAAAAAAAAATGTTTGTATGTATCAAAATGCAATAGATATCGCGATCAATATTAATACAAATGATATGAATAATAGTCCTATTTCATGTCTGAAAGGATTTATAATGAAAAATAACAGTTAATTCTGGTTATATTGTGTTTTTATAACATTTCATACTGTAAACTGCATATAATGTATCACAACACGTTCATATCTAACATATACAAGTGTTATTTTGATATATTTTCATGTCTGTGACTTAAAAAGATTTTATAATGACCCATACCTGAGTAGTCGACGGCGTAATTATCGTAGGAATCTTTTACAGTGACATTCTGTCCGATATTCTTTCTTCTAAGATGTTGAACCTCGGGCGTGTCTTGGTTTGTTTTCACTAAGTACTCGGCCCATTCCTGTGCATGTTGCACTAGATCTTTTGAAAATTTTAATGATGGAACGTTATGTTTGCGTCTTATGTTATTGTGTAGTATCAACCCTTCAGTAGTAAATTGTTTGACGCTTGGATATTGAGGACTGCATCCGAAACAACTCATTCTGAAAATGACAATATTGAGATGAGTATGATCATTGTGGAGGTCCACATTACAGTTTAAAATATTGATAAACGAAGTCGTTGATCATATGATTATATTTTACATCATTTAAACGGCAATGTATGTGTAAAAACATTTTGTTTTTAGGAAAAATCTATATGGATATGAGATTCGAGATTTCATGTTTTTAGACAAATTTACGAACGTTTGTCGCCGATTGCGATTGCTTTCTATAAAAATGCCTAACCTGCTTTGAAAGTATTCGATCAGTTGATTTTCAAAGAATTTAGGAGAGATAAATGTGTTGTTCTTTTTTTTTTTTAAATTTCAGCTATTATAGTTTAACGAGCCAAAGATATACACACAATTTTACCAAGATCTATGGCACATCTCATCACTATTCCTTGACCTTAATATGAGGATAATGAGATGTTGCATGATTATTAATGAGGCTAAAAGCTGCCTTATTCGGCCAAATAATGTGCTCTTGGATGGAAGAATCTATATGCCACCGTATACCTTCAACATCATGCAAAAACCAATACTATAGTACCATATAATCAGCTATTAAGGCACCTACAGGACAAAACAATTAAGTATGACATGTCCGTGAACCCTCAACCCTTCCTCTAATGTGTAACAGTTGTGTGTATATATAGGTATTGGCCATAAGTGACAACTTACTATAAGAACACATTTTGAAACAGTTTGAAATGTTTTTATCAAAGAGTACAAAAAGAACTTAGCAAAAAAAGACAAAAACAATGTACTTGTTTGAGCTAGTTATATAAGCCGTTCAAAATTAAAAAAATATCATTTTTTATCCTGGTTAGAGTATCAGTTATTCAAATTGAAAAAAGATCTTACAAATAATATCAAAGGAATTTGAAGTAATCATGACATTAGTTGTTCAATAAGATGACATTTTAAAATTTGAAATTCTTCATAAAATAAGGAGATTTAGCCATTATTTTCCTCTTGGCTCATCATAATACTAGTACAAAACAAGTCATACTTGAAATTTGAATAAAGTCCTACAGCAAAATGCCTCGAGTTTGTAGATAAAGGTAATTTCTTTGCATGGTAAGCTATTGGTTGCATATGAGACACTTAGAGTTATATTGAACTGAATTTTAAGCTTATACTAACTCGATAGTATGTTTATTTTTAGTGTCTGGCCTGCCAAATTTTGTATATCCATGCATTTAAGTTTATACATCATTAAGTTCCCTCCATAAAGTCTTTATTAATTTTTATTCGTTAATTAGTCTTGATTTAGAAGGTGGTACCTTACACTACATGGAGATAACTCTGTAAAGTCAGCCAAACGTTTTAATTTCGTTGTGTTGTAAAGGGAACATTAAGCTTCTCGGTGATAAAAATTGGTGTTTTCCAAACTGCTATATAACCAGTGTAATTTTTCTGATAACTTGAATGGTTGATTCAAAATTTTAGAAATTTTTATATTTGTGTTAAAGGGTCAAAGCTAAGACTACTCTAACACTATCTCAGGTCAAAGTAAATACTTTGTCTTAATTCTACAAAAATTAAACGAGCCAAATTAATTTTAGTGAAAGTGTTGGGTACCACCTTAGATCATTTATGATATTTTCTTAAAGAGAAATAGAATGCAAATCTTACCTTCTGCATGTTAGTTTTCGTTAATAAATAGAAATGGTAAAATACTGCACACTTCATGCGTCTATGAATAATTAAAGATCACTGTCGATATCAAATTTCACAATCATTTACCCATTTGAAACATAACACTTGACTAGTTACAAAAGTTATTATGTATAATTAGTTTATATGCTACAAGGGAAAATTGGGACATGTATTTTTCGCTTTATGTTTCAGTCCGTCCGACCCAGTGGTCCGACCATGCGTCAAGGGGATCGTTGTTTGTAATTTAGTGCGTTGGTCTATATCTCGTATCGTAAATTTTTATTGGTAGTAGGATATACTGAAATTGAATGTGTATAGTTACGATCACTTCCGGTGCTGTCGAAAGAGATCCAAAGCACTGGCATAGGATTTTTGAACGACAGCAATGATACATTTAGTACAAATTCGTGACAAATCATGAAAATTCAGCACTTCTGTGACATTTGCATTTGTCTTACCATGATGTCATTGTACATTTAGTTGAAAAGGTACATGCATATCTTCTTTTTTATATTGTACAGACAGGTCTACTACACTCTACAGCTTTCATATACAACATGTATATCATTCTAATATGACGTGCTTCTTTAGCTTTGTAAACAACACTGTGATAAAATTCTCGATAGCATATACTTAGTGCAGACTTAGAGATAAACATAATAAAACATAATAATGGCTGTTACAATATACTTCCCACGTAAATCTACATGTATTGGAACCTATTTGCAAACCCTTTGCTGATTTTATTGTTTTAAAAAGTGCAATTAAAAAAAGACAAAATAACTTTTATTCTTATCCGTATGCATACAGTAACAAAAAGAAGTAATGCACAAGGGGGTTCCGATCCCGGATCCCGCTTACTGTTTTATCAGATTTCCGTATCCCGCTTACACTATGTACGTAAGCAATTCTAATTTTTTGGTCATTTCCCAGGTCCTGCAAGACCTGATTTCCCATTTTCACGACACAATAATTTGACTTTCACGTGTCCCGCTTACAAAAAATCGTCAATCCCGCGTCACGCTTAGACCCCAATGAGACCCACGCACAAGAGCTCTGGGAAATCATCAAAATGAAAATAAAATAAAATTCCCCGTGAAAGTCTTTTTATCTTTTTGGCGCATTTAAGTCATTTCTAAACATGACGTCATACAAATGAAACCGCTAAAGTTGAAAGTTTTCTGTTACATGAACCATCGGAATTGGTATAATATTGTATTAAAACTGATTTTTGAGGTACATGTAGGTTTTGTATTATTTTCTATTCTATTGCATTATTCGCTTATTAACTCATTTCAGCAAGTCAACACGGCGGCTCCTTAGTTACAAAATGTCAACTTTTTATGAGTTACAATTTATGACAAAAATAAGCAAAGACCAATCGAAACAACATATGATTAACAAATTTAATAATACTTTTAGATATTTGGATGATATTTTGGCTCTCAATAATGATGACTTCAGTATGTATATTAATGAAATTTATCCTGTTGAACTATAGTTAATTATCCGTTTTTAGATGGTGACGTTCCCTTGTCACCATCTTACGGTGTTTATGGGCGTTTTTCAATAAAAACGTATTTTCTTGTCCCAGCCACTTTAAAAAAAATGTGTTTGATCTTTGCAAGTATTTTTTTATGCAGTCAGTACATTGAATTAGATTTAACATTTTTATGCAAAGAAACAGTTTATTTTTAGAGGGATTGATCAGGGTTCTCGCTAAGGCGAGTCCATGAGTCCTGGACTCATCAAAATCTGTCTGGACTCACCATTTTCAAAACTGGTGAGTCCACAGATGCATCAAGATTGAAATATTTTGTATAAACTGAACACAGTTAAACACAAATATCATCATTTTATAGCAAAAGTTTAAAAGTTATCTGAATTTAATGTCATTTCATTGCTCTGTTAGGCCATGGAGACTAAAATATTTCATTATATTGCAATTAAATATATTCTTCTTGCTGTTGGACTCACCATGGCCAAAAGTGACGAGCGGATCTTCAAAAATCCTTAGGGAGAACCCTGTTGATAAGATATTGACTCCTGAATGTTCCAAAACAACCAAAATGGCATGTCCCTAGACCGCCTGTTCAACATTCATACTCTAAAATATCGTAAAAAAATGAAGAAATAAATGTTTTTTTTTACCTTACATAAGTTCTTTAAATATTCAAAAGTATGTTCAGAGCCAAAATATTTTAATAAACAGCTTTTAATATAGGTTTTTTAATTTCAGAAGGTGTGTCCCTCACAAAATGTCCACTACGAAACAAAGTCATAAAAATTTGCCAATAAACAGTTCTATAAAATCAATGTAATTTTTGTTTGCAAGAGATATAAACATTAGGGTCTTACAAAAGAAGTGATGCTTTTATAACGGCAAATAAATTGTTGGTAAGAAAAATTGAGCACATCAAATGGACCAGAGTGATACCGTATTTTTGATAACGTCCACTACGAAACGGGTCAAATCTCCATCAGTATCTGGTTTTAAATTATGAAAAAAATATCAGTGTACAGCTTGATAAATGCTTTGATGAATACAATCAGTCTTGTTACTATTGCAATATAGGGATTGTGGGAAAAAAATAAAACATGCGAATACGTCCCTTACGAAACGGTCCCCTACGAAACAAGTATGGAAGAAAAACGTTTCGTAGTGGACACTACCACTACCATGCAGTCTTTTTTTAATCTTTTTTCAATTATATTCGTGCAAAACAAATAACAAGGGTTAGTTTCATGTAATTTTTATTATGTTTTTATTAACATATGATAGGGTTGATGTCAACTACGAAACTTTTTGTCCACTACGAAACGGTTTTGTCCACTACGAAACGCATCAAAATGTCCACTACGTAACATAAGTTGAACCTTCATATGTGAAGTACTGTCTAACCTTTATCGATAAAAATGGTTTTCCAATTTAGAAAAAAATGATATTTTTCTAGTATTTAAAGTAAATAAACTGGAATGTCTATAGGAAACATTTAAAATTACAAAAAATATGTGTGTTTAGAAGAAGTTTCGTAGGGGACAAAAGTCCCCTACGAAACAGTACACAAATTGTGAAAATAATATCATTTTAAAGACTATTTAAGATTGCACTTTTTGTTTACAAACAGGTCTATTATAGAGGTATTCAAAATAACTCTTGAAATTAAATTTTAGACAAGTTGATTTTCCATTTTTTTTAGGTCTGAAAATAACTTTTTTATTGAAAAACGCCCTTATATATCTCAACTTGTACGATTCGCTCGTGTTTGTAACAATGTTTTAGATTTTAACAAGAGAAATTTATGTATTACTGAAAAATTATTGTTAGAGGTTAAAAATAATTATTGTCACCGTTAATTTTGAAAAAAAATATTGTGAATCATCAAAATCAGTTGAATATTTTTATTGTCTAAAAGAAAGTGTAGATTTTATTGTCATGTACCATCAATTATTACTGTTCAAATCCTTTGACAAGAATGTTTACCATTATTTGTCATGAAGGTACCCACATTTATGACCCTCATGATAGAGAATTTTCTTAAAAACTGTTTAAGATTAATGTGGAATTTAATCTTAAATGATTGGTTTTACTGATCAAAACTTACTATAAGTACAGAAAAACACATCTAATAACTAGGAGGATTGAGCTTTTCGGTTTGATACAATGTCAGCCATTTAAGTTTTGTAAAGTTCTAGAAAACTTGGCAGGGCTCCAAAGTATCTATTCCACCTTGCAGAAGTTCTACTGGAATATTTGTTATAAACAATGTCATAGTATCTGTTCCTGTTGAAACAGATATTATATACCCTTTATTTCGTATTAAAGAAACAAATACTGTAATAATATTTGTTCCAATGGAAATAATATAACAGAATATTTACTCCACTTGTCAAGTTGAAACTTATATTAATACAAAGGAACTTCATTCCATGACAATTCAAAATTACTTGATCTTTCATGGATACTTGAAATATTAGAAACCATGCTATAATCTCCTTAATTTTTCATTATTAGTTCAAGGTGCATAAGACAAATGTTATATAAGAACTCTTTCAACATGTTCAATGGAATTAATTTTATATCTTATTTTTTAGAAACAATGGACAGACAGATGCAATCACACTTTACAGCCACCCTCAGCCATAGCTTTAGTATGCCTAGCTTGGCTGAGGGCAGTGAACCTATTTCTGAAGTGGAGGAAATCAATGAGGTAAATTAATTCTCAGCCATTTTTTTAACACTCACCCCTCAACCGTTAAATCTTACAGACTGGTACCCTATAGTGTTCACTAGCCTGCCAAAGCTGAGTTTGTGAGTTTGAAATTTCTTCCTGACATGTACAACATTGTTTTCTATTGAAGATCATGATTCTCTCTTCAATTTGTGGACTTACCTCCTCCTTAAATAATAAATGGGACCCTTGATAAAGCAAAGAGAGCTGCAAGTGGCATTTAACACATTAATTCTGTCAGTCTAATTGATTCCTTATTAACATAACACAGTCTGAGTCAAGTTTATGTCACCAACTATATTAATATCCATAAAGTTACTTACATGTAGTACTAAAAGATATATAGAAATTACATGTAATAAAAAAAATTGTCAGATTGATGGAGAACAAAAAATGAAAATGACATGTAATACAATTTCATGCATCTGAATCGCTTTTCTTGATTTACCTTTATAAGAAACACTCAAAACTGAATATTTGAAAGCAAAGGATATATAAGAAGCGAAAAACAAGTTGAAGAGCTGTATTACCAAAAAGGACAAAAAAATTGCTAAATCCCTAAATAATTAAGGGAGTTCGCTTCTCTGTTTCAAAGTAATTAACTTTTCAAAACACTAGTTTATATTGATAAGGGATTAATACACGGAATCCAAAGAGCAAAAAAAAATTATAGGTCACCGCATTTGTTTTCAGGATATTAGCCATTGAAATTTTGGAGGGAAAATAATCTCTCTTGACTTTTCATAGCTTTATCATTGTCAGGTTGAAGTTCTTAAAACCTGTTTAAAAATAATTAAAACTATAATACTTTTACAGATGGCTTATCATTATACATATAAAAGATTTACAAAAAGAAAAATGGGGGTTACCGGGCAAATTTTTTTAAGGCATGCAAAGGATAAAACCAGAGGATTCTGAAAATCTGACAAAGAATCCCAAACATGGCAAGCCAGCTTCCTTAAATCAACATGAAGTTCCAACACCAAATTGTAAAGAAAAGTTATGTCTCTTTCAATTTCAAATTGATAGTGTATATATAGTATGATTGCTAAGGTCAAATTCTATGAAACACTATGAATGTCATGGTTTTCATGAATATGAATTTACTTCTAATGACAACCAATGTAAGGTTGTTTTTTATTGTATAAATTGCCATTTACAGATATATCATTGTCAAATATCAAAAAAAAATCAGATAAAGAATTAAATACTTCAATCTGATCCAATTGCTTAATTTCTGTTGATTTTTTTTATTTATTTCAGATTAAATCACTTAGGGAAATGGGAGACCAAGCTATGCAATTACAAGACTTTACTGTAGCCATAAAACGTTACAATGAAGCTTTGGAAATTGATGATAAAAACATGGAGGTTTTATTTGCAAGAACTAAAGCTTTTCTAGACATGGGAGATAACTCTATGGCATTGAAGGATGCAGAGAATTCAATAAACATAGAACCTGACAACCCAGAGGTTTGATTTTTCTTAATTAACATGTATATGGTAAAATCTTAAAACTTGATTTTAGACTATAAAGGATAAATATTTAATATTGAAAAATGTTTTTATTGGTAAAATTTCTGTTAAAGGGAGGTAATTGTCTTAATTTTCATTTTGACATATACTGTATGAAGTTGCATTATCACATAAAAAAATTCTGATTAAATAAACATGAAATTAATTTCTTTACAGGCATACAGACTTTATGGCTTGACTTTATGCCAAGTTAACAATTATAGAGATGCTGTCTCAGCATTTTTGACTGCACTTGACCTTGACCCTGACAATGCCGATGACCTTACAGACCACATTGCAGAAGTTGCTGAACATATATGTCATATTCCAAAAGATGTTTTAGAAAAACTAGAAGGTAAATATATTTCATAAAAATTTTCAACATGTTTTTTGGAGGGTGAAATACAAATGTATTTACCATTTACGATTGCATTAGTAATGATTAAAGACTGGTACTTGTAAAGTAATATTTGCTCTTGAAAATTACATATTAGAAAAAAATTGACAATTACATATATATCATGTATATTTGGCAAAACAAAATACAAATTATATTTTATTGTACCTAGGATTTCCCAATTGATGTATCTTTTACCCTAATCCAATATGTTTAAGCGTGAGACAAAAACAATTCCTACAATTTTTGGAAATTTAAAAAAAATACCTCTCAAAACAAATGTTTAAGGTCACAATGACCATGACAGGTTGTCCCAAATGACCTCTGGTCATCCAATGGCAGTTCAGTCATGAAAATGAGATTGTAAATTAGTGTAAACTAATTTTACAACCCTTAACATTTTTTATCAGTTATATGTTTTCTTTTTATAGAAATGGACAGTTACAAAAAGTTAAGTGAAATTGGTGTACATCTTTTCCAAGCTAAAAGATATGACTTCTGTATAACGATTTTGGAAGCAGCTCAGAAGTTTCAAACAAATCAGAAAGGAATAACAATGAGGATATTATTGACTTTAGCCAATGCCCACTCTGCTTGTAAACATAATGAACAGGCCATTTCTATATACCAGGAATGTCTGTCCACTGCAATTGCCACTCACGAACAGATTTACCAGACAAAGTCGCTTGTGAACATTGCAACTCTTTATCTGGAAAACAGAGACACTCATCAGGCTATAGTATTCTATGAAAAATTATTACAATTAGAGGCGGAGCTTGAAGAGGAGGCTGGGTCACAGAGAGAACTCCCAGATTTCTGGACAAAAGAACTCCAGTGTGGTTTGCGTCTCAATCTGAGTATTGCTTATAAAACAATCGGACAGATGCACCATGCAGAACATCATGCCAGAAAGTATATATCCTTGTTAGAACAATTTAAACTTGAAGGTCGAATAAAATCAGAGTCATACCACAATACAGGCATGTTGAATGAAATCCTTGGAAACTATGATGAAGCTATGAAAAACTATAATTTGTATTTACAATCTTCTAAACGCAATAAAGATAGAAAAGGAATGGCCCAGGCTTATGGATGTTTAGGTAAGTGTTTATGCCGCATTGAGAAACTGGAAGCTGTGTATAACATATCATGAGCAGTATATATCCATGGCAAAGCGTTTTAAAGACACAAAGATGACTGTTATGGCATGTGAGATGTTAGCTGACACATACCTCATGAAGGAAGATTATGAAAAGGCCATTAAAGTGTATAAGCAGATGCTGAATGCTGCAATTAGAACAGACTACAGAAGCAGAGCTACAGCTTTATGTAAAACTGGCAATGTTTACAGAGAGATGAAAAGATATCAGCATAGTTTATTTTTCTATGAACAAGCATATGATCTTGCTGATGATATGGAATATTATGATATACTTAAAATATGTCAGTATAACATAGCATGCATACAACAACATTCCACACAGCTTAAGGATATTGAACAAGCTCGGCAATATTTTGAATCACTGATTCCTTTCTATGAGACAAAGATTAAAGAACATCATGATGAAGATACTTATTGTCCACCTGACTATGAAAAACAATTGACTGAATGTTATGATGGGATGCAATGTGTTTTGAGCAAGCTGGGTAACAAAAACGAATGTTTACAGTTTGCAGAAGCATATCGTAGGAGATACATTACAAAGATGCCAGGATATATAGGATCACAGATTGGTCCACATTTAGATTCCGTAGAACATATTACCCTGATTGTCAACCAACAGAATGCCAATGTTTTATATTATTCCTTACTACCCAGTAGACTGTTGATATGGGTTTTACTTCCTGGTCAAGGTGTTGTCAGATTCTATTCTGGGAGAGCGGAAGAGGATGAGGGCATGATAGAACAGGTGGGTCATTCAATCAATGTTGATAGAAATAAGAAAATGTCAATGAGACAACCATGTGAGGAACCAGAACTTTTTATAAGGGGAGGGCACTGACTGACCTAAAGAGGAGGGGGCGCTCTAGTCACACTATATAATCAAACAAATTTTTCCCACAAAAGGCTCCCCCCCTGGTGCCACTCTCCATAAAAGTCACTCTGTGTAATAAGTAAACAATTCAACACTGAGTCTTGGCTCCCACCAAATTTTGTTGAAAAAAATCATGACCTTTCATACTTTGAACACGTTGAAATTGATATCTAATGCAATTTTGTTTTTTGGGGGAAAGGGGGGGGAGCAGACACCATTTGCAATGATATATTTCTGCCTCAGCGGTAGAAACAGGCTCAGTAGGTCAGATTTTTTATGTCAAACATATGGTTGGTTTGGAGGAAGGACACACACATAAATATTTTATATAGGCTTAATTATGAGAATTAAAGTACTTTTATACTTTATTTGTTTTTTATTTTAAAGATACATGTACATGTACCAATTGCTTGAATATGAATTTTTGGATTTGACAGTTGTAGGAAAATAATCTTGCATTTTAATTGCTGTAAGAAATTAAAAATGAATTTTGGGTTTTTCAAAGCACCATTCCCTTTATATAAGTTGCCTCTATTGAATATTTTTAAAACTTCAGGTTACATAGGTACTTAAACATTTAAAAAAGTTGAAATATGATTGGTTAACTCCTTGTGATGACTATTATCTTATAAGCCACGAAATGCAATGCTAAATTTTGTTTGTCGTACTGGGAAGGAGAAAACTTTTTTTCAGCCAAATTATTTCTTTATTTAAAACAAAGATAAATTCTGCTAAATATTTTGAATAGTGCAAATTTAACAAACACTAACAAGGGTAAACAAAAATGGGGGTTCATTCATTTTCGTGGGTATCAATGTTTGTGGATTGAAGAAAACGTACACTTTCGTGGATATTTAATTTCGTGGTTTTGCCAAAGTCTGTAAACAAGCCAATTGAACATTTTTAATTCGCGTATCTTTTTAATTCGTGTACAAACGAAGTCCACAAAAATTAGTATCCAACTGAAATTAATGAATCCACAGTATATCAGCATAACATTTTTGGTGAAGTTAGTTATGAGTATCTCTCCGACGAAGTTTAATATAAATTTTCAAAGATTGTGGTTGTAAATTTGTAATTTTGATTTAAACATAATCATTGTTGCTTATTCATAGGGCTTAAAATGTAGTTGACACAACTCAAGTGTAGCTTTTCATTAGTTATTTTGTCGAATTTAGTCATTTATGATGATGCAAATAAAATCATTTCATAATTTGATTATAATTTATGAAAATAGAAATAAGAAAAACACCGGATTCCAAGAAAAGTTTAAAACGGAAAGTTCCTTATCAAATGGTAAAATCAAAAGCTAAAACACATTAAACGAATAGAAAACATCAGCGATATTTCTTACTTCGTACACGCATTTCTTTATGTACAAAATGGTGGATCAAATCTTGTTTCATAGCTAGCTAAACCTCTCACTTATCATGAATATCAACCCAATTAAATGGCATGACAGTCAGATGAAGTTTGAGTTCCCTGCTAGAATCATCCAGTATCGACTGAATAATATGGAAACCTTTAGATAGTTATTAGGAATTTAGTTATACTACTTTTGCTTTCTTCTTTTAATTTAGACGTCCCTGCTAATGCAGGTAAAATCAGTTGCATGATAAATTGGTTGTTTTTCTAAACGCAGCTTTCAGCCCTTTTAGCTAAATTATCTCGTTCAGCTGCCTTTGCTTTATGAAGTCAAAGCGGTCTGATGAAAACACCGACATTCGTCAAGAATACTGAGTTGATACATTTCTCTTTGTCTCATTTACATAATAAAGACACCGATACCTAGGATTTATTACAATAAATAAGTGACTAACACATTCAAATCTTGTCATCCCTTCAATTTGCAAGTCATATTGTTTATTTCAGACACTTACTAGTTATGTATTCGGATTAAATGTTATCGAATTAAATCTTGTGAATGTATATAACAAATATTAATTAACTTTTATTACGAAATATAAAAAAAAATTATCAATGAAATATACCATGTACTAATGACAAATAAATCTTTATAATCTTGAAATGAGATTTGTAATAGCAGCTGAGGAATCTTTAATTTGACAAGTCATAATATCTAAGTAATTTCCTTTCTAAAAATAAATATTAATAAAAGACATAATCGTGTCAATATTATTTTGTTGTATAATGGCTATAACTTTTAAACAATTTCTGATTATATATATATATATATATGTTTATTCCGTTTTTTTTCGCTTAACTTCTATTTAATCTTATTTGAATCTGTAAAATGTTTTGTGACATGTCATTTGTCTTTTTTTTGTGTTTTGTTTTCACGATAACTATTATTCTGATAATATAGTGTTGTCAAATATTGATCATATGTTATAGGTACATTAAATCTTTTAAAATATATAATTGGCCTATTCTAAATTACTAGGATATTTGGTAAAAACATATTACCAGACACATCTGCTTTACGTTGAAAATCTAATTTTTATCATAGCGATCATTGGTATAATTTTGTCTCAATGATTTACGAAGACTATATTCATTGTGACCCACATTTGATATTACCAAAAGCTGTGTTTAAATGAATCTATTATATATACAGTCCGCCAAAAGTTAAGCACCACCGACATGTAACTGGCAATGTTGTTTAACTATTGCGAAAAAAATATTTATATTTGGTGTTATGAATAGCCTTTAACATACATATTGTTGGTCCACCTACTCAACTGCAGTTTCAAGGTGTGTATACGATTACCGAAAGGAAGTAAATCCAATTGTAGCGATTTAATAATGCTTTTGTAAGTTTCATGTTTTGACGATTTGTTTGATAAAAGTGTTTGTTCTTACACTAAATAAATATTAAATCTATTTCATGTATGTCTTTGTAATCCCATTTGATTGTCGGCGATTTTGACCTTGGTTTACAGGTAAGCTTTGGATATTTAAATGAAAAAAAACAAAAAATACTAATGGTGTAATCGTTTTAATTTACCATCAAGATAAAGTGATAAAAACACCGGCATAAAAAAGGTTTTCAAAAGGAAGCGTTTTTTTAACATAATTGCTAATGCCCGTGTTAATTTTCTTTATTTTATACAGATTTTTCTTATCACAATGTGTTATGTACCTTAAATAAACATTTAATAAAAGAGGGACGAAAGATACCAAAGGGACAGTCAAACTCATAAATCTAAAACAGACTGACAACGCCATGGCTAAAAATGAAAAGGACAAACAAACAACAGCACACACCACACAACATAGAAAACTAAAGAATACACAACACGAACCCCACCAAAAAACTAGGGGTGATCTCAGGTGCTCCGGAAGGGTAAGCAGATCCTGTTCCACATGTGGCACCCGTCGTGTTGCTTATGTGATAACAAATCCGGTAAATAGTCTATTTCGGTAGGTCATATTCATGAAAGGGAAGGGGATTGTAGTTACGACGTAAGGAACATATCCGATAGCATTTGTGAAACGGTTATTCCATAACGGTCAACCAACTCGTGATGGCGTCCGTAAAATTTACGAAGGGATGATTTCAACTTCACCATTTGGAACTCTTGGTTTAACAGCTTCCTTGTGAGCAGCAATCCTCTATCAAAAAAATCATGATAGGAAATGCAAGCACGGGAATATCGTATCAATTGGGAGATATATACCCCGTATGCAGGTGCTGCTGGCATGTTGCTACTTAGAAATGTAACGTTCACATTTGGAAAGCTGAAATCATCTCTTTTGTCGTAAAGTTTTGTTTTTAACCGACCCTCATTTTTCAATTTCTAGATGTAAGTCAAGATATGAGGCCGACTTAACTGTATCTGTAGTATCCTTTATCTCTAACTCAATTGGATAGATGTGTTCAACATAGTCACCAAATTTTGAATTATTTAGTGAAAGAACATCATCTATGTAGCGAAAAGTAGATTAAAGGATATTGCTAACTTCTTGTCTTTCTTCCTAAGAAGTTCCTGCATAAAGTCAACCTCATAATAATAAAGAAACAAGTCGGCAAGTAGAGGTGCGGCACAGTTTGTTCCCATTGGAATCCCGACAGTCTGTAAAAAAACACGTTCTTCGAACGTAACAAATATGTTGTCAATCAAGTAATCAAGCATCTTGATAATATCAGTTTCAGAGAAATTTTTTTCGAATCAGCGTGATCCTTTACAAAATCGGATTTATCCCTCCCTAAAACAAGATACTTGTATCTACGTTAATAAGATGTTTTCTACCTTGATACATTAAAATAATTCTAATTACAGATGATTACTGGACTCTGTTATTTTTTCTAACGGTGTGACAACCGATATTAACCTTATTGTAATGATATAACCATTATCAACAATATATAACGCTCATTGAATGTAAACGTGTTACGGATGAGTCCCAATTGTCGATCTAGAAACGTTTCTGACGTTTTTAGAAAAAAAGAAAAAGTCCTGGTATCAGAATGGTGAGCGATTCCAAAAGAACATGCAAACTGATCGAAAAGTAGAAAATAAACTAATACGGCCAGAACAAAAAACAAAACATAGAAAACGTAATACTTACCAAAACGAACCTCCAAAAAAACAAAATGATATCATAGGTTTCGGAAGAGAGATCAGGGTATCAGTCCTACTCTAAGTAACCATATGGCTAGCTTAGACAAAAGAACCACGAAAGGAATATTCTGGTATTAATTAATTAACTAAGCGTGGATTACTCTTCGCCTTGAAAATAAATTCTTCGTATGATTCCAAGGAACAGCAATATCAAGTTCACCACTTCATAGATATAAGAAGTTGTGGTATGAATGCCAATGATAAAACTCCTTTCATTCACAATCAGCAAAATTAAAAAAAAATAGCTTATATGTACATAATCTCATGGCTCTTTACTTTATAAATAATTCATTTTCTATTGTTTACCTACAAAGCATCAGAAAAGTCGGATCTGAATTAATAGATCATGACAATTTGCTATCACTGTATTAAAAAAAATATTGTGAATATATTGTGTTTTGTTTTAAATTTTACAACTATAGATATCATTCTGAATTGTCTATTGCTTTGTTTGAATGAATGATGTGTTCTTCAATTTAATGAATTACTTAATTAAAAATTGCAGACTAAATCCTTAGTATATAATTTAAGCTGTATTAATAGGTATTCATTAACGTGAACAATTATTTACAGACTGTTTTAGATTGGAAATATTTTCAATCGTCGCTTTATGTCTAACAATATACAAGTGGTCAGTTACGTTATGATGCGATGAACAATCTTTATGTATTAGTTGTTAAATGTAGAAATTATGACAGGAACAAAACACCACTTACAATAAAAGAAATACGGCTATTCACGGTTTGTACTTAGCTGTACTATTTTTGTCATATTTTACAGCATCTGTATTTTTGGGACACTCCACATATTTATTACATTTAATTATATCTGTATCTAACCAACTGTCAAAAAATTTAATTTATCGATTACATTTTATTTCGCCAAAAGAACATAAATAGCTGAAAATTGACAAGCTTGTTCATGTTGTTGGAAGAAACATAGTATTATTTTATAAAATTGATAACCTTTTCATGATCGATGTGACCCCAAAAAATAAACTATTTGATTATTTATTTTATATTACTAGCAAATATTGAAGCACCTGTTTAAACCTAATACGTTCATGATATTATGGACATTTTTTGTGTATGCATTAGTAAGTTACACTTACTTTCAAGGTAAAACGTATTAATAAAATATACAAACGGCTTTCTAAATGTTATTTTACCCCAACACCATCATGTTTAATAATCAACTTGCATTGCATACTAATATCCAAAAGAGATCGTGTTAATTGTATCAGTGGCATTAAAGATCTTATGTGTGCATACGTTTGTATCATATTTAAAACTTAGAATTTTTATTTTAAAATTCAAACTTAAGATCTCTCGTCCTATATTTAAACATCATATTCAAAGGCATCAGATTTTTTTTTACAATTTTGCCGCGATAGGTCAAACACTCTGCAATCAACTATGGTATAGAATTATTTTCATATATTTTAGATGGTAAATTTTAGGTTATAGTTAATTTGACATTTGACAAAAAGCTGAGAAAAATTGTAGAAGATTTGTTTTCAAAACTGTGAAGCGAATTTATATTAAAGTCTACTTTTAATTGCCTTACCAAACTAATATAAACGGCAGTTGTTCAAGAAGACTACAAATAAATTCTAATTTTAATTGTATCCATATGAAAGGTTCTTTCACGTTTAACTGTAAATATATGTGTTAAGCTAATTCACTTCATCATGTGGTATAAGTAGTAAGAAAGTGTACACGCAATTGTATATATTTATTTTAAATCACAACTCATTTTCTTTGATGCAAAGTTTACTCATTTAATCTGGAAAGGTCGGAAACTCGACCTCATAGATGTAAAATAAGAACTCTTACAAGAAGATGGAGGCGATTAAAAGTGCAACATTTCTGCGAATGTTAAAAAGCAACCAGGTACGTTGTTATCTTAATAACGTGTTATAATATTCTTTTATTCGCCTTAGTAAATTATTACGCTTACAGTTAAGTCTTTTTTAAGTAATATCCATTTGACGTGGCTCGGTACTTATACCTCTCATCATTGTGTCAGTGTGCTATGGTAAATCTGTGTATTCTTGTTTCTATTTTTTGCTTGACTCTATTGTCTATTTGACTTTATGTTTTTCTTTGTCAAATATTTGTTTGTTCTGAACGTGATTATAACAAAATGTTGACTGCTGTTATTCTATTTTTTACATTTTTACATATAACGTCTGTTTGTTTTGTTCACACATCATTGTCAATATAATGGAATTTTAGGCAACTATCATACAAGTGAGAGGTTTAGCTTACTATAAAACCAGTTAGAAATATGACAGTTGTTATACATTCGTTTGATGTGTTTGAGCTTTTTATATTGCCAATTGCTTTGGGACTTTCCGTTTAGAATTTTCCTCGGGGTTGGTAATTTTTGTCATTTTACTGTTTTTCAATTTGGTCATAGCCCTTTCATATTAAGTTGTTTTAAGATATGATCATCAATCTGACAAAGAAAAAACATTCATTTGTGTTTTTGCCCGCTGAAAAAAAAATAAAGTATTTAACAATTTCACTGAAAGCTTAGCGTACAGGGCTAATTTTAATGATAGGGTTTCTTTTTTTTAATTATGAACTGCTCTAAAATGAATGTAAGACATTCTGACAGAAATTAATATTGACATCAGTTTAGATCACTTAGATTAAATGTAATTCTTGCGCTTGATTTCATGAAATACTTTGTAGAGTGTAACTGCTAACTTGTTTGGCTAATAAGCTTATGTTTCCTAATTGTATAGTTTATGTGATATAAGTACACACACCATCAGAAAATAGTTGACCGTTTCAGCTTATTTGTTTCACATATTACTGCGTAAATATGGGAATATTCGTTTTTAACATACTGTTACTTTAGCCTTTGTATGTTCTTCTATTGATTCAGTGCTACGTACCCAACGAACAATTAGTTGATACATTTCACATTATGAAAGAACAATTACTGTATCATTACTATGAACAAACCAAAAACTATAACAACAGTAAGGCATTTACGTCTGCTTAGTAAACACCTATAAGTTATTTAAGAATGTAGTATAAGCTATTAAAAAATTTATAACAAATTTAATCTTTTGCCATTGTAAATCTGACATGATTTAAGTTTAAATCTAAACATGAATGCAAAGTTATCGATCATTAATTACTGGCTAATAAATAAGTTATGAGATATATAACATATGTACAGCAGCCAAGTAATTTTAAATTTTGTCGAGTCATGATACATTGTAATACTGAAGGTTTTTTTTATGGTTTTCTTTCGTATTTCCTTGATGAAACACTATATGTCTTGTATACCTAGCTTATCATGATTTTTTAATTACTCAGTTCATTTTTTCTGTTTATTGGTTTAATTATCCGTATGGAGTCTATTCGCCATTTATTTTTTACTGTATGATGTTGTGTTTTTTTCTTTGACCTATTTGGAAATTCAAGCTATACTGACATATAAATGGAAAACAAATATAATACAGAGCAACACACAAAAATCGCTGAATTACAGGCATGGATCATATGCATACAGAATTTTTAAGGAGAAGGGGGTTAAGCAATTTAGCTCGCTTTCAACTATTCCCGAACAATGGACAGAGTTATATTGTTCAGTAGATGGCACCATAAGACCAAACAATAAAAATACTTAGGCTTTTCTACCTCAGGAATAGATTACCTTCGCTGTATTTGGCAAAACTTGTAGGAAATTTTGGTACTCAATGCTTTTCAACTTTGTTCTTTATTTGGCCTTTAAACATTTTTTTATTCGGCTGTCACTGATGAGTCTTCCATAGACGAAACGCGTGTCTGGCGTAAATATAAAATTTCAATCCTGGTTTCTATGTTGAGTTTATTTGAGAAGTTTAACTCGTCAGATCGATACAAATCGCAAAACCAACTCACAAAGACATCAAACACACATCGTACAGACATCGGATAACTTACAATTACTAAAAGCTAGGTCAAATTCAATTACCAATTGATGATAAAGCCAAGTATTTTTAAAGAAAAGAATCTATGTGATATTTTGAAATATTTTGTTTGGCTCTTTTTTTTATCTTATTTGTTATGAATATTTGAGGTTGATTGTCTCAGCCTATTCATTTATGATCATTAAAATTAACATAATTTTAAGTACAAGGCATATTATGACATTTTACTTTTGCCTTTTGGTACTTAAAAAGGGATCATACCACAAGTATCATAAGTATCTGTAATACTAATCTAGAAGCCTCCTACCTAATTTCAGATTATTTCTGACGTAAACTCCATTGATAAATGCTTCATTTGTATTCTGGTCACATATGAACGATAACAGTAAGCATGTTCTGTATATGAATCCGAATGTCAAAAGATTTATGATATTCAGTGCAAGTTGAGAACGTGGAACTAGGTATGATACGGACAGAACTGTTGCAAGGCAATACCTCACATATGGACCTTTCAGAAACTTATTTTTAGTGTTCTTCCACGTGATAAAGTCATCTTAAATCACAATACCAATCTAACGTCCCATGTCAGTGGCATATGCATAATATGGCACACCTTGCACCGGCAAATATATAAATCATTATGGATCTTTATGAAGGAGTAGAGGATATAAAGAGTCTATGTCGTTCATCTAAATCTTCAAAAATGTCTACTTTGTTTTATAGTAGAAATCATTATAGAAGGGGAGGGAATAACTCTATTCATTGTTAACTAGCTGATAATTTCAATCATGTTACCATATTTGCCTATCTTGTCTTCCAAATAATTTTTAAAACATGTTTATCCATCTGTTCATAGCTTCTGATATTATAAAAGACATTCCCACTCACTCCAACCGCACCCTCCCAAAAGAAAAACCAAAACAAAACCACCAAAAATTGTTTCCATGCTCATTATTTTAAAAACTAACAGTTTCTATCCATCTATTAAAGTTTGGAGATAATAGGCAAAAAAGCAAAGCATCGCGAATAAATGTCAGTTAACAAGTTAAAGTGCAATAACTTCATAAGGTGTTGACTGACAATTGATTATATAATTTGTTTGTAGATTTTGACCTGCGGATCCTTTTTGTTAATACGATTTTTGTTTATCAATTTTAAATTAGTAAAAAGGATGGTTTTAGTGTCATATATAGAAGATAGATCTAATCAATTTTGACTTTTTGTTTTCGGCTGATTTTTGTTAAAATAAATACAGCATTCAGGATTATGGCCGAATTTGGTAAAATTTTGCCATTTCGATCCAATATATAGATTGTCTTGATAAAGTAAACGAACGACACACGAAGACAGACGACGGCCGCTAGTTGATGGCAAAAGATTACACTGGTTTTTTTCAGGGTTTTTCTTACACTCAATAACCATTTTATTTATGAATTTTCATACACAAATTTAAAGATATTAAAATCCACGGCTACAAGAAAAGTTTCGTGTGGGGTACGTAATGAAGGGGGAAAATCGTTTTCAAGTAGTTAAAGGTTGGAACGTATTAAATTATCAACTTTTTAAATCTAGGCGTCTTCCTAAATAGTTACATTATTTGAAGAATTGCGATTAATGGTAGATGTTTTTTTTATTGTTTCTGTTTAATGTATTCACCATTTTTGGAAAATGACGCAGTCATTGTTCCATAACTGCCGACCTGAACTTCATTACATTTCTCTGCCTACCGCGCTTGGTTTCGTATTTACTATTTTCCATACAAACTGGAATCTGCTTGTGTTATCATTATGCATCATTGTGTAGTATTAAATCAGCCAGGACCCAGTTTACACTGGTTTCTGCTTGTATTCCACTACACTCGAACAAAGTGTTGTAGTTTGACGGGAACCAGTTTTAGAATTTGTAAACTACAAAACGTAATCGGTTATTGTTCATTCCGTTTTGGTGTTTCATACCGACTTATATGGTTTGAATAAGCTTAAGACCCTTCAAACATTAATGTGATAGGTATATTAAAGACTGTTTTACAAAAGGATTGAACTGTTTTACTTTCAAAGTCGTACTATAGGGATATCTGTCATATACGGATTTCCACTCTCTCTCACCGGTTAATTTCTTCTTTTACACGTGCTTTTGAAACTTCCTGTTTAAACATCGCAAGTTTTAAAATTGTTTTTGAGTGAATTAAACTTATTTTAACAATCATGAAGCGTTCCAGAATCATTTTAAAGCAGTTTCTTCTTCTCTTTGATGATGGAAAATAGGTTTTCTCAAGAAAATACCGCAAACGATCGCAGAGGAATTGAAACGTACAAGTCAAGTCGGCACCTGGTTAAATTGGCATCTAGTCAAATCGGCACCTATTCGACGTCAATTCGGCATCCAATAATATTTGTTATAATATTTTCTATTCAATTAATTAATTACTGTTACCAAGTACATAGTGAATATGTTGTTGTGTATTTTGGTAAACAACGAAACGAAAGTGAATATGTTAAGTGTATAAAGGTAAACAACGAAGCCCTTACCAAAGCTGTTGTTTTAACAATAAGACAATTTGTCTAATTGTATTATTAAAATAAAATGGAAAACTATGAGTCCCTTTCAATAAATCAAACTTTCATGCCAAATAATTAGCAAATTTAAGGTGTTTTTTTTTCAGTAAAGTTTAAACAGCATTAAACCAACAATCCTGTAAAATGCTCAACTGGTTAAAATAATGCAGAAAAATACCCAATATCTCATGTATTAGTCCAAATAATTATGACGTCTGTCAAGGCTATTTTATTATTTTTCTGGGACGCCTTCCTTCGACGTTCGTAGGAAGGCGTCCTAGAAAAAAATTAACATAGCCTTGCGGTCATAGGAAGGTGTTCCAGAATAAAATTAAAAAAGCCTTGCCAGACGTAATAATTATTTGGACTACTCATATATATATATCATTAAAAATACACCAAAAAAGTCATTTAGTTGAGAAAAATAAATATATACAAAATGTACATGAACACCCAAAAATGTGAAAGTTAGTATTCAACTCTTTTTGCTTAAATACTGAAAAAAAATCTGGCAACCCCTTTCTTATTTTTACCCTATTGCTTAAAATACTGTTAAAAATATATATTTAACATGGGTGACGAATTGACTATATCAGGTGTCGATTTTAACCAGGTGCTGATTTGTCCATGTGCCAATTTAACTAGGTGCCGGTTTGACTAGAATTCTTTGACAATTTTAATTCAAATTCAAGTTGAATAATTGGAAAATCATGGTTGTTGTTTTAAATTGCTTTGGTGTAAATACTGAATGTATTTATAGCTTGGTATGAGTAAAACATTGAAGATTTTAAAGGAAAAAACACAAAAGATAATTGTTTTTAACAGCTTGGTCCCTTTGATCTGAAACAACGAAACAATAAAACATAGAAACCAAAATATAGCAATCCACTAATATAACCAAAACATGATAAAATTTATTCAACACACAGAAACAAACATAGTCAGAATCTCACTTCATTTGAAACAAGTCAATGAAACAAGTTATAGCAATAACTAACCAAAACATAATTAAGAGTTATTCAACACAAAATAAAACGTTGACAAAATACCACTTTATTTAGAAAGGATTATTATTATTTTTAGCAATACCCTATCCAAAACATGATTAAGATTTATTCAACACAAAAACAAAATTGCTGTCTCACTTTATTTTGAGACAATGACAACAATTATACTTATAAGAAAACACTTGCTTACAGAGTTATTAAACACAAAACCAATTAAGATTGGGTGCGAACATGTAGGGTGTGAAAGTGAAAGGGGGTGAAAATGAGTGGGCGCAAACATGAATGGAAGCGAACGGACCCGGATTCAGACTATGTACCAGTGAGAAATATACAAGCCTTTCTACGGTATTTATTTGTACAATTCAGCTAGTCTTGACCTATTCATTTGTCTTAAAAAACCAGCCAGTTGTCACCTTCACTTCACACACACACACACATATACGAATATCAATTATATGCTCACCATACATGTTGCATTGTTAAACTAATTACGGTATGTGAAAATCAAGACTTGCATAAAAACTATCCCAATATTAGAGACAGTGGTGTCATTTTTCTTCAGAGCTTTCAGCTCTTTGATTATATTAACTAGTGACAATTTAGAAATAGACAAAGTGTGTAGACACCTATCTTTTGTTGAAAAATATACTATATATTGCCTTCTCGATATGTCATTGGTTTGTTTTTGTCGTTTGATCGTTTGATTGACGTATAATCCTCGACATAACATTATTATTGAAATCTATATTCCTTGGTTGTTTCAATTTTTTTTAATTGTGATCCAGTTTTATTCATACAGCTGAATATCGATCGAAAAGCCGACTGGAAAAACAAAATAAAAATCAATTTGCGGTAACATTTTTTTTTTATGGGGATAGTGTTTCACTAGATTTTAAAATCACTATTGAATTATCAACAAGTTGGATCAGTTATTAATGTGACATACATGCAACGGATACAGATTATAATTTACATTTTTGGCTAAATAAAAGAAACAGTAGTATACTGCTGTTCAAAAATGATTTCTTTTACACACACTATATACAAATTTCAATAAAAATGTGAAAAGTTGTAGTAAATCAACGGGTGTCTTTTAGGTGTCAATATCTATGTTTTATCACTAAATGCGGTAAATTCCCCATGTGGTCATCTAATATTCCTTCGTGTATTTAATTTTTTCAAAAGATTTATAATTTGACACTTTGTTTGATAAATGTGTTTGTTGCTTTATCAAGATCTTAAGTTTTATACGGTATCATGTATTTTTTGTTTATTTCATATGGTTGTAGGGGATTTAGATCTTACTTGCAAATATGCAATATATGTTTGTTTATTTATGCCTCTCAATTTAATACCAAAGCAAATAATTCAAATAACTACATTTACGATTTAAATAACATTATTTTGACATAATCTCATATTAGAAATCTTTATAAGTTTGTTCAAACATCCATAAAAGTTTTATGTATTGTCTTTTTATCTTAACTGTACTAATGATAATGTTTGACACAATTCCTAAGTATATATTTTCCATTAAAGGAAAAACGTTGTGATCGTGAAAAAACAACTTAAGAACACTTAGTTTTCAATAACTGGAACAATACTTATTTCCATTACCATGATTACCGATTAATTTTTGCAAACATTCACCTAAATTATATGGAGCCGCAAAGATAACTATTTAGACGTCTGCAAGAAGGTGTTCAAAGATAAAAAAAAAAAAAGATAATTAGCGATTAATTATAAATGATATGACCATGATGACCCGTCGACTAGAAATGACTGAAAGGGGGGGGGGGGGGGGGGGGGGGTGGCAATAAATAATCAGGGAATATCGATCGAAAAGCCGACTGGCAAAACAAAATAAAATTTATTCACCGTAACTTTCTTTTATGGGAATCGTGTTGCTCAGTCTTTTGGTGTCTGTGTTATGTTTTGTGTACTGCTGTTTATCTTTCCAATACTTTCATTGTCTGCTTGAGTATAAGTATGCTTGTATCTTTCTCCCCTCTTTTATAGAATTTGAATGATATATTCAAAATTCAAAATTGATCAGTGTATCACTTGATTTAAAGTATCGGCGTTGGTTTACTTTAACTGCCCGCTATGTATTCATACGATTCAGAAGCAATGTAATAGAACAGGAACACAAGATAAGGAAATGCAGTGGACAAATAAAGTTACAAATTATAAGATAAGTTCTTTAAAAATAGTTTTTTTTTATATCATATATGAAAATCAATTCAATATTTACTACGACTCTTAGTGGATCATGAAAGCCGAAGGATTGGAATTCTGATACATTTACTAAACATGTCTGAACAGCCATCATTATTAATTTTTTTTCAAACACACAATCTATTCTTGCAGGTCTAAGAAGATCTTCTCAAACCAGTCGCACTTCTCGTTTGTTTGTATTTAAATTATAATTCAGAAAATATCATGTTACGCAATTATTACAATCACTCTATTTATAAATTGCAATGATTAATTAATGAAAAATAGTATCACTGTAGCAGACTTATAAACCTAATCGCGGCAGTGACACTAAGGAACAGTAATTACCCAGTAAACAATCCAACGTTGACATTACGTCGGGACAACGTAATACTATCGTTGTGACAACGTAGTAAAATTACGTTGGTACAACGTAATTTTGTGAACTCCCAGGCACGTGCTGACAACCATCCACACAACGTTGGCACAACGTAATTTGTGACGTAATTTATTACCATCACAAGACGTTGGGACAACGTGATATCACAACGTTAAATGTTCCTTGTCCTCATTGTATTGCTAGGACCAATAGTATTATCAATTCCAGATGTAAATGGGGTCAATATTTCAAAAATAAAATGATATGATATTCAAAAAAGTCGATTTGGTATGATGGCCAATAAGACATCTCTCCATCTTGAATTAAGTATTGTTGATGTTAGTACTTGTAACTGTACAACCTGCAACATGATATCTTGGTACATGCTGCAATTTATATGGTTAGTGTTTCAGTGTTCTAGAATATCGAATTCACTATAATTCTAGAATTTAGATTAACTTTGAGGAAGGAAAACAGTTTTTAATAAAAAAAATATGACAAACTACCAGAAGCCTGTAATTCAGTGGTTGTTGTTTGTTTATGTGTTACACATTTGTTTTTCATTCATTTTTTAACATAAATAAGGCTGTTAGTTTTCTAGTTTGAATTGTTGTACATTGTCTTATGGGGGCCTTTTATAGCTGACTATGCGGTTTGAGCTTTGCTCATTGTTGAACGCAGTACGGTGACCTATAGTTGTTAATATTGGTGTCATTTTGGTCTTTTGTGGATAGTTGTCTCATTGGCAATCATATCACATCTTTTTTATACAACATACACCTAAATATTTACTTTTGAATCTATCAGCTGAATTCATTACAAAATGAAGAGCTAGGAAAAGTGGTTGGGAAAAGGCCAACAGCTTACCGTCTAGTTTACAAAAGATATCAGACATGTTCCTCATGTCGTAACAATAATCCCTTTCCCTTTTCATAAAAGTGACCTACAGGAATTATATTGACCGAGTTGTAATAACATTAGAAACATGATAGGGTGCTAAATGAGATCACCCCAGAGTGATAGAGTTTGGGTTGCTCATTCTTTAGTTTTCTATTTTTTGTCTTGTGTACTATTTTTTTACTATTTGTCTACTTCTTTTTTAGCCATGCATGGTGTTGTCAAGTTTATTTTTCGATCTATAAGTTAGCTCAAAGTTCGCCCCTCTTTAACCTGAATTTCAATCAAACTAACTACTGCTTTTTTTCTGATAAAGGCCACATTAACCAATAAAAATGCATGTAAAATGTTTCTGAATTTTTTTTTATTTTCATTCCAAATTTTAGTTTTTATTTGACCAGTTATTCCAAATTATTGATTTCTGCCCTCTGATCAGCTGGTTGGTTGGTGTTGGTTTCAGGTCTCTGAAAAAATAAATAATCATTTATTATATAAAAATTAAAATAAAAATGGGTTCCATTATATAAATTACAGCAGTTCTTTCAAAAAAAATACCAACCGGTGAGAAACATAATCAACGTTTTTTCTATAGTTAGTAGTTAAATAAATCTTGTATATTCATAATAATGTTGTGCTGTGACTCAAATGTACTTTTGCCAATTATACACATTTCGATAATTTATATTAGAAATTTTAACATAATTTCAACCCTGAGTACATACTAATTTATAACTATTTTAACCTTTGTTCTTATCTTAAAATTGTTTTTAAAATGTACATCTCCATTCTAATTGTATTTTGTCATTCATCAATTTAAGATATTAAAAGATTTTTTAAAAATATATTTAAAATTTACTACAATACAGCAACCCTTATAATATATCATATGCCAATGAAAGCAATTTATAAAATCAACAAATTGTAATCTGATAAACAAAATTAATAAAAGAGTACGTTCATGGGCTAATCATCAAACTATGCATTTTATGATAATGAGCATTGTGTATTAATTTCCCTAAATATGGTTCAGGCAAATTAAAAGTAAAAGAACAGTTCAAGAGTAAAACTATATAAAACTGTATAAACTGATATTTACCTTTTTATATCTTGGTCCATCTTTTTGAGCTGGTGCATGCTTGAGGGTTTCTGCTATGCACTCCTCAACCTCAGACACACTGCATCTGTGTATTTTTATACAAGATTCTGGAAAAAATATTATAAAAACAATCAATCATCTTCTATATTCAACAATTAAAATCTATCTGATAAGCAAGCCTTTATTTTATAACCATATTTTTTTTATTATCAAAGTTTGAATAAATATAGACTCTAGCTACAACTGCATCAAGTGTGATACAATATTTATCCAATCAAGAGAGTTAAATTTTCCAATTTAAAATGCAAGGCTTGCTGTGAGTTTTAAATATCTAAAATGTAATCCTCTCCAGTGGATGAATATCATATTACACCAGATTTGGTGGTGGATTCTTTAATGATTTTCAATTAAGATGCAGGCAATCTTTTTTCTTCTTTTTTGAAAGATCTGCAAAAGATTTGTACTTTGAATGTGACGTCAGCAGATCAAATAAACTACAAAGGGTGCAAAAAGGGATAAATTGATAAAAATTACAGAGAGATTTTTTGCATTCTAACATCATTCCTTTTTTACAAAATCTTTGAAGGAAATTTTCTTACTTACTTGTGACAACTCTACAAAGGGATAGCTCGGAGAAGTTCTTCTTTTTTTTCCTTTCAAGCTATAATTGGACCAAAGACCATTCGTCCCCAATACTCTCAGCATTTTTCGGACAGTGTCCCCAACTTTATGACCACCTAAGGTACTAAGTAGGTTTACCTAAAAATCAAATCAAAATGGAAATTAAAAAAAATATATTTACATTTGTATCGCAGCACTCAAAGGAACAAGTTGATAAAATGTTAATCTTATTTGTTGACAAAGTTAGCAACTTACACCACATTTGTCTAAAAATTTTGCAAATTTAAACTGGATGTTCATAGATGAATATCATTCCCTTTTTGAATGGACTTCCAGAAGCCTTTTCATAATGAGAATTAAAGTCAGATGAAACGAGTAAGAGGTGAAAAATAATGTTTGTCCAGTTCTTGAACCAATGCATGTATACATCATGAACTTAGTCCTCTGTGCACAATTTTATCATTTTTTCTCAAATATATCATATAATCGTCAATTTTTTTTCTCTCTGTTTGTTATGATTTAACAAATATGGCTGCTCATTAAATGCCGTGTTTTGAAGCGGAGTTTTACCGATTGTCACCCTATAGTAAACAAATCACAAAATGCATGGGTATTGGGCACGTGTTTAACATGTATAATCAGATATTTGTTTATTTCAATGACAGATCCATGCGTATTGTGGTCACCGAATTGTTACCAGGAGGGTTAAGCTCGGGTCACTATGCATACAGAAAATATGTCAGCGAATTGCTTCCTGGAAGCAAGCAATTAAAAATAAGTAAACTTCTTCTAAATGTGGACAAATTAAAGAATTTTACTCAGAAAAAAGTACATGTACATAAGTTGTATAATGAATACTATCCATTATTAAAATGCATATTTTTTTTTAATTTGAGGTTTCTTATGACTTTAAAATACAATTTGTAAACAATAACTGCACTGTACAGTTCGGACCTTTGATTTTAAGTGATTTTTTTACCACAGTGATGTGTACATTAATTTTAACTTAGCTTAGTATTACATACCAATTTCTTTTTAAATTCAGGGTTTTCTAGTTCCCTAATAATCTCCAGCAACTCCTCTTCAGATTTTGCTGGAGATTGTATCACATCCTCAATTATAACATCTTTGGGGCCTGATTTTGATGACAAGATTTGCCCCAACATCTCCTTCATTTCTTTTTGATTTTCCCTGATCACTGCCAAATTTTCAAGGATTATCCTCTGAGTGGCTGAAAGGAAAACAATGTACCTTGAATAAGAAATTAGATACTGCTATTTCAGGAATTTTTGCAATAAATATGACAGTCTTGTATTCTTTCAAAATATTGATCTTTTTAAAGTGAAAGAAGCAGTTCTTTCCTCTAAATGGCAATTATTAATGCACAGAATAATTTCTAAATTTACAATAATATATATGAAAACACATTTTCCAAGAACTGATAATAGAAGTATATATATATCAATATAACACAATACAAATTGATAATGATATTAATATATTGTATATAAATTTGTAGAGGCATGGTTTTTTCATAAATTTTTATATAGAGACCAACTACCTTCAATAGTGTCAACCCTTCTTGTCAATGGCATCCGTAATCCAGGCAGATTATCCAGGAATTGGTTATCTAAATAAAAGAAAATTTTAAGATAAGGAAAATTGTTAAAGCCGATTGATATTTTTGAAAATTCTTTTATTCAGTCTTTTTATGGCATTTTTTTAACATATTAAAGCAACTAACATGTGTACTCTTGTTTATTTCTTTCTTATTCCATGATTAACAACAATGTGTCTAAAGCACACAGATGCATATGCCCCAATAGCATTATCATTATCAAATTTGAGTCAAAAATCTTATTTGGCAATATATCATAGAGAACATGTGTATTAAGTTTCAAGTTGATTAGACTTCAACTTCATCAAAAACTAACTTGACCAAAAACTTTAAAATGAAGCGAAACCGAGGGACAGACAGATGAACAGGCCCACAGATTAGAAAACATAATGCCCCTCTACTATTGTAGGTGGGGCTTAAAATAAATGTGTCTGTTTAACAACTGCAATTTTTTATTTTGGCTAGATGCATAGGTTCTGATTTTCTAGGTCATTACTTAAAGAGTATGTGTCCACAGTACACTGAAGCCTCACTATCATGTTGTTACTAACTTACTTGTATTATGTGGTGACCAATCTACTACTGGTGATGGTGTCATTGATGACCTTACCATCCCTGGTGAGTGTGTCAGCAATGGTGGTGGGGCTGTTGATGACCTACTACTACCAGACCTTATTGTTGATGGTGACTGTGATAAACTTGATCTGGTCATTTCACCTGTCAAGCTTCTGTTCAGTGGTCTAAATGATGATTCTGTTCTGAAATCTATATTATAAAAAATAACAAATAAATAAATAAACAAATAACCAATTTTAGACTCCTAAATATAGTAAAATAGGACAGTATGCATACTAAAAGACAGAAACTTGCAATATGTAATTAAATTAAAGATTAAATGGTGGAACAATATTATCACATTTGAACAGCAATTCAAGTTAGGCTTTCACTGATGATTATATTAAAAATAAAATATGTCTTCAAACTACTAATCTTATCTTTATTTCAAATCATTCTCCAATGAATGCATGTTGTGGATAATGATTCTTTGATCTAGAACAGTTCAAATATATATGAAACAGATCGAGCTATTTTTCTTTAAAAAAAGGGGTCCCAACTCAAGATAAAGGGGTGTTCTTATTATATGTCCTATTTCAAATGCATTGTTCATAAAAATGGGGGTGTTTGAACTTTCAACCCTTGACCATCACCCCCCCCCCTTTTGGATCTACCACTAATATCTATTCAAGATGCACAAATGAGTTTTTAATGGCAATTAAATAATACAGGAAAGCCTCACTATCATGTTGTTACTAACTTACTTCTATCAAGGGGTGACATATCTACTGATGGTGATAGCGTCAACTGTCTATCCATTTCTGGTGATAGGGCTGCCAATGAACTTCTGTTCAATGGTGATAGCATTGGCGGCACTGGCAGTTTTAACACTTTTTGGGAAGAACATGGTGGTTCATCTTCATCCGAGTCTGCTGAAAAAAATATATACAAATTTTATAGAAATGACTTGAAAAATAAAGTTCATATACATTTTTATTTCAATCAACAGGCTGCACTATATCTAATCTACCAAACTAGACCACTGGTCATAAAAAAATTTCTAACAATCAAAAGAATCTATACATGAGTTTTCAAAAGTGATCTTTAGAGCAAAAAAATTGTTTCAAAAACAGCTGTCTTTCTTTTGCAATCTAGATTAATCAATATATATCAACAGATCTTCTTCAGGAGGTCAACTGCATCAGCTTTTTTAACTTGGGTGCCATATTTTTTAAAAGGCTTTTACACAGTAAAATGAAGTTAACTGAAGACTAAAATTGCCTACAAAACATCAACCAAATAATTATTATCAAATACTGTAAATTCAGAAATTATTGCAAAAATGTGACAGGGTAATAATATTAGCAATAATTGAAACTCGCATGTCTAAATTCTGTGCTTCAAACAGGATTTTTCTCAATATCACAAAACTTAAAATTGTATTTTAGTCTCAAATGACAAAATCAAATCATAAATGCACCCAATAATTTCTGAAATTACAGTACTTAATAAATGTATATATATATATACATGTATTACCATCTGGAATACTGGCATATTTTTGAGGCCTTTTAATTGTCCTAGATTTTGTATGTACAGGTACTGGCTGGACACTGACAGGGCTATTTGACTGTTCTGGCTGCACATTGACAGGGCTATCTCTCTGGGTTTCCCCCTGATCCTCGCTCTCCACATTGGATGTGTCTAAAGCCAACTTTGACTTTATTACAGCCATTTCAAATGAATCTGCAAATTCAAAATTCAAATATTAATTTGTAAAGACATTAAACAAACTTGTATACAATGTATAGTTACTTGTGTTATAAAATGTAAAGCACAATCAGTTTTCTAGTTTGGCTAATGATATGTTATTTAATTTTCAACACAATCAATCAAATTTATATTTTTAAAGTTCAATATAAAATATACGGCACAAGTGGCAGAGTTCTGACATCACAATAGCTTTCAATAATTTACAGTATTAAACAATTTCATTTAGCTTGTAAGCTCAAAGTAAAGGGGGTTCAGCTCTTGTAGTCTAAACATTGTCGTGTTTTTATCTTCTTAATAAGACAAAATTTCTTTACCTGCAGATGCAAATATACGGACAGAATAGATCATCCACCTTTCCTTGTCAGGTACTTCCCCTTTTCTTGCTCTGGTACTCTGGTTGTTAAAGGGCCACCAACATGCAGATTCCTTTAAAAAAATATATAGACAATGATAATAAAATCTTACATTTAATACTTCTAAAAAGTTATATGTATATGTATATAGAAAAATTTCGGAGTGAAATATAAATGTGTGTTTGCCGATTGTTCCCTTGAAATATTGGACATTCATAAATAATTCTATTGGGCATTTTTCAACAATTTCTTTAGCAATAAATTAGATATTTTGTCATTTAATGCATGTGATGATGATGTGGTTTTTTTTCAATCTATATGTGTTAATTGTTTACTGTTATCAAAAATAGGTTTCTACCTAATTCAGTCAACTATTTTTGGTTTTAGTTTTAATGTTTTGTAAATGTGAGTATCTTTCCCAAAGTAGATTCACAATTGCCCAAATTTACAACAAATTGATTTCGTGTGCGTAGCAGTCAGTGCTTTAAATAGCTAAAATAATGTGTTTCTGTCAGTTCTTACCCCTTCCAATGTTTTTACTAGCCATTTTTTGTGTGCCACTGCCACCGAATCATCCTGAAAACCCACAACTACATACTGCTTTAACATCTGAAATGAAGAAAATAATTTTAACGTGAATCACCAATTGGAAATACTCCTGAATAATTAAAGTTCATTTTCGTTATCCTTGACAATGAATAGAATGTACAAATATGAAAATATGAGCTACAATGTACAAACGTACTGATATGGCACATGTATTTTTTTTAAGTTCACACATGCACAAAATGTACTTTTACTTGTTTTTAATTTACATGTGAGGCATACAAATTGATCATGTTGATACTCGAAACATCAATGCAACTGGTTTTTCATACGCTTAAGAACTCTAATGAAATATTAAACGTACTTGCATGATGTTGATCGAGGTCTATTAAGGAAAAATATGTTTTCAATTGTTTTTGTCTCTTTGACTTATTCCCTTAACTCCCATTCTTTTGTATACTCATTGTTATATTCCCTAAAATTACATGCAGAAAGGTTTGTACAACAATGTTAGTTTTTCAAATACATTTACATCAGATTCAACTCATTCAACAGGTTCAAGTTATAATTTTAGTTAGTCTTAACTTACCTCTAAAAGTCATGCAGAATTGCTAAAAAGGTAACATGCAAATCAACATCTTTGTTGATCTCAATTGCTTGACGATTAAGCAGTCCAACATCAAGCATTTTCATCTGGGAGAAACGTTTCTGGAATCTGTATCCTCCAATAATTCTTGAGTCACATGGCATATTAAAAATAGCTTCTCCCCTTGAATACACACGACACAATATTGATTTACCTCCATTTATTTCACCAACAACTTCACAGCAAGTGTGATTGTTCAAAACAAAAGCATTATTTGGTTTCTTGTTGCAAATGTTGGGAATGACTGTTTCAACTTTTTTCGATTGTAAATTTTCTAGCTCACTAATTCTTTTAATAATTTGGGATAGCGGATTTTTTTCCAGATCGTATCATTTTTTTTAAGTGTTGCATATGATTTTCAAAGGAAAATGCTGCACAGTTATCTAAACAGCCATATTCCTTTGCATCATCAGCCAAATGCACCATGCTGTGAACATTGTAGACTAGTATCTCTTCTCCATATAAAATTTGAGCCTGTGATACGAAATACACCAATAATTCCTTTGCATACTCAACATAATTTTCAACTAAAACTGGACTTACGAGTATAGTCATGGCAACTGAAAAACTTAAGAAATGTTCATATAGCTCTTTTTTAGTACACCTTTTAACACAAGCTTACCAGTGTAAAGTAAGAACTGCCTGTATTCTGTGGCCTTCCAATAGTCAATTTCATCCAAGCCTCTAGGTTTCCTTGCAAATTTTTTTGGAATGAATTTAGACAATTGGACAAGTCGTGTACTGATTTCTTCAATATGACCAAATGATATTTTGGTCTCCTTCTTTTTACCACGCATCCAAAGTAATAGTAATCTTTTCATGACACCAAGACAAGCCTGATGCATGTAGTCAATAGGAAATGATTTTATCATATCTATTGGAAGATCACAAAACGGGGATCTGGTACGGTGATGTTCTGGTTGGGTTTGGTTACGAAAAGATAAGTCTGTCCTATATGGTAAGTTTTCTATTTCTGGATAAGTCATCCTGCCTTTCCATACACCTCTTTGTCCACATCTATCACAACCGCAATAACCACTGTAAAGTTTAACTCCTTTAATCATTGCCTTTGCTGGAGCATCACAAACAATGCATTTTAAACCTATGTCGATATGTTTTTCGTTTAACATTATTCCTCTTTGAAGAAGTATATCTAATTCATTAATCACTTCATTCAAAAAGTCTAAGCTTTGTGGTTTGGAAGTTCCCAATGTTAATGTAACTGCAAAAACTTTCATTGGTTTCAAATTTATACCACACAAGACTGGCCAAAGTGCTTTTTTGAACTTTTAAATAATGGCAAACCATCAATATTTAAACTTATTTCTACCCTGTTAACCTGGCTAATTAACTCGCATGGATACTTTTCCAGATTAGTTTTTAGTCCTTTCTCCAAACCAAAATTATAGTACTCCATATCTGATACAACTTGTGTGTCAATATGTCTTTTTGTTTGTAACAAAGTCCGGGCAGTGGAAGGAAGATTTTTGTGTCCATTCTTAATTAAAATCTTGAGCAACTTGTCAAGTGCATTTTGTTTAATAAGATTTTCAGTCGCCCACTCTGAAAGATCAGTTAAAATAGTTGAACTGTCACCTTCACCTTCATCTTCTGAATCTGTTATTTCAATGTGTTGATCAATCATATCCCAATTCCATTCTTCATTTATAATATCTTCATTTTGGTTCATTGGTACACTTGAATCAGAGTCATCTGATAAATCTTGATTCATGTTAATGTTAGGAAAACTTGAAGATTCTATAAATTCTTGTCCCAGTCCACAGGTTCCCACACTTTTGTTTTGGCTAAAATCTCGGCCCTGGGCCTCGTCATCATCAGAACTTGTTGTGCAATTAGCATTATTTGAAGCTGCATGTAAATCTTTATTCACTGCACGTGAAATACTCATCCACCGTCTCCTGTATTTTTTACGCCTCTCTTTTTGTAAATCCATCCTGGAAACAGAAGTTTTGAACAACATGCACTTATGTTAGCTTAAGTTAGTATATCAAAACAAAAATCAAACAAATGAAATATTTCTGTACTCAAACATTAACTTTAGTTTTTTTCCCCCGTTCATTTTTAAATGTTTTTTTGATATCTCCAGGCTTGTGGGTATAAAATTTTCAGAAAAAAATGAAACATTTATTTATCAATACAAATTTTATTGATTACCTTTAATAGTTGTTACTTTATCATATGGTACAAAAATATTTGAAAAAAAATCAATTCGTGTTGGCCCCATGTGATTTTCAAAATGTAGATATCATTAAAAAGCTCCAAATTATCTCCCTTAGGTACAAAAATGACATTTTTGGCATTAAAATTGAAATATCTTTTTTAACTCATCGGTGACCTATATTTTTTATTGTTGTTTTCAAATAAGCTGTACATAAACTAAATAATTGTAAAATTTAAGCGATTTCTGTAATTTAGTTCTTTTTTTTATTTCGATATTACCTCTATTTCTCCTATTAGTTCAACAGATAAAAGGACATTAACAAAAATGTATGCTTCTTTCAATGGCAGATTGTGAGAGTAAATGAACGGTTACCCCATTTTTTATTTCCGTTTTCTATTAATAGATTAAGTTCATTTATACATGTAGAAAAATTAAGCGAAATCCTATATTAAATTAAAAAAAAAGATTTAGACCCGCGAGCCCCCTTAAATGAATAAAACCCTAGATGTAAATGTAGCTATATATACATATATTGAAAGATTTATATATACATATATAGCTATATCTCACAAATGTAAAATAATTAAAAGGGAGTTCAGGTCAATAGACATAAACAAAGTTTCATGCAAAGTGGTTAAAGCTTTTTTGGAGTTATTGTCTGACATGCTGACAACTGACCGACAGACAACAGTATACCGAAATACACCCTGTAGATGAGCATTTAAAAACCAATGGTTCTTAATATTAAGGCATACTTTTGTCTGTTTACATGCGTAAAAGTCCAACAAATCTTTGTGAAAACTAGGTAATAATGTAAGTGCCAAATATACATGTACATACATTCCAAAATTCATAAGTGTTATGTTTGATTGTATGTCTTTATTTTTTATTACACTTTTAGTGTCATTAATAAACACCTTGATTTGATACCTTACATTGAAAAGAGAAGACCCTTTCTACTATCTACATTGTCATATATAATATCTATCTTTCTGTCAAGGAATGGACTCATTTATGAGTGTATATATAGATGTACTTCAGTGATACTTCACTACAGCTCGTCTGCTGAAAACCTTCAAGTATTTACATGTACAGTTAAAATGAGATCTGTATGCATGTACATACTTACTTGTAACACTCGTGGGCCTGGAAGTGTAGGGGGCAAACTTCTTCAGGGATGAACTTACGAACGGACCTAATATAGTAAACTGGGGTATATACATTTAAAGCGGGGAGTTTATACACATTTATACACAAGTTTTATACCCCACCCCGTCTTGACCTTATTATAACATATATAAGCCTAGGTCAAACTAAAAGACTTTTATACTTACAACATTCATAAAAGAACATTGAAAGACACTTGCAGCCTAACTTACATGTAAAGTTACTATATATACTAGATTAACTTCCACCCCCACCCCCCTTTTCTTATATTTTCTATTTGATTGTAACAAATTTGAGGATGATAGAAATTGTATGTTAGCTAGTATTGCACAATATAATTCTTATTTTAATCATATGAACAGTCAAAGCAAAATTATCTGGTTATTTAGTGTAGAAAATGTTGAGTTACTTAAAATAATATGTAATTTTATATACAAACATCTTCCTTAGTGAAGATTAGTTAAAGGAAATCTATGTGTGTATATACATTTGATTGGACATAGAAAATTATATTCATCTGAATATCACAAACATACTAGCCGATTAAAAAAAAAAAATAATTGTTAAGATATATTATTTATTCAAATGTTCTCTTATATCCTTGAGGCATCGTCCCCTGGTATCAACTGCATTCAAGTTACCTATGATGCTTCCTTGTTTGCTTTTGATACAGGTAGGAAAGAGACATTTACACACATTTTACATGCCTATGGCCCATAAGGTATCGTCCCCTGGTGTCAGCTGCCTTTAGGAAACCATAATGCTTTCCTATTTGCTGCTGACACAGGATGAGTCATGGACATGTTTAATTTCTACTTTCTTTTTGGCTAATTATTTTATATTTGATTGATCCAACTTTTTGTGTACTATACATATGTGGATATCTATTTTTCTTTTTTTTTCTTTTTGGGCTGCTTGTTTGTTATCTATATCAACCACACTTGTAATAAAATGCATTAGTATTAAAAAAAAACCAACATACTATAGATTCTTTATCTACGTATTCTGTAAGAACTTAAATAGTTCTCGTTTAACTTTTTTTTTTTTTTTTATCTCATTGTTTGTATTGTATTATGAAAAAATTATTGATGTTGTAATGTTTATGCCCTTTGGGGCCCATAATTGGAAATAAAAATATCTTATCTTATCTTATCTTATCTTATCTTATATTACTCACTCAGTATTATATCTTGAAAATCAGCACAAGATAATCGAGCAAATTTAATATTAGATGAAAATTGCATAAATTTTGGCTCAAATATCCCTGATCAGTGCAATATATTGACAATAAAAGAAGAAGTATCATATTTCAACACGCGGTCTCAGACAATATAGACTTGAACTTTGAAGAAAACCCCTTTAATAGACGCCCAACACGGCAAGATATGTTTTAATTCTTGTTTTTATCACGGAGTATCTTTTAGGCGTAATATTAAATTATTATATTACCTTTTTCTTTGTTCTGCAATCTGTATTGTGCTAAATTTCACTGCTAGTTATATCATTCACTGTTGAAAACAAGCGGTAAGTTAATACTCATGAATGTGCGCATGCTCAGACTTTTCGTAGTAAGCAGAGGTAAAACCCGAGTACTGCTGAACGTTCCACTAAAACCAATCGTAAAGGAAAAACCCGATATCTTAAAATTAAAACAATAATAATAGATGATGATATATAACTTCTTTTATGACATAAATGAATAAATATTCATAAATAACATTAATATAACAACACATTTGAATTATAATATTTTCTTGGACATTTTGTTAAAGTGCAAATATTATGTCTGAGTGAAAAAAGGGGGATTGGGAATCAAAATAATCGTGACCTGGAAATTTGTTTTCAACTGAACATGTTTTTATTTTATTCTAGCGCTGATATTCACAGGGTTGCCAACTACGTTTTTATAATGTTGATACGACGTAACAAAATGTTACGTTGGATTATGCTAGTTGTAACAACGTTGTCACAACGTAATAAAATGTTACGTCATGACAGGGTACTAAATTCACGTGTATACGACGTAATTTTATAACGTTGTCTGTACGTCTAAATCCAACGTTGGGATTTTACGTTCCCACAACGTTGGTACGACGTAAACTCAAGACATGACGTTCAGACGACCATCAACCAACGTTGGGAGTACGTCGTGTGTTTGCTGGGATATGTATCCTTCTGGATCGTCTGATCGCCCCAGTATTTGCACTTGGTACGGTTCGTGTGCTCATCATGTGTTGTATTTCATGAGCAAATTTCTTTATCGTTTATTTTTTTTTATTTTATCGCATGGTTTATTTGTGTTTTTTTACTTTTCATTTTTCTATTACGCGGTTTTTGATCGACCCATTAGTATAATCTGTGTCACTCTCACTTGCTCTCTCTATCTAGCTCCCTCGTTCACGATGGCTAAATTCTACATTTTATATATGAAATGACAGTTACTCCTCGATATTCATTTACTGTAGTGAACGATATAACACTTAAGTGTTCATCAAACGGGTTTTTTCCTTGTAGATATTTTTAATGACCGTTATACTTTATAAGTGTTCCTGTGTTGTCCTATAAATATTAATTCAAAAATTTGGAAACTTGGTATGAGATGCCAATGAGAAAGTTTTTCCCTAAAGTCCAAATGAAGTGGATGTAAACAGTCATAGGCAACCGTACGCCCTTCAATAATGAGAAACAAATACCTTATAATCGGCTATAAAAGGCATCAAATTGAATAATATTGAACGATTTAATTTAATAAAAACTAAAATGTCTAACTTAGAAAAAAACAATTATTAGAAAAAAAAGGACAGACAACCACTGAAATACCGGCTTTTTACACCGGGCAAACACAGAACGATTGTGTTGGGTTTAAACATGTTTTTGAGCGATTAACCCTTCTCTGACTAGGTACATTGGTGGAATAGCACAACTAAAGAAAACATAACAATCAAATTAAAAAAGGCTTAGCTCATCAGATGGATACAAAACAGAAAAACATCAAACAAAAACACAGATGAAAGGTAGCAGGGTGTTCGTCCAATTATTATCTCTAATTAAAAAAAAAAAAAAACTGAGAGTACTCGCAGTAACTTACAGCTAGTCTAAAGCCAATAACAACTAATAAAACAATAAAATATCTTAGATGATTAACATATCAATCATTTAGGAAGTACAATTCCGTTTGAAATAAGTAACATGAGTACAGCCAAACTTACACACAAAACGTTGTGTCTATTGAAAAAAATTATCAATGATTTTAATTAATTTGTGGCTAGACTATCTGGCACCATAATGTACTAGTAATATACAGATTTCGTTCATTTAAATCCAAAACGTCACTACAGACACGAGCAAAGCGAACGAGCTGGATATAAAAATAAACACTGTCATGGGATCATCAACGTTAAAAAGGAAGATTAACAATAGGGTAAAAAATCATTCCTTTTATGATAAATTGTTTGTGTAGAGTTTCTGGTGCAGCACATACATTTATCTTACCTCCTATACATTTCCAGGAATATGATTGGTTAAAAGCGTCCGCGTGCAAACCGTGTATATTTGATATTAGGTTAGTAGGGAGGCGGGGCTTATCTCATACACGGTTAGTAGTGAAGTTACGTCCCTTTATATTCCATATTAGGTAAAAAGGAGGCGTGGTTTATTTCATACACGGTTAGTAATGGTGTTATGTCCCTTTATAAAAACAAAACGGTACTGAGAAAAAATCTTAAAATATCCAACAGACGAAGTAATTGATGATTAAGATTGAAATAAATTCATAAAACACATTTAAACCTTACAAGTCGTTATTGTTGACATCTGTTTTTGTAGAATCAATGGAAGTATTTTCTTAATGCTAACTGTATTGAAAACTTTCTTATTTGAGAATCACTAGTCTTAATTTCACACGTTCAGATAGTCGGTAAGATAAATTTGTTACATAGTGTGCTAGTGACGTAATACGGTATATATGGGGTCAGTGAATTCCATATGGGGATTCGTGCTACGCTCTCACCCCATATATATATACCGTATTAGGTCACTAGCACACTATGTAACAAATAATAATAATCAAGGGTTGGAAAGTTATTACTTGTTACATTTTGTTGAAATTAAGCATGTTCTATTTTGTTAAGTTCAGTAGTATATTTAGAGCATTCTTAAGTATTTAACGAAAAAAATATAATGATGAATACATCTATGAAATGAAATTTAGATTTTTCTTGCTGAGTTTGATCATAATCTGTGATTCATAACAGTACAAGAACATGTCTGTTATTAAAGAGACATAATTTGTTTTCATATGAAAACCTACAAAATGTCGATATCTTAATTGCTCAAACGAAAGTAAATGTTGTCAAGGAGAAATTTTATACCTTAATCATCTTATCACACACCCAAAAACTATATCTAGCATATTTACCTTTATCATTAGAAACAGGGCTTTATAAGCTTGACAGCTAATAAATGTGCAATCAGATTTATCAAACGACAATTTAATTAAAAAAGAAAAATGATTGTTCGATATGATTGTGTGGAAGTGTAGAGAAGAGAAAAATTCAAAGGTTTTTCAAACTGTTATCCAAATCAAAATGACCATCAAAAGCATATAATGTATCTAAATAATCCAAACCTTTTTAACATGTTTTTTCGAACGTCACTTAGGAGACTTTTGTAAACGAAACGCGCGTCCGTCTGGCGTAAATACAACATTGTAACCCTGGTATCTATAAGGAGTTTGTATAGATACCACGACAAAAAAAAATGATATTTGCGCCACAAGCGCGTTTGGTCTACAGAAGTGTCATTAGTGACGATCAAATAAAAAATGTAAAAAAAGGCCAAATAAAGAACTTAGAGGATCGGATATTTCTAAAAGTTTGCAAAAATACAGCTGAAGTATTCCAGAGGTTTTGTAAGCAGCAACCCCCTATCAAAGAAATCATGATAGAAAATACAAGCCCGGAAATATCGTATCAATTTGTAGATACATAAGCCGTATGCAGGCGCTGCTGGAATGTTGCCACATAGAAATGGAAAGTTCACAATTGGGAAGATGAAATCATTTTTTTTTGTCGATAATATATATTATAATAGAATATGCATGGAAACAACCGCTATTCCATATGATAAAACCATCCAAACATGTTTGAAAACACAAGCATATCCACTGTAATACAAGTTCACCTTATATTTAAAAGATATATTCTAAAAATAAAAAGCCGTTATAAAGTAGTCAGTTTAAAATCAATTGAAAGATTAGAAATGACATTTATATTTATATAAAAAAAAGTGGTAAAATAACACTTATGTAGAAGATGATGTGGTATGAGTGCCAATGTGACAATGTCCATCCAAGTCACAATATATAAAAGTAAACCATTATAGGTAAAACAACGGTCTTAAGCTCTGTTAAAAGAATTTGCTTTAAAACTTTGCGAATCCTCATGATTTAACATAACATTTCTTTGATTCTTTTTATCCACTGTAGTAAACTTAAACTTAAAAGAGCTACTAGAGTTTTAAAAGTAGGTAATGTTACTGTATTTATTTTAGTATGATAGATAATATCTAGTTTACAAATAATCACGATATAAATATTGTTGAAACTATTGATTTAGATTTTGTGAAAAAGATTGTTTTGTTTACTTTCATTAATATTTAGGAAAAAAACGGATTATGATATTATATTAGGATGGAGCGATATGACCCGGTTAATCTTTTTTTTAACATGATTGGAAATTATCTAAAAATAGAACAGTATTTTCCGAATTGGTCACGTGGTTTTATCAAGTAATGGGATAACCACATCAAAGAATGACAGGACCACATCAAAGAATGACAAGACCACATCAAATAATAAACACATCAAGTAGTGTAAAATCGTCAAATTTTGAAATATCATTACGTAATGTTGAAACCATATAAAGAATAGACAAATCATCTTTACGAAATAACAAAATCATATCATGTAATGCAACAACTACATTACGTTAAGTCACATACTAATCAAGTAATGTTAAAACCACATTGACTAATGACAAAACCATATTAAAAGAAGGACGAAAGATACCAAAGGGACAGTCAAACTCATCAATTATAAAACAAACTGACAACGCCATGTGTGAAACCACATCGAGTAATGACAAAACCATATTGAGTAATGACGAAACTATATCAAGTCAATAGAAAGCCATATCGTGTAATATCGAAATATCATTAAGTAATGATTATTCCATATTGAGTTATATAAAATCATCATTACGTAATGTCAAAACCATATTAAAGACAAAACAACATAAAGTAATATCAGAGTTCCAAATAAGACAGCTGTGGCGTTCCATAGAAAGTCCCTAATCAAATGGCAAAATCAAAGAATAAAACACATCAAACGAATGGACAACAGCTGTCATATTCTGGACTTGGTACAGTCATTTTCAAATGCAGAAAATAATGGATTAAACCTGGTTGTATAGCACTAAACCTCTCACTTGTACGACAGTCATATCAAATTTAATAATATTGATATAAATGATGCGTGAACCAAAACAAACAAACACAATAGGTAAACATGTCACAAATGAAAGTAAAAAGTCTATTTCGGTATGTCACATTCGCGAAAAGGGGACGGGATTGTAGTTGCGACACAAGGAACATAACCGATATCATATATATAACAGATATTCTAAAACGATCAACCAACTCGTGATAGCGTCCGTAAAATTTGATGATTTCAGCTTCCAAATGCTTTACTATTGGGAAGCTGAAATCATCTCTTTTGTGGTAAATAAAATTGAGAATGGAAATAGGGAATGTGTCAAAGAGACAACAACCCGACAATAGAGCAGACAACAGCAGAAGGTCACCAACAGGTCTTCAATGCAACGAGAAATTCCCGCCCCAGGAGGCGTCCTTCAGCTGGCCCCTAAACAAAGTAAAGGTTTTTTTTAACCGACCCTCATAGGTAATTTCTACATATAAATCCTAATCAAATGGCAAAATCAAGAGCCCAAACACATCACACGAAGGGATAACAACTGTCATATTCCTGACTTAGTACAGGCATTTCCTATGTAGAAAATGGTGGATTGAAACTTGGTTTATAGCGCTATACCTCTAACTTTTATAACAGTCACATCAAATTCCGTTATTTTTACAACGATTCGTGAAAAAACAGACATATTCGGTAAAATAGTCAAAGTATGGTTACAGCAGTCATCACTGTGTTACAATCTCAAGACAAACAAACATATCATAGCTTTACTCTCTGAAAATTGTTGTTAACAAAAAATCTTATTTGATAACAATTATATTTATCCTGTACTTAAAAGCTTAAAACAGATTTTATTGTTGTTTTGTTTGCAATTTAAAGTATAGTAATTCAGGGGTCCTCGTGGCTGAGTGGTTCACGTAGTCAAACTTCTTTATCACTAGGCTTTCAGACGCATGAGTCAGCTGTGCTGCACTCCAATCTTAATTGATTAGGGTCATCAGTTTTCCATCAGAAGATCGACCGACATTCCGGCTTTCTCAAACAAGTAATATCTGACCGCCACAATATATCACAATTGTGCTGAAAATTGCCTTCAACCAATCAATTAATTAATAGAATATTTCAACTGACTTCCAAACTTGACACCAGACTAGTCGAGCTTAATTTGTTTTTATCATTAAAACAAAAACATATGAAATATTCCCCCCTCCAAAAATATATTAAAATTCATGATAGACTTGAAAAGACTCAACAACGTATGATTGTACAAAAAATTATGGAAATAATGCAAAGCATACCTTCAGAACAAAAAAGTGCGTAAACAGATATGCTTAGTTATCGGTTATTCTTGAATTTGGTCTACAACGACAGCAATGAGCATATGGAGTTGAAATATTTCCAATATGATAATATTCTTTTTTTCATTAACTAACATCTATCTGTTCTATTCTAAGATAAGTCAACACCGTAAAATCTAGAAACAAACTCAATGATAATCGTATTGCTTAGTTTTTTTCCATATACGTACATAAATGTACGGGTTAAAACACATTGCGGGATGGCTTTTCACTTTCTCATAGAAATAGTTATCATCTTATGGGATGACAAAGACAAACAGGAAATACTTTTATATGTGTTAATTATATAACAATACATTATTGAATATATCGTTTGATCAAAAATATCACTTGGTGTAAATTAACCAATTATCAGAATTGACGAACAGACGCCATTGATGCCTTGATTTGAATTTCACTACAACAAATAACAAACACTGATTTTGTTTGGATATTGAATTGTCATGACAACATTTAATCAAAATTCATTCATAAAACAACAACAACTGTTACAACAACAGTACACAACCAAAATATTTGTCAATCAATAAAATGTTGATGACGATTGAACTAATCATTGTATCACAGCTGGGCGATCCAAAGCTGGTGTACTGAAGGGCGGTCCATTTAGCAATATTTCAGAATTAGCAGCTGGGCTATCCATAGTCTGCATAAAATGAAGTTAATTTCGCTCCGGTTGTGTGACTGCTTCAGCATGTTACCATGACGGATATTTGTATGAAGACTGGAGCATCTGAAAAATAAATAAAACCAGCAGCAAACAAAGTTCAATTCTTAAGGGTGGGAGAGGATGGGTCTTAATTTTTTAACGTCCCCTCTGTTCGGTTTTCAAGGTAAAAGAGACCGTTAAATTGCACAGACTTTTACTACTCGGCTGTCATATGCTCTAATTAGCATAATAAGAGTAAGGACGACTCGATTTGTCGAGTCTCAATACATGTATATGTTAATTCAATAAATGAATTTAATTTTCATTTAATTAAATTCTATTATATATATATATATAAACGAGTCTAAATTGAAAACTATATATATATATATATATATACAACTCGTCTAAACATCAACCCAACAATGTTAGATCTGTAAATTTGCTTACATATATATATTCAAGTTTCTGGTCGTCGGTCTTTTCATTTTATGGAGATGGAGATATTAAGCAATTGCATTTATTTGATATCTTTATCAACTCATAGTAATTTTACAAATACAAATTGAATTGAACAGCTGAATACCTGTTTTGCTCAAGTACCCTCCTGATATCCTCGTTCTCTGATAGTTGTTAAATCACTGTCCTATTGGTAATCAGTCCACATCGCCTTATATTCTTGTATCTCGAAAAGTTATATGTTGTCACTAAAACTATGCAAAATGACGTTTTGGTTTGCTCATTTTGATAGACGGTTCCACATTTTGAAATGATATCTGATGTGTATGTCTCACCACGTAAATTCGATTTAATGTTTATGGGCATGTTCAAAGTCAGTAGTAGTTTTACAGTTGTCTTTGATGGCCGTTTGTCGTCTGCAGAAATTTGTTTTTGTTTACAGATTTTGGCATAAATTGTTTCGTTGATTTTGAATTGGAATGTTAAATATATTTTAAATCCGGAGCCTTTCGTAGCCTATTATTCGGTACAAACTTTGTTGGCATTCGTTCGGTGTGTTCGATTTTATTTTTTTACTCATATCAGCTGGTCAAATATCTAGCTTAGCTTGCCGTTTGAAATGAAAATGAAATTCTGTTCAAAATGTTTGTGAATGTAGCTATATGAAATCGATGTTTTTATAACGAAAATAGGGAAAATCAAAGCTCTGTATTGCTGATTTAATTGCAGTCAGTTGTTTTTATAAAATTGAAACAATAAATAGATAAACTGCACATGTTATGATGAAGAATCAGTTAATTGTGATTCGGATCTGTGTTCCAGTCTTTGTTTAACAAATTTAGAACAAGTTTAGTATAGTTTAAAGAATTGCTAAAAAGTAAAATACAAAAATACCGAATTCTGAGGAAATTTCAAAACGGAAAATCCATTATTAAATGGCAAAATCAAATGAACACCGTTAACTATTTATTGAGAACTGGTTCAAATATTTTTACTCAACCCTTAATGTTTAATTATTCTTTTTCAGCTTGTAACAAGTGCCAACTTTTTTTTGCCAGCAGAATGAGTTAGTAAGCAACGAAGTCAGTAGTAAAATAACTCTGGTTATGAAATTTACCAGAAAGTATCGTTACCTTCAACAAGAATATCCTTTTACAAATGTAAATGAAACGCACTATAAGCTTTTTGGGTTTGAATCGGTTTTATGTTCATATCATTTATGGTAATTAATGACAGTACAGTCATACAAAATAATATGTATAACAACTTCGCTGGCAGTTGGATTTGACAAAAAAAAATCGAAATGTTAACAAGATGTTTATTACTTTGCGGAAATGCTGCAGGTACGGTAATTTTTAAAACTCATTTGCTGCTACGTCATTTGTTGGTTGTTATATATTTATATTGCTAATCGTGTCAAAATGACGGTTTTGATAATCTATTACAATTTTATCTTATTTTGCCGCAAATGGTACTGCAATGGTTTAGCTGAATAAATTAATGAATATCTTTCAATATTTGTAGCATTTCCGCTGTTTTGGAATAGCTGAATATGAACCATATAAAAGACCATCTCTGTATCATATCAGATGGACACCAGACAGTCTAATCGAAAGAGTTTATTGTATTAGCATACTGATATTGCTTTTCGCGGAACCATCAGTTGTTGTAACAAATATATATGTCATAACATATTTGAAAGTAAGTTTCTGAATTGTGTAAAAGTTTAAAGTAGTTGCTTATACAAGGACGTATTTAATCAGTATAATCGCATGTCAAATGGTCCACCTTTGCGTCCTTTAAAACTACTGATTTCCTACAAATCGCTTTTACTAAGAATATGTGGTATGAATGACAATTAGACAAATTTCCATCCAAGTCACAATGTATAAAAAGTAAGCAATTATAGGCCTTCAACACATATTATTGACTTACACCGAACGGCAAGCTATAATGGGACCCAAACTTAAAAGTGTCAAACAGTTCATACAGGAAAACCACGGTCTTATTTATAAAAGACATATTTTCTTAAAATTGTTTAACATTTTACAGCGGTTTTATACTTTCACCTTAGTTTAAACCTATTTATTTACTCTTTACCCTAAGTATTCATCCCTTATTTTAATTAACTTTGTATATGCATTGTACCACAGATCAGTTTTATTCATTCATTGTATGTTTATTTGTGTAATAACGTTTTTTGATCGAGCAATTGATTTAAAGTGTGTATTTCTATGTTGTGATGTTATATTATTGTTTCAGAAAAGGGAGAAGGTTTGGCACCATTAAAACGTTTAATTCCGCTGCAATTGTTTGCACCTGTCCTTAGTCAGGAATATGATGTTCAGTGGTTGTCGTCAGTTTATGTGGTTCATAAGTATTTCTCATTTCTCGTTTTGTATATAGATAAGACCGTTGGTTTTCCCGTTTGAATGGTTTTACACTAGTAATTTTTGGGGCCCTTTATAGCTTCCTGTTTGGTGTGAGCCACGGCTCCATGTAGAAGGCCGTATCTTGAACTATAATAGTATTCTTTTATAACATGTTACTTGGATGGAGAGTTGTCTCATAGGCACACATACCACAGCTTCCTATATCAATTATAATTTAATACACCAGACGCTCTTTTCGTCTTTTCGTTCTTTGAAATCAATTTTTTACTCAGACACTGGTGACGTCAAGTCTAAGTAGCAGCTGATTGTTATGTTAACATGAATTCTGCCCTAGGGAATGATCGAAAAGACCTTAAATCCTGTTCCGATGTAATGCAATGATAGTCCTGCTACAATGTATAACAACAACTATCCGATATTTAGATTTTCAAGTTGATAGTTTGGCATTGGTGGTGTTCTTATTTCGATATTGACCATTACACACAATAAAACCGACATAATTAGTTTGATAGAAGGCAAAGGTATGTGAACTCTGACACGATAACGAAACACAGCAGGAAAATATCTGTTATTCTTCATGTTCACTGTAACTAGTTTCGGTATAATCTATATATCACTGGACACGATCTAAATTGATAACATACATTGTCATTGTTTAATTTTGTTTATCGACGGTACGGTATAAGATGAATCTTTAGTCTCGTGTTTGTAAGTATCCTAAAGCTTTTGAATTTGGTTATTGAAACTTAAGTCTCTATTAATCAAATTATTTTAATTTTTGATCTAGGCCGGTTGTCAGGAATGCTCCTACACTATATAAATGAGTGCATGCGTCTATGGCGTCCTCGTGATGCAGCATACAGGGAACAGCACATACTTGGAACTACAGCGTTTGGTGGTGGGGGTTTGACAGTTTGGGAATTCTTTCATTCGACTGCAAAATGGACCTTTATATATACAATGTATTTGGATAAGACTAAAACGGGTAAAACATATCGTGATACCATCATCCGAGATATCGTTGTGCCACATTTTGACAATCAAAAACTTGCAACTAGACCAATTATCAAGGACGATAATGCTAGACCACACAGAGCACGCATGGTTTCAGATTATTTACGCCAGACGGCAATTGACACTAGTCCTTGGCCTTCCATGTCACCGGATATGAATTCAATTAAGCATGTCTCAGATGTGATTGGTAAAAAAATCATCAACATGGTTGCAATTTGTCAGAATTTACAAGAATTGATAACATATGTGTCATTAAAAGAATATGAAATGTATCAAGCAAATGATTACTTTGCGGGATATCTAAGTACACAGCAGTATTTTGTCGTATTAGTTAATGGGGAAAACGAAACATTTATCTGTACGGTGTGAATTAGTAACTTTGATTTTATTAACACCACATGGTTGCTGAAAATTACCACCTTTTTCATAAATTTTAACCTTTATGAATACATACATGTGTTTTGAAAGAAGATATGCAAGTCTATGTCAGTGAGAGCTGTCAGACCATATATGGTAATACCATATATTCTGTTTGACTACTTAAACTGAATCAGTTATGAAACTTGTTTACATCTTAAATCATTATGAGATTCTTTAACACCAGATGTATTTACGGGGATATTTATGTAGGTATGATATTTAAAACCTTGCAAAACTATTTGATAATTTGAAACATGATTCAAAAGAATAATTTATTTTTTTACAGAAACTATATTTAACCTACACCCTAAGATTTATCCAAGGATACGAATACTCTAAGTAATGATTGAACATAATGTGCCCAATTGGGAGAAAGTACATTATCTTCTAGCAAAAATGAAATTTCAAAACAAGATATTAGCAAAACATATAGTATTTGGATACAAAATATCAGATCAAGGGTATAACGGTTTTAATTATTTCTTGACAATTTTAAGTTTTTGTTTTAACAAGTCGTACTATGTATCCGAGCAAAAACTTAAAATGTTTAGATGTGTATGCTATGTTTATAAAGGAGCTACGAAGCGAAGGGTTGTGAATGAGAACAAAACAGTATCTCAACATGTATTTTTCATAAAGTTAAAAAGATTGATACAATTGATGGAAAACAAATGTTTATATTTTATTATATTTTGTGTATTTTGCTGGAAACTCAGAAAGTATTTCACAGGGATACTTTATTGAAGCTTTGAAAATGAAGTAAAGTTGGAACAAGCAATCTGAAGAATAAGGAATATTTATTTGTTGTCAAAATAAAAAATAATTTGCCCGATTGAGAATTACAATAAAAAGAAGGATTTGATTGCCAATGAGGAAACTATTTATCAAATATCCATTTCAAATTATGTAATGAACAATCGATTACCGTGCAGCCTTTAACAATAGTCAAACATCAACACCAATTAGTTGTTTATATAAGTGCCACGACATGACAATATTTGAAACAATTTAAAAGAGAAAACCAACAGCCAGATGTATATACAAATTAATGAATATGACAAAAAGCATCTTACGACAACTATTTCTGAACAGGGTCCTGCCTTGCATAGTTTAATCCAAGATATTACTATGAGTACTATGTTTTCGAGTATTGAAGTATCGCTTCACATTTCAGGGCATTTTACAACTTTTTATGCAGTTTTGCGCATTGTTTTTCGCAGTATGGTGACCTATAGTTACTATGCGTATTGGTGTGTGTTTGTTAGTTCTGCATTACATTTGGCTAGAAGTATAAAGGGTTGATATCTCACGGAACATATTCAACAATGCTGCATTTTGTGCCTTTCCCAAGTCAGGAATTCCTAGCTTTTGTTACTCTTGTATGTTTTTTTTCTAATTTGATTCATATATACATGTTAAATGTTCCGTTGCTTAGTGTGATGTCATTTTCGCTGAACTAGTATGCATTAATGTTAAGGGGCTAGCTGATGCCCACTTGAGGGGTGTTTTTTTACGCTATGGTAAAGATTCAATGATGGCCTTCGTCTTCTTCTTTTGTCTTTATTGGGTTGTTGTATTTTTTAGACACATTCATCGTTTCCATTCTCTATTTTGTTGTTGACTTCGGTGTCATTTGTCGCAGATTTATCTCATTGGTAATCATACCATATCTTTTTATGTTTATATTGACGCGTTAGGAGGATATAAAGCACAAACAAACAATAACAAAGTGATGAAAACACGTAGAACTGCAATGTGAGTACAGGCAGGTTCTTACATCTATTTAAAAGCATATATCGACAAATGAATAAATCATATTTCTCAGACCAAAATATCGACTAGCATAAATCCAACAGATTTAGTCTTAAGATGTCGTAAACTTGCTGAGAAAGACACGACCTTTTGCAATGTCGACCAATATGTTACGTAACTATTCAAAGCTTAAACATAGGAATACATTCTGCTAAAAAAGGGCTAGTTTTTTAATGTTTTTAACAGCATGAATTACTTTCATAATACGATGTAATATTTTGTATTTCATTTAAAACCTTCCCTCCTTTTTCCTTTTTATTTTTGTAGCAATCACACACTTTTCGTGATTTATCCATTTCGTAATGTGAGCTGAAGGGACACAAAATCCACTCTTTTTCAGCCTTACGAATATTTATTCTGCTATTTTCAGATATTGACAAACGAACAATCACGGAATTTGGTATAAAGTGACCTGAATATATCATTTTCTCCTGACTTGCTAAATGTATCCCAGTGGACGTCTAGTAGCTCAGTTGCTGATCGTCTTTCAATGTTTTCATTTTGGATATTGATGAGATATTGCGAATTTGTTGACTAGTCGAATAAATGTCTTCTTTCTAAATAAAACCATTACAAAAATTGAATTTATTATTTTGTAAAATGAATATGAAAAAAATGAACGTAAATTAAAAAAAATATCCAATATCGTAATCAAGTAAACGAGATATCCATTTAGCGAAGCATCCCTCAGAAGGTTTGAGGAACTATGTTTCCTTCAAGGCTAATATTTCATCATAGGTTGGGAATATAAAAAGAACATTCGAACAAGATTCAAGGGGTCTGACAAAAGCATTCAACAGACAAGTACAGAATGTACTCTTATCGAGGATTGTTTTACCTGGAACTGTGTTTTCTTTTTTTGTTTTACAAAACATGATAAAATCAAGAAAACATGCTATCCTTTCTCCTAGTTTTTAGATGTTGATTTCATGAAAAAAAACTACATTTCAATAAAGCTGAAATAAACTAAATAAAATTAAGTCTAATCTGACTTATATATATGTCCTGACCATCAAATATTTAAAAGGGCAAGCCGAAGAATAAGAGTCATATTTTAAAATTTGTAAAGGTATAATAATTTTCCAATTTCAAGCAGATAATGAGACTGTTATTCGTTACCCTTTTAACTGCAACGATAGTGCAATTGTGATTAAGTCTGCTCATGCAACCGAGGTTAGATAAGACAAAATGGTGTTTCGTTTAAGGTTAGTAAGATTCGTCTTATTTTGTGGAATTGTTTCAGGTAAGCATATCTATTTAGACGAACAAAATAGTTTTTGTTGAGAAATGGCGACAAACTATATATTTCCTTAGAGAATGACAACAAACTATATTATTCCCTAGAGAATGACAACAAACTTTATTTTTCCTTGGAAACTGACGACAACTTTAGCTCTCGATAGGAGATTAAAAAAAATGTAAAAATCAAAAGGTAGTCACAAATAATACGCCAAGGAAGGACCTGCTATACGATGGGAAAAAGTAAAACCGGTGAAAAGACAAACAAATACAAATTGAACACCTCTACTTTTGTAATGCCATTACTGAAATTAAATGATATCATACAGCAATTTTTTTGTCAAATTTTAAAAGGACGCGCTCGTAAAAGTTCAATTGTTGTTGTAACAGCTGTTAAAAAATATAATCATATCAGCAAAAATGAAATAGTATTAATCGAAAAACAATAGCTTATGCGTATAGGACAAATACTTAGTTGACATTCAATAGACGGTAAACACTCAATAATCAATCAGTATTTTCCTTAACTCCATGATATGGAATGCAAGTACAGCAATTAACTTACAAAAAAACAATTTAATAGAAAACAAAAACTGAATTGTATCTCTGTCAGATAGCCATTATAACTTATTATCAATTTGATATTTTAGAATAATTTGTCATCCTATCTGAATATCAAGCACATACACACTTTTTCTTTTGATACATTACAATCTATCGATATTCAACTAATTGACATACAGTCAATATACCACTAGACCTTTTGATTTTTTTGTAGCTTTGTCGCAATCTTAATTGCTGTGTATGAACCTTACAGAAGAATTTCAATGTTCCATATGAGAATTATATCTAGTAACAAAATTGATTTAGTTTATCTGCTGATATCATGATTAGCAAATACAATAATTGAAATACTTGAAACTATAATAATGTTATCAGGCGAGCATACTTTAAAAAAAAGTAGTTTTACTTAAGTCCCCGACTATTGGACATTTCTACTTTGTTTTGTGTAATAAAATATAGTGCAGCTGTTTAAATTAATAAAAAGATTAATGATTATTGTAAAATCAAACTACTTGATGCAAATTATAATTCCAATTTTGTTTTCAACATTTTTCAAATAATTGAGCACGTCTTAGTGATCAATATTGTGCCTGTCTTTGTAAGTCCCCAATCTTATCTTATTGGTAAAAAACGAATGCTTGAAAATCAGTTTGCTATGGACTTTCGTTCTTTTTGTAGCTATCCTTCTTGCCTGAAACGCCGTGTCATCAAATTGAATCGTAGGCACGGACTTGTCGTTTGTAAACGTTCACATTTTTATCGTTTTTTCTCTGAAATCATATGTCATATTTATAGTTGACGGGAAAAGCTTAGTTCTGATAGTTACCTTTGATTTGAATGTTTTTAATTAAAAGTTTTATAAAGATGTATTCACATTTTTGTGTAAATTTTCTTCTGGACAAAAACTAAAATTCGAAACATTTAGACAAAACCACGTTGAGGTTGTCTACTTCAATGTTAAGTGTCTGTTTTCTTTGTCACAGAATTAACAGTCTGCTACCATTCATGTATTCCTGTACAGAATATAATGAATATAGATACATTGACAATTAAATTAAAAAAAAAAACGATTTAATTTAACAAGAATATTTGCTATGATTGGTAGTTGTGTGGGTCAAATAGTCACGTATTAACGATAAATTATACAAGCCTATCACGTGTACATATTTTCAGAAATAATATTAAAAATAATAGAAAAATGGATTAAATAGTTTTTTAAGGAAACCATTTCCTGTAGAATAACAATCACAAATTTCGTTTAGCAATATTTAATTATCTTCAGATATTGTGTTTGTTGTTAATTTTCTTTTTAAATTTCAGTCTTATTAATACGTAGCTAGCAGGTAAGAACGCTATAACTGGTTAAAAACTTATCATTTAAAACAGTGACTCCTTTGATAAGTCAAGTCAAAACGTCCGTGAATTTCATTAATCTGTAGATCTTACTGTGTTTACCATTATTATATAAACAGGTGTTTTCTTAATATCTGATGTAGGTTATGACAAGAGAAAAACGTATTTGAAAAATCGCCAATTCAAGAGAAGTAACCTCTATTATCATGACTATATTTTATTGTTTGTTTAATTTGTCTCGATGATAGTTGTTGTTGATCAACGTATAAGAACTTATATCATAGTATAATAGATTATAGTAAAAAAAAAAAAAAACAGAAAAAAGTAATAGTTAGAAAACTGTCTCATTGGCAAGTATACTACATCTACTTATTCTATATTCAATGTCAATAACTTATTTTTTGCTATTTAACTTATTAAAAATCATTCTTTGTGCCTATTTTTATCTTATATAATTTTATCCTTTCTGCTATGAACGGTTTCTGAAGACATCAGATAAAGATGGTAAACATCGTTATTCAATGGTAATTCCTCCAATAAGGAATCTACTTTCTGTTCGGTCATATGCACTTATTTGTAGAATTTCTGTGTTGGTAAGTTCTTGTTTGTGAATATTCTGTATATCGATACAAATGTTAAACGAAAAACCAAACATTGAAAAATATAGATAGACCAATAGACATCTCAGGTCCGTGATAGCTACTAAAAAATTGGAGTTCTGCATATGTTGAAAATTCCAAGAAAGACCGATTGATTTTTTGTTCATCTGACTGATTCAAATTTAACATACTGACACTAAAAATAGCTCAGAGTCTGCAAAGACCATATGTTGTGCCCGACCAATAAGATGAAGCACATATTTTACTCGATAGACTAGACACTATCTCGACAGTACATAACTGTACGTAAATGTACTTAACTTTCGTATCGACTTAACTAAATAAGTCTTATTCAGTACTTGATAATCTTGGTGTAGTATAAAATGGTGTCGACAAAGGTTCGAACAGTCCATACTCAGTATTTGCCTTCAAATTAAGTCTTGACTTAATGAATCAGCTCATTTTACTCAGTTTTATATTGATATTACCAATTCCAGGAAATTTTGTAGTTCGGTTCATTGATGTAAAATTAAAGGATTTATTTTATAGGTAGAAACGCAAGATTTTCAGTTTTGATTAAATCAGATAGTCATCTTTAACTTTTTCTAGAAATTCTTCAAATAAACTTGGATTTTTATAAAACTATACAGCTATCTCATTTATACACTGATCTAAAAGAATATCAGGTTGTTCGGTAGTTTGTTTGTTTTGTTTATTGCTGTCAAAATTAAGGATTTAATTGATAATTGGTAAAAAAAAGCTAGAATTTTCGGTCAAGACTAATTTCAGATAGTCAACTTTAAATGCGTTTAATTCTTTTTCAAATTAATTTGGATTTTCATAAAACTATACAGATATCTCAGTTATATATGGATCCTACTGATACCCATGTTGTTATGTATTTTAATGTATTGCTGTCAAACTTACCTGAGATCTCCTCCCAGTTTTTTGTAGGGTTAGTGTTGCTCAGTCTTTATTTTTCTATGTTGTTTTTTGTGTACTATTATTTGTCTGTTTGTCTTTTTCATTTTTTGAAATGGCGTTGTCAGTTTATTTTCGAATTATGAGTTTGACTATCCCTCTGGTATCTTTCCCCTCTCTTTTAATGATTTCATTAATCGGTTATCGCAGTAAAATAAGTCACAAAATTTGCAGTTGAAAAAATAGTTTTGTAACATTTGCCCAATAAGTTCAGAGACATTTTTGTTTATATTTATAACAAAGACAGTCACTCAGTGACATCAATAGATCACTAAAAAGCAATATTGTTCTTTTACTAAACACTACATTAATGCCCCCCAAAAAATCGATGAAATCCATTTGGGTTAAAAATAGGAATGAATTTCAGGTTTCGCACGAAGTTATCAGTTAAACAATATTCTGAATTTCAATCTGCGCTAAATGATATGCCTATAAACCTTTGTATAATTTGTGTATTTGAACATATAATAGCAACATAGTTGTTGTTTTATTGCCGTTCTGATTAAATCCATTAGCGGAAAATCACCTCCATTGTGGAAAAACCACATGGAGTTGAGCATTGATGTGATATATTGTAATATGAATATGAATCAAGAAAGAGTTTTCTCCTGATTGAGATAAAGGAAGTCAAAAACATTTTAAAAGAAGTGCCGTATATCAATATAATTGTGATGACGATTATCAATTAGTACCTCACGTGAAAAAAATCGACGCCACACATTTTTTTCTTTACCGCATATAGCGGTATTTCTCACCCATTTTGTATGTAAGTAAATTCAGTATATATTCCAAGTGAAAAAGGTTCAACAAAAAATTTAAACATTTTATTGCTTGGGAGTCTTTCGGAATTCTCACATATCTCATTATTTCTGTTTGATACATTCACATATTGAGTCCTGGAAAAGTAAAAGTTTGAATCAATCTAAAAAAACCCACGTGTTTTGATATAGCATATTGTGTGTTGTCTTTTACGTAATGTGTGTATTGGGTATATTATTCGTTCATTGCTACGGCATTGACGTATACCCGTCATCGACTAGGGTTAATTTCGGGTGCAATTCCATATGAGTAAGAATTTCTTGTGGCAACCCTAATATTGCTAGTTACATGTTGAAATATGATTGGTAGTGACATTAGATTACGTACCAAGTCATGAATATGACAACTGTTATCTATTCGTTTTAGATGTTGGGCTTTTGATCTGAATTTTGCTTAGAAACCTAAGAAAATGACAAGGTTTTGGAGGTCAAGCTGTGTTGTACAAGAATCTATAAAATATTTTTGGATGCTATGAGGAACAAAGATGCTAAATTCATTCAAGTGTGGACATCACAATATAGCAACTAATTACACAATAATTATGTCATAATGAAATTATCACATTTTGAAAGATTAATTTTTCTTCTTTTTTTTTTGGTACCTTATTTATAAAATATAAAGAAGGATGAAATGAATTATATCAGTTTGAAGTTGTCTGATTGGGAGTGAAAAAATCTTTGTATTGTGCTGCCTTAAATCAGTTTTTGGAAGAGAAAAATATCTTTTCATTATTGGGAATTTTGAAAAGAGACGAAGCTTAACAAAGCTCAGAATTTCATCACACCACTTAAGAATTGAGTCCGGAAGGTATCAGGGTACTCTCCTAAATGACAGAACTTGTACTCGTTGTAACTCCGAAGATGTGGAGAATGAATATCATTTTTTTATTTCAATGTGTTAAATTTAATGATGACCGCAATCATCTATTTCAAGAGATAACTAAAAGTTGCCCCAACTTTTTAACTCTTAACGCAAGAGATAAACTGATATGGCTTATGAACACAGAAGATAAGTCTATTCTCACTACTGCATGTAAATTTATTTCGAAAAATTGTTAATTATGTGGCTTTCTTGTCTGCTTCAGACACGAGGAGGACTGTGTAAATACCACAGCTCCTTGAGTTCCGCTCCTTTGTGTCTGTTGCAGTAGGGAAACCTACACTATTCTCAATACCTGTTTAATGCAGTATATGTTATTTGCTGTGAATAACATGAACTTTTTCCATTTGTGTTTGTTTTTCTGCATCCGATACGAGGAGGGTTGTTAGAAGTTGTAAGATCACAATCCTAGAGCATCGTCGCTTGGTGTCTGTTGCAGCTAAACAATCATTTATTTTATATTTATACATTTTTAGCAAAATATTATAAAATCAAGTGAGAAAAAAAAAGTAAATAAATGGATGGGGTTTGCCACATCTCTGGAGTAGCAACTCTCAAATACTTTTTTATTTAACAAATAATACCTGTATGACTATTTCAATAGTTTATTTTACAATGTTATGTAAAATACTGTATGTTGTATCAATTATATATGTTATGTGTATATGTCCCCTGAGGACTTATTTGGACTTATCTTATCTTATCTTATCTTATCTTATAACCTGGTTCTCAAATATTTGAGTAAGAGCATTTATAATGAAAGATAATCTAGAAGTACCTTTTGTTTGCCTACAATTATGATCTTATTGACAGGGTGGTCCTTGAACATTTGCCTTTACTGTTTGTTCGGTAGGAACGAAACATTTGTGAATTAGAACACATACTGTTTCACTCTGATTCTGTCCGTGTATGGTGACATGTCTTCCCATGGACTATTACATTATGAACTATTACGTCACACCTGGCTAATCGTGTTCGCCTATTGTATATCGGTATACTACTGTTGTCTTTATGTAGAGCAAGTTTATACTAAAGTAAAATTAGCCTATTTCGTACTGTTTCGATGGTACTGTAAATGCAAGTCCGTCAATGTTTTGCGATAAAATGTGCATCAAAAAGGTACTGTGGTTTCGTCAACAAACTTACGTCTAGTTTTAGAAATTGTCATTTTCCCTTTTAGGGATAAGCTGTTTATTTTCAACAAAGACTAATCGATATAAAATTAGCACGTTCTCGTCTTAATAGCAAGATTGTTTCTTAAAATGCCTATCCATCAAATTTTAGCAGTAAAGTCTGCACCATATAGACATTGTAGGTTCGTTAAGGGACGAACGTCTAGTTTTAGTAGTTGTCATTTTTTTTGTCTGTTACGGATAACCCGATAATTTTCAACTGTTTTATATGAACAAACACTGGTCCACTCTGATTCTCTCCGGGTAGGGTAATATGTATGTTCTATGGTCGGTTGTTGTCTCTTTCCTTTCTCAATTTTATTCCTATGGAGAATAACATTATGATTTTTTACGTTAGATCTGCCTCATCGTGATCGTCTGCTATTGAGCGAGGTTATATTTCAATAAGATTAACACGTTCTCCTGTACCAAGTCAGGAATATGGTCATTGTTATATTATAGTTCGTTTCTGTGTGTGTTACATTTTAACGGTTTTTTTTCTTTAGTGTCGTTTGTTTCCTTTTATATTTGAGTGTGAATTCACATTATTATAAGACGTGTCACGGTACTTTTCTATCCCGAATTCATGTATTTAGTTTTGATGTTATATTTTTTATTCTCGTCGGATTTTGTCTAACGCTTAGTTCGTTTCTGTGTGTGTTACATTTTTATGTTGTGTCGTCATTCTCCTCTTATATTTAATGCGTTTCCCCCGGTTTTGGTTTGTGACCCGGATATGTTTTTTTCTGTCGATTTAAACATCGGTATACTACTGTTGCCTTTCTTTATCTCGTACTGATATCATGACATGTTTCAATTGAACTTCAAATGTCAATCAATAAATGTATTGCGGTGAATTCTGAACCAAATAGGCACTGTAGTTTCTCCAGCGGACAAACTTTAAGTTTTGGTAATTGACATTTTGCCGTTTAGGGATAATCTGTGTTTTTCAAGAGTGTCGACTTTGATTCTGTCCGTGTAGGGTAAAATGTTTTCTTATGGACTATTTTCTGATGAACTATTATGCTGAACATGTCTCACCATGATCGTCTAGCGGAAAGCAAAGTTATATTAATATAAAGTTAGCACGTTCCCATCCTAATGACATGACCTATTTCCACTGGACTTTAAAATGTCAATCCATCAATGTATTGCGGTAAAATCTGCACCAAATCGGCACTGTAGTTTTTATGAGCGGATGATGTTCTAGATTTTGTATTCGCCTTTCTCAAGTTTTAGGGATACTGCGTTTATTTTCAACAGAGTTATATGAAGAGATATGGTTTGGTACAAATCAACAGATAATTGCTACATGACATTATTAACACCGGGAGTTTTCTTACATAAGTTAAAGGTTTCTATCATAACCTACCATTTATAATATATTCAATAACAAAAATGTGCTAATGAATTAGAAGGCAGTAGGTTTCCAGACGTGACATGGTATGTATTCACAACATCCTTTCCATGAAGATGTACATAAACACAAGGTAATATACTCTTAGACTATTTATTTATTCAATAATGCCTGTACCAAGTCAGTAATAGAACAGGGTTTTTTTCTATTCGTTTGATGTGTTTGGGCCTTTGATTTGATTAGGGACTTTCCGTTTTTTATAATTTTCCGCTGAGTTCAGTAATTTTGTGATTTCAATTTTTACGGGTATAACTTTATAAAACTAAGAACACTACTTCTTTTAGGTAAAGTCTATTTTTTTGTATTAGGCTTATAAACGCCGTATTCATTATTTGTATTGTTCAGTGTTATTATTTTCATTTTCAATTGTTATGTTGTTTTATATTGTTTTGTCAGACTTTCGTAATGTAAATGATTTCGTGTTGTGCTGACGGGAAGTGGTTCAACTATTTTTTTATCTTTGTCATATGTTTTGCATTGGGACAGCAAAGCTTGTTTACATCTAGAAATTGACAATAAGGGTCGGTTGAAAAGAAAAGTTTACGACAAAAGAGAGATGATTTCAGATTCCCAATGGTGAACCTTCCATTTCTATGTATCAACATTCGTGTAGCTCCTGCATACTGAGTATGTATCTCCCAATTGATACGATGTTCCCGGGCTTTTATTTCCTATCATTATTTCATTGATAGAGAGTTGCTGCTCACAAGGAAGCTATTAAACCAATAGTTCTAATGTTGAAGTTAAAATCATCCATTACGGACCCAATCACGAGTTGGTTGATTGTTATGGAATTTCCGTTTCACAGATGATAGCGGATATGTTCTTTTTGTCGTAACTTTAATTCTGTTATCGTTTCATGAATGTGACCCACAAAACTTATTACCGTCTGAAACTTGCAGTGAGGTGAGATTGTTTTGTTATTCCGTGTTTAATGCCTCACTGTTATTCTGAGATGAATTACAGTCATAAAATCTTTGAAATACATGTATGTAGGGTTTGTTTTGGCTATGAATATATACACGTCAATATTAAAAAGACAAAGCCAATATTTTAAAATCTTTTACAATGAACATAATTTATATCTTTAACGAATACGTTTATTCCTATGAGCTATAAAGGTAAAATATATCTAAGAAAATGCTGTATGAGACAACTCTCCATGTAAGTCATAATTTGTAAAAAAAAAACTCCGTTGGAGGTTCATTTCTTCAGGGTTTTTATTTGTATATAATCGTCTTGGGTTTTGTATTTGTATGTAACACATCTTGGGTTTTGTATTTGTATATACCACATCTTGGGTTTTGTATTTGGTATTTGTATATAACAGAATTCATCAATCTAATAAGGTCTTCTTCTTCCAGTTGGGTATAGTCTTTTCTAAAGTTAAGTTGGCCTTACATATTATGTATTATTGATTGAGAGATTTGTATGGGTGATATATGTTATTTAATTCAACTGAAACGTTATACACGATTATTTTAACATTTTATTGACTGCAATTTAAAAGTGTTGTGTTTGTATTGAACTAACATTAACGATAACAGTTTTCCTGGTCCAGATGCGCATTTCGACAATAACTGTCTCTTAAGGATGTACTTGTATTCAGGTGATCTAAGGTAAAATGAAATGAACTAAGAATTCAAAACAGATACTTTAAGCTTGAAGAGTATTTGTAAAGGATCGAAATCAGGACATGGAGCTCCTTTTTGAGGTATTTGATTTATAAAATATTGCGGGAAGACGCTGACTCGGACTTTTATCTTATATTTGCATCGGTACTATTACTGTCTCAAATCAAAAGAAAGAAATCAAGAATCTGCTGAACTTTTGTCAAATGATCTTTTATGTCTTATTAAGTCTAATGTTAAAAGATAGATAGGTGTTATGGGGCAACATATTTTACCTTGTATCGTATGGAAAAACACTGAGGAAACTGAACATTTGACACTTATTCCAAAACCTCACCTAAGTACATCTTTAAATGATGCTTGAGGCAAAATAACAATATGACGACGAACGAATAAATTCGAAAATAACTTAAGTTAAACGATAAACAAGTCTGATGATTTGGTATGTGCATCACAGGTAACATATGTTCGTAGTCTTAGATTTGCTAAAAGTAGTGTCGTGTCTGGAACTTCTTCGAGTGTGTCCTATTCCTAGTTGTGACAATCTGAAATAAGTATCAACAAATTTACCGACCTCCAATGTAACTTCAAAAAGGTTATATCATTTACAACTGAGAAAATCAGACTGAGTGTTTCCCATCCAGTATCATTACGCGTGCACAATTTCGACATGTGTGATTTAGCTCTGCTGGGAGTTCATGCGATTTCCCTTTATTGTATACTGTAGATTCGTTAGTATTAATTCGACACCATTTTTGTGGATTTCATTGGTATAGGTGAATAGCGAAATGTAATGCCCAACGAATGACAAATTTTCTAAAGGCGTGTATAAAGATTTCGTCAAACTGCCCAGCAGTGTCGAGTTAAAACATGAACAAGTGCTATAAATGCTGAAAGATTTACTGTAGCTCATTCAGGAACTGTAAAAGAGAAGATGTGGTATAATTGCCAATGAGACAACTACCACAAAAGACTAAAATGACACAGACATTAACAACTATAGGTCACCGTACGGCCTTCAACAATGAACAAAGCCCATACCGCATAGTCAGCTATAAAAGGCCCCGATACGACAATGAAAATCAATTCAAACGAGAAATCTAACAGCCTTATTTATTTAAAAAAAAATGAACGAAAAACAAATATGTAACACATAAACAAACGACAACCACTGAATTACAGGCTCCTGACTTTGGACAGGCACATACATAAATAATGTGGCGGGGTTAAACATGTAAGCAGGATCCCAACCCTCCCCCTAACCTTTGACAGTGGTATAACATAACACCATAAGAACTCCATTTATATTTGTGTTGGAATTTGGTTCCCAAAATATACCATAACTGGCATTCGCCAATGGAGCTAGGAGCAGACTCTTGTTATTGAAGTCCATACACTGTGAACATGCAAGATCAATTGAGACAGATTAACGACAATCGATTAGGCAGATGGTATTTCTACTGCTATATCATGTATATTAACAACATAAAGGTTTTCCTTAAAAATGATTGCTTAAAAAGGTCTATAGGAAAACATATGCCAATTTAATAATTGTATTCAGTTTTTATCTTTGAAAATGTAGCTTTCAAATTCATTCTGGTTTTAGTTAATAGAAAATAAAAGGATATAGAGTTAATGTACATTAGACAAAATCGCACACAATACATAGAAAAAAAACTATAAATGAACAGGACTTTTATTCCTGTTCTTCATTTTGACAGTTGATGTAGAATCTTCAACAATGAACGAATCATTCATACCTTACATTAACAATGATTAAGGTCAAGACGGCCCCTAGGGTCGACTTAAGAATATATTCCGTATTCCTTTTCGGGATAATTGCTAAATTTTGGTCAAAATCTACCAGAGTGTAAGTCTGGACTTTCCTTATTTAAAAGGAAAAGACAAAATAAAATAAGACAATTTTTTAACCTGAATTTGAAAAACAAAAATCATTTTAAATCTACCATATAACATACATGTGTTTCACACATTCAAAAAACATCAAGTTTTAGTATTCATAATTTTTTTAATTTCTCTAACATGCTACAAACTTCTTGCGTTATATGGACAAAGCAAAAACTATCAAAATAGACTCATTAAGAGAATCTGTCAAAACAGCTTAACACAAAAAGACATTTTGCTACAAGATGTATTTCACAAAGACGCAAATATTTGTAAAATATTATTTTGTGCAAGGCTGTTGCTCATATCTATTTTGACCAATTACGACATGTAAAATGGACATTTAAGATCACATATGTTAATTATTACGCCTTTATGACATCAAAGCGACATCACACATGTGACCTTTTTGCACAAAATGTCAAGATTATATCAGTCGATTAGATCAGTCGAATGATTTTACTTTTTGTCGTCTTTTCGAAATTTTTTTATAATCCCAAGCAAAAATTGACACTGTTGATGGTTTATTTTGAAAATAGAATTGTTCTGGAATATTGTCCACCATTTATTCTTTTACCATATGTTCGTCATTATGTTTGACGTGGTTTACAATTTAAAGGTTCCTATTGTTTAGTGCTTAGAAATAACTAAATAAATCTCTCAATCTCTGGGTACGTTCCTACTTTGCAACCCGCGATGTAAATAATAAGTCATCGATCATGCTGTAATCGAGTGCTTTGATAACAAACAACAAGCCGCTGTCTGACGTTTTGGTAATATACCATTCTATAAGTAAAAGTCATTGGAAGTAATGGGTTGTCTATTTTAGTAAATGTTTAATATTGCTCTGGTAAAATCAATACGCTCACTTGTAAGCTGTGCCAACAAAATTACTTTCCTTTTCTGTTTTGAAATAGGTATCAAGTTAAGAGCCGTCTACATGTAGACTATTTCCAGTAGAGTTATAAATGCAATAATTTCCATAGAGCTCAATAGAATCAATAGGATGCCTTTGTAAAAAGAATTGTTGTTAGAATATCTATATAACCAATGTGTAAGTAACAGTCATATTTTCAAATTATAACTATGTACAAGAAAAGTATCATAGCAGATAAGGAAATGCAATCAATGCCACGTAAATCAAATAATTCTGTCGGGTGCCTCTGTTAAATAGAACTATCCCATTTCTAGAACTTTCCATAAAAAGTTAATCGTTTGCATTATTGAGTTGTTTGGTTGACATCAGAGTAGTAGAGTTCATTTCATTATCGCCTATTATAAATGATCTGCACGACAAAGATATACGAATGCTTGATTTTTATGAATTGAAATAAATTTTTACAAATATTTTCTTTGTTGAATTTTGGTCTGCTTGATTCTGCCCCGCCACTGCTCCGTCACTCCAGAGGTTTGAAAATATGTCTTACTTCTACAACTTCAAACTGAAAAGGGGGTGGGGGGGTCATATTTATAAGTAATTCTTCAACGTTTGAGTCCAGTTTTGCCACATTTTAGACTCTTGAGAGTGAAACAGGACCATGCATATCGGCGAGAGTCTTGTCTTTGATATCAAAATTAAGATGCTGTGACAGAGCTAACCATCGATCGTAAATGGCTCCTTTAAACTGGTTTTGAAATAATCATCATAACGCCTGGTGGTCACATTCTACGGTAAATATACGTACATGTATCTGTAAGTCAACTATACTAGTAATAAGTCCTATCAATTCAAATTTAGTTGGTATGTACGAATTCTTATATCAGTTCAATGATTTAAACCCAAACCGTACAACTCGGAATTATTGCCTGTAACACTGTGTTTTTGTAAAAGCTTGTTGCCTATGCCCGTCGCTGAACTGTCTACTGAAAAAATTGCAGTCAAATGAAAAAAAAATCAGAAGTGAGCAATACATGTATTTGTCTTGTGCAGTACGTGTCCTGCTCTTGTGACTTAACACATTTAACATTTTTCTTAAATAATCGAGTAGTCGGTTCGACTACTGAGCTGTAATTTGGAACATACCACCGAAAACAGTAAAACATATCTAACGTACAACGTCGATGTTTAACATCTGAAGGGAGAAAATTCAAACACAGCATTATACGATCAGGAGGTGGTCGGATGCCTTCTGTTGAAATATGGTATAATAAGACTACTGATGAATTTGCAAAAATACATTTTGTTTAATTAAGTTTAAGTACTGCATTACGAAAGCGATCGAAAACATCATGAAGATCCGATATATGATGTTCTATATTTCAGACTACTAATATCTTGTCCATTAATTACTAAATTAATTAAGAAGATCCGTGTAAATCAATTGTTACTCGCAAACCTTTGCAAATCCCGAACATATGTAAAAGGTGGTACAGTCTTCTCATGTCTATTGCCGATACATAATTTGTAATTCGTTTCGTAAACGATTCTGTTAGCTCTAAATTATCTGAAATAAATAATTAAAAGGTTTAATCTAGGTATTTTGAAAAGTGAAAATCTACACAAAATCTATACTGTATTCAACTAGTAGTTTGTTCACTTATTTGTTGAGGAGAAAGTTTAGAACATTTCCCACTAATACAACTGACGCGTAGTCGGTACCTTTTAAGTTGCGTAAAGTTCACAGATAACACCTTGTTTAAAAAGCTGATCAAGTGGTCCGTAAGTACCTTCTTTTTGTGAGGTCTTAATCTTTAAGATGTTTGATGAAATGATATCTTATCTAAGAATGATGTGGTGTTGAGCAATATTGTTCAACCCAGGTTAGGTCTATCGGTCATCTCCGTTGTAAACAAATAAGTCCTTATTGTCACATATTGATTGATGTAATGCAATCTTTTACTAGTCCTTCAGATCAGCATTTTTTTCAAAATAATGTAAAAATTCGCAATCTATGCCGTCCCCTCATTCATTTGGACGTTGTTTCACTACATTAAAATGTTGCACACGTTAAAGTAAGTTTTCACTGTAACAGAACCTTTTATCTTCACAATTTGGTCATTAGTCAACTTAAATATTTTTTCTGAAATTAGGTCTATCAAACTTTTGATATTTCAACCCTGTATACCACCATTCTCCATGTGAAATTGAAAATCGTCTAAAAAGAAATAATCCACAATGCTTTTTCAATATAAAAATGGTAGCATACGCTATAAATTTATTACTTTGGGATACCATACGACATATTTTGTTAAAAAAAAGCTAAATCAAGCTACACAAACAATATTTGTTGAAATTGGAGGTACAACTTTTTCAACAAATTGTCGCATTCCTATGGGAACCATCCGTGCGCCTCACCTTGTCGACCTATTCTTATTATCCTTTGAGTCGGAGTTCCTTCAGACAATTGTTAAAAAAAGAAGATCAAAGAAGCGAAATCATTTAATTTCACATTCAGATAAATTGATGATGTTCTTTCCATTAACTATCCAAAATTTTCTGATTGGGTTCCATTAATATCTACCTTAGAACTAGAACAAGAAATTAAAGAAACAACAGACACGCTTCCTCTGTCTCATTTTTAGACTTATACCTCGTCATCTCAGTACCAGAATCTATGACAAACGAGACCGATTTTAGTATTGAAATTATCAATTTCCGTCCCCCCCCACCCTCCCCCCCCCCCCCCCCCCCGCACCGAAGTAGCAATAAAACCAACGTCACCTGCATATGGGATATACATTTCCCAACTTATTCGTATCCAAGAGCTCGCAGCTGCTTCTCAGACTTTGTAAAACGTCACCAGTGTCTGAGTGTATGAGCAGAAAGTTGATGAACCAGGGGGTATGTCAAAGAACATCTCGTCCTTATTCTAAAAGAGTTGATCGGAAGGTACTAATACCTTGTTAAATATTCCGTATAAACTTCACAAACAATACACGATGGTCCTAAAGTATAAATTCTAGCTAGGTACTGACGTCTTTTCTTTATCTTAATAACGTGTCATAGGAATCTTTTATTTGTCTCTTTGAATATTACTTTTACTGTTTAGTCTATTTTTGGTGATATCCATTTGACGTGGCTTTGTACTAATACATCCCGTCATTGTGTTATTGTGCTATGGTGAATATTTGTATTCTTGTTTTCATTTTCGCTTATGTGTCTTGTCTATATGCCTTTATGTGTTTCTTTGTTACATTTTTGTTTGTGTTTATAGTGATAAATATATAACACAATGTTGACTGTAATACCCGTATTTTGACATTTTTACCTTTTATGTCTGTTTGTTTTTGTTTCTTCTTAGCAAAGTTGCTCATTTATTATACATTGAATATTTAGGCAGTTCAATTTGGTCCAGGATATTTATATTTTACACTTAATACCAATATAAAAAGATGTGGTATAACTGAAAATAGAAAGAAAAGAAAGAAAAGCAAAGACACACAGTAGTAATAGTTCACGCAGTTACTGAAAGCTAGCCAAAAGCCAATTAAAACTAATACACAATTATGTATCTAAGCTTAAAATACCAATCAGTACACATTCAACATCCAATGGATTTAGTGTAAAGACGTCATTCACAGTCATGAAAAAACATCATTTTCGTGCAATGCCAACATATAGATATTGACAGAATGTAGTACCGTGTCTTCTGTATGTTCTATTGTTTATGTGATAGTTTAAATACTTTTTGGATGTTTCAATGAAGATTTACACATGTTATTTGTTAAATGAGTTACCTTTGTTTAATAAAACAATAATTATTTCTTTTATTATTAATATTTGTTGGATCGTTCAATAAACTACTGTCAAATACACACTGATTTCCTGACAAGTTCTCGGGTATACATCAGAGCGAGACTGTATCTGGTTTTGAAAATATAAAACAGTTCGATATAAAACATGTATGGCGTGAATTTGCAACCTTGAATTTATTATCAGCTGGTTATAAAACTTAGCTGTGGTTAAGAAGTGTCGACCTTTATTCGAATATATATACGCTGTGAACATAAAAAAAAATGTTAAAGTTTATGTCAATAAGATAAAAATCTCGTTTAATCGTGCCATATTTTGTAATATCCTGAATTCTATTGGGCAACTAATATTGAATCTGTAATGAAACTTATGCAAGTACGATATTTAATACCTAAAAAAAGATATATTTATCACAAGATAATTATATAAATGTATTTAAATTTATACGAAAACATAATTTAACTTGCATCTTCATTCGGGCAAGGTAATTAGTTATCTGTTAACAAATCTAAAGTCATGATGTACATACAATATACATCGTACATGGTATTTATCAACCAAACACCATTTTGGCGCAATTTATTGAGGTAATTGATTTATTTCTAATTTTTATTGTATTAGTCCTTTAATTATAACATCCGATGTTCGACCAAAATGGAAATATCATCAATAGGTTCAAAGCCAGTAGCATAAAATTTAGTGGTTGTCGTAAGTCGTATTTGTTTTCGGGTTTGTACATCAATCAGACCGTTTGAAAACATGTTTGGATGGTATCATGGTTTGGCATCTTATATCGCTTGTAAACTCTCGTTATTAGATTTCAATTATGATAATAGTCACATCGACTTAAGATAGATTATTATTGCACTGAAATTTATAACATCAGGCTTAATTCAAGCTTTATCTAATACGCACTCCGTATAAAACAAATACACATTCTTAAAAATACAATGTTATATGTTATCACTTAAATTGATAACCAATACTTAAATGTATTAATAATTATTTTTATCGATTAATGATATAAATTTCTCATTTTCCCGATGTTATTGAATTGTCCCCAGTATCTTTGCATTAACTTTTCAATGAATGCAATCATAGTCCTTTTCTATCCTATAACTATTCGATATTTAGATTTTCAGGTTGACAGTTTTGCATTTGTGATTTTCTTTTATCGATATTGACAACTACACAACGTTAATCCGACACTTATAAATTTAATTGAAACCCGATGGATATGATCTACCACGATTACGAATCACGCAAGGAAGAAAGTTTTGCATTTTTCGGTTTTATTTTAATTTCTTCACTTTTTAACTGAAATAGACTGTTCATTGCTCCATTATAATTAATATTATCGACATAACTCAACACTATAACTGCTAAAGTACATTTTTCGATGTTTTTATTGGTTATTTTTAAATTTTGAACATTATTTGTAATGATTTCCCTTTCCAAATCATTATATGGTTTTAATGTGACAATTAAACTGATAATACTTAACTATTTATTTTAAAACATAAAACTTTCGGTGATTGATCAGATCTATAACTGCGTTGAATTTAAACATATCTGTCCTTAAAAATATATTAAATTGATTTTAACACCGACTTCCTTGCAGGTTATTTAAGTTAACAGCAGTTTATGATCGTATTGGGTATTGAGATAAATAAAATAGTTTGGCTGTACTGCGTGAAGTATTCAACTTAAACTTACTATCAAAAACTGGTGGCGGAAAATTAATATGAATACATACACGTGTGTGGAAAGCACTATTCCATAAAAGAAAATTTAGATGTTTACGTCAATGAGATCTGACTTACGTGGGTTTTGATTCAGAGCATGTATGTTAATATCATAGATAACATTGAACTTCTTATACTGAATCGGTTATGAAACTTGTTTACCACTGTTTACTACTTGTATCTTGAGGAGATTTATTTATTTGAATATTTATGTATGTATGATATTTAAAACTTGTAAAACTAACTTGATGACTACTAGATAATTTAAAATGTGTTTCATTAAAATATGACTTTTGTACACAGAAACCAAATATATTACCCCCAAGATTTATTAAAGGATACGAATACTCTCAGTATGGATAAACCTTAGTGTACCCGATTCAGTATAACAATAAGAGGAAAGGTTTGATAGCTAATGAGAAAACAATCCACCAAATTAAATATCAAATGAAGATTACTTATACCACCTTAGGTTATCGTGTGGCCTTCAACAATAACCAAAACCCATATCGTATTGTAACTTGTAAAAGACCGCGACATGACAAATATCAAAACAATTCAAAAGAGAAAATCAACTGCCAGATTTATATACAAAACAATCCACTAATAACATCAACTAAGGACGACTAATTCGTCAGAGGTTGCTGCTTTTGGAATTGCAAATACCAATATTGTGATGTTAACCATATTTGCGAGCCCTAAATTCTCCACTTACTTGGAACGTGTGGAACAGATTGCAGTTCCTGACTTGGGAGAAAGTAAAACAACAAAAATATCGAACTTCAAGAAAATTCAAAGCGGAAAGTCCCTTAAAAATTGGCAAAATCAAAAGCTCAAACACATCAAACGAATGGAAAACAACTGTCATATTCCTAACTTGGTACAGGCATTTCCTTAGGTAGAAAATGGTGGATTAAACCTGGTTTTAAAGCTACTAAACCTTTCATTGGTATGACGGTCCCATAAAATTCCATTATATTGACAACAATGTGTGAACAAAACAAACAGACATAATAGGTATAACACAAACTGAATTTGCGTTCTTAACCATGTTTGTGTGCATTTAATCTTCTCCTAACCTGAGACAGAATGAATGTCCTGACTTGGGAAGGGCACACTGATATTGAGAGGTTAACCATGTTTGTAAGCACTTAATCTTCACATAAACTGCATTATAATGTAGATCCTGACTTTGGGCACATACCGATATTGTGATGTTAACCATATTTGACATTACTGAATAATCCCCTTAACCTGACATACTATATATAATAGCACTACATAAGAACAAACTGTAAAAATCAATTGAAAAAGGCTGTTAGTTTTCTCATTTGAATGGTTTAACATTTGTCATTTCGGGGCCTTTTATAGATTTTTAAGCGGTATATTTTTTTCTCATTGTTTTATGAAGTACGGTGGCATATAGTTCTTAACTTCTACGTCATTTGATCTCTGGTTGAGAGCTATCTTATTGGTAATTATGCCATATCTTCCTATGTCTCTGTTGACTCATAAGGTTGAAATAAAGCACAAACGAAAACTAACAAAATGATTAATGGAACGAAGTACTGAAATGCGAGAATATGCAGATACTAACAGCAAGTTAATAGCCAGTTACAACTAATGAATAAACCATATTTCCTGACCGAAATCTCAACCAGCACACATCCAACGGATTTAGTCTAAAGACGTCATAAACAGACTGAGAAGGACATGACCGTGTGCAATGCCAACAAATTAGTAACGTATAAATGTAAGGCCGCAAGTGTTAATAATTCCATAGGAATACATATTTCGTCTTTTTGTAATCATTAAACATTTAATCAAATTAAACTATCAAAAAAATAAAAGTATCTTCTGTTAATTGGAAGCATAACAAAAATACTGAACTTCGCGGTAAATTCAAAAAGGAGATCCATTAAACCCCAGAAAACCAACCGCTTCCAATTAACGAATCAAGTGGAAACAAAACTGCCATATTCCTGATTTGGTACAGGCATTTTTCGAAAAAAATTATGGATATTAGCTGGTTTTATAGCTAGGTAAACCTCCTACTTTACTTTAATTTGTTAATGTCATCACCGCCTACCTTTGCTACATAATTTATATTTTACTATTTTATAAGCCGTGTTCCCGCTTTCATTTGATATACAGTTGCATGCTTTTCGTGATTTTTTCATTGCTTGATTTGAACTAAAGAATTACAAAACCCCACCTTATCCCACCCTTGAGAATATTTGATGATACATGCAATACTACTTACCTTTACATAAAGTTATTTTTCAAAACTCATTCAGTTAATTAATTTTGATAGGTTTATCTCCAGAAATATACATGCAATACAGGGAACAGGTGTCATAAACATTGGTAATCTACGATATAGCAAAGTGTGCCTAGTCCAAAATGAGTTTCATAAATTTATTGTCATCATTAAAATATTTGTTAATCATACTTACTTTAATCTGAAATTTACAAATGTAAATTATTACGAATGAGTATTTCTCACATGTATTTATATAAAAAGTAAAATAAAAAAAATTCTGAACTCCGAGGAAAATTCAAAACGGAAAGTCACTAATAAAATGGCAAAATCAAAAGCTTAAACACATCAAACGAATGGATAACAATTGTAATATTCCTGACTTGTAACAGGGATATCATTATGTTGAAAATGGTGGGTTAAACCTGGTTTTATAGCTAGATAAATTTCTCACTTGAATGACAGTCGCCTCTAATTCCATCATATTGACAACGATGTGTGAACAAAACAACTAGATATAATAGGTAAAAATGTAAAAAATAGGGGTACAACAGTCTATATATCTTATATCAAAACCCGAATAGTTTGTATCAAACTAGCAGTGTTAGCAAAAGAAAAGTATCTTTGTATGAACATATTTTTTTTTCAAACCGTAGAACAGCTACACGTGACAAACTCTAATATATTGTGTGAATGTCTGTTGTCTGATGGACATTAAAGCATTATTCGTAACATTTATAATCTTATAAATAATAAAGTTTGTATGGTTTTTTTTTCACTTTCGTAGTGTTAAGATGGACTCTAATTTTTCCGCGAAACTGTCATAGAAATAAAACATGTTAAGCATGTCAATGCATCTCGTCGCGCTCCTTGTGGAGTTTTTGTGATTCTCTCAGTTTGTGTTTGTGACCTTGATTTTTTAGGAGATTAGAACATCGTTAAATAAGAGAACTGTACTCTATATTTTGCGTGTTTTTCATTCTTGTAAAATCGTAGAGCTATGAGCATTTATGACTTCTTTTAAAATAGACAAACAGATACCATTTAGACTAATCTTCTGTTCAATAGCCTCACATTACTTGTTGGAAATAAGATATAAAATATTTTAGGAAGTTATATATTCCTTTGTGGTCAAATCAGAAAAAAAATCAGTGAAATCGTATACCTCTTTTTGATGTTTTACGGAAAACTATTGTTGCCTTGATTAATCATGTTACTCATGACCAGTCAGGGGCATTACTTAAACGAGTAACAATTAAAATTACCTATACAAGTAATTTTGAAAACGAGGCTAATTTAAATATAACTTATACAAGTTATTTTTCTGAATATTATGTTTATAGGTGTCCAAGAATACAGATTTTACTAGCTTTACATAATTTTCACAGTTATCTGGTTATTTTTCCCTTGATATATAAAAACTAATTCTTCAGAAACACTAATTAACTTTCCGACGCACTTATCTTTCATACCGACGCTTCTGGGTCAAAGATTGGTCTCTTGGGACTATTAAATTATCATTTTCCTCTAAAATCTTGAAGGTAGACTGATATAAATAGATAGATACTTGTGAATTAATAAAGACCTGAAGTTATTTATAATTTGTAACCTAAATCAATTACATATGTGCCTTAGATAAGTGTAATTGCTATTTTTTTCACAAATGTTTAAAATAACTTATTCAAGTAATATTTTTGCCATTATTTTCAAAGTAACCCTTTATCTCTATACTCCTCTCAAATCTGATCAATTCTTTATTTTATGATATAAAATGTTGTTTAAAATCATGAAAACTACGTTTAGTCTATGTTTCTATTGAAAATTAAAATAACTCTATTAAGTAATTTTATTATTTTTAAAATAAAAAAATACTTATATAAGTAATTAAAAAAAATAACTTGTTTAAGTAACGCCCCTGACTGATGACTGAATATGATGTTTGAAATAAATATTTACGTGTTTTGTTTTGTGAAATTACTTCAACAGCATATTTCAAGCCAGAATAAAACTCACTGGATAATGAAAGAACGAAAGATTAGCAAAAAAACTCTTCATTAAAGGTATTTTCATTAAGCCATTATTTCTACATTTTAGTTCTTTTGCAGCATATTTATACATCTATAATATAATATATACGGACAATACTGCTCTTTCGTTACGTCGAGCTTTCTAAACATAAACTAACCCATGTTTTTAATTTGCGTTATATTGTTCTTTTGTTAATTAATTCGTATCACTAGGTTAGAACAATGTTTCATAATAACTTTGTACGCATGATACATTTGCTTGAATTCAGAAAATGATTCCAATCGATACCTATGAGGATTATAATATAACTATGAATTCAACTCTTGATAAAAGAGAGGCGAAAGATACCAAAGGGAATTTCAAACTCATCAGTAAATTATAAACTGACAACACCATGGCAAAAAAGAAAAAGACCAAAACACAAATAACAGTACTCAACAAAACACAACATAGAAAACTAAAAACCGAACAATACGACCCCGTCAAAAAACCAAGGTGACCTCATGTGCTCTTAAAGGGTAAGCTGATCCTGCTCTACATGTGACAGGCGCCGTTTTGCTCAATAAAAAAAATACAATTGGTGAATTAAGGGCATATCCAACAGTTTATTTCTGACGGTGACAATTTTTTCCCTTTACGATATTTCATTCTTCAGTTGACAGAGAATCAAATTTTGCCCACAAAAATATATGTTGCCGATTTTGTTTTTGCAAAAATTACTGCTGAAAATTGAACATGTTTTGCAATTTTGGAGTAAAAAACGTTTTTTATTGAAAAAAATAAATATGATTTTTAATCAACATATACCTATATAATCATGATAATTGGGCTCAAATTGAAGCAAAATAATTCAAGATGGTAAGAAAAATCTAACTTTACCATTTAAAGCATTAACTCTTACTCAAATAAAGCCAAAAACGTTATGGTGAACCCAAACAACGGCAAGAAATGAACATTTGAAATGCACATTTTTGATTTTTTGAAATATTTCTAACGGTGTCGATTTGCCCAAAGTAAGATATGTTATTCTTTTAAAAAAATAGATCGTCATAACGTTTTGAAAAATATTTGTCACCATACTCGTTTTTGAGAAAAATTGAGTAATAATACTGTTTACTCAATCCCTCCCGTAAGCCTCACAAATTGCGCCAAAAATTAAGACGTTTCGGAAAATAACGTTATATTTCCCCGCTAATTTTTCAAAGGCAGTGCGACGGTGTGGCAGACAAATGTATTTATACAATTTGACTTTGTTGGGTATTTGTCTCGATAGCACTCGTATCGCATCTTCTTATTTATAATGAACCAATATCTGGACGAGATAACAATTCAGATAGTTTTACTGTTGTGTTCGTCAAAATTATGAAACCCGATAGTGAAAACACTTAGTGTTTTGAATTATATGGGTCGTTGGGTTGCTGTCGTATTAATGTATACCTTTAAAATCTTTTTCAAAACAAAAAGGATTGATTGGGTATAGAAATATTCACATCTCGGGACTTCTCCCATCCGACAGTATATCTTTGCTAAAATTTGGTGCGGCCGTTTAGCTGCTCGGATGTATAAATTTGCAGCCTCGTTTAGCCGAAATAAAAATGTTTATCCGATGCATAGTGCAGTGAGTTTCGCGCTATCTATACGTTAAAAAACAACTAAATAAATGGTTGAAGGGATATACGAACTTCGAATAAAATCTCTTAACAACAACAAAGGTCACATGAATCTTCAAATAAGTCACATGGCTGATTTTAACACATCTGTTGCGCCTTTTGCAATTGAAGGTAAAAAAAACCAGCTTTATTTAAAAACAAACAGATCAGTAAGACAAAAGCTTGAGAATAAACGAAAGGGCCGAAAAACGAGCCTGACTGCCGTTGTTTTACGCTTCAATATATGAGTTACTGCATATGTACACAATCGAGATTGTTTTCTGTTCTACTGCCCTCGCCTAGTTTGACTGCATACAATGTAACCGCTGATGTAGACTACTATATTATTTTTGATTATTCAAACAAATGAATTCAAAGAGAAAGATGCGGAAAGAAATTCTAAAATTATCGCTAAAAAACAAAATATAAATAAAAATAAAATACCAAAACTGGAAAACTGTTTGAGACAATTATCCGTTGAAAACTGATGATTATGCATCACTATATGAAACTGATAAATTGATTGCTCCCGTGCTCCAGTGGCAAATATATCACGCATATTTAGGACGAGGCGAAAGTGGATCTGAAGTAAATCATTGATACATTATTAAGATAAAGAGTTTGCTAGCGGTAAAACGTATGCCGTACTAGAATAAAGTTGAATAAGATCAAAATCTTGAGTTAAGCTATTAGCCCTCCCCCCCCCCCTTTCCCCAATTTTGAATTATGGTATTTCGATGGCTGTTTTTTTTCCCTATCCTATTATGGACCCGCTGATTTTATGATTTTACCTACACCGTTGTTTTTTTTTTTTTGCTAAATTATATTTGTTTCCTCATACATAAGTAAACATCAAAATCGTCAGATATTTTCTACTTGTATGTCAGTGTATATATTACAATGTTTTCCTATTTCAATTTTGTTTTTATTACAGTGTCATCTTTTGTTTTACATTGTTTACCAGTTAAAGGTCGTATTCATTTAAAGATCTACTGTATGTATATACTGCACATTAGGACTTCAACGCAAAGCTAGATGCATGATAAATGTTAGTTTACGCCGTATCTTATTTTTCTCAAGAAACCAGTTTTTTTTCATCTTTCTTAAGTAAAACCAAACTTTGAGTTTTCTATCCCGAATGACAAAATCTCGGGAAAGTTTGGTAAAGAATTAATTACAATTTGCATTCTAATGCAATAATAAATCTTTACGCATTTGTTCTCGTTGTTCTCAACTGTATTGAAGATAATTTCAATAAAACGGAAACTTAAGTGAGTATGGTCTATAATGATCAAGATAATTGCGGTTCTTTTATAATAGACCAAGACAACAAAGATATCTTTAAAGATTTGAGTTCTATTTCTGTTAATATTTTGTATGAGTTTTTTTTCCGATTCCCGCCGTGGCCCTTTCCTTTGATGAAAGAACCCGCCCTTTCCAGACGGCCATAGCAATTCCAATGGTAATTCCGTTATGACGTCGTTGAAACAACGTTAAATTACGGGAAACAATAGACGACGTTTACGTTTGTTATTACTTCCCTGAAACTGTTGGATATGCCCTTAAAAAAACCGATGAGATAAACTTAGAGCCCCATTATAAATGTCTAGAAGACTCTTGTATCCTATTTTAGAACGAACAAAACACACTCTGTCACAATTCCATTGAAAAAATGTCGGCTTTATGTACATTGTATGTATTCAATAAAATGTTCGGCAAAATATAAAGTGAGCTGAAGGCATCAGAAAAAAAATGGGTTATTTTTTTCAATATTTACATCTGCAGAAGTCATTTAAAATTTTAGACGGTTATGCAAATAATTGAGAGAAAAAAATGTCATATTAGAACATTAATTTAAATGGCGAATTGGACACATAACACTTAATAAAAAAAAAGATTGAATAAATGACTAGAGGTCTATTATATAAACACACACAGGAGACGACAACACAATAAAACAGCAAGGTAAACCAAAACTCAGTAAAATGGGTAAGAAAAGTGTATGTATCATATATGAATTGGCCAAGATCTGAAATCAAATTCAAATTTAATAGGTATGCCCTCAGCATCACATCTTTGAAATGCCAAGACGAAGAATTCAAATGGCGCCAAAACGCATCATTTTCAAAATTCCAACCGTTGGTCACTTGCCGATATGGAAGGGGCATATTTAGCACCTGCTAAAATTGATGCAATAATATACACTTAGACTGAATGCGGCAAAATCTGTACCTAATAATTATAGTGGTGGAAGTGAAAAACAATTTTAGAAAAAAAACCTTAGTCCGGCATTAATTGACGGAATAAGCATATGATGTCTTTGAGCTATATTCAGATAAATGCGCACCATATAAGTAAATCAGCATAATACATTATCAAACAAGGACAACAAGCAATAAGCTTTAGAAAATAAAACAACAAATGTTTGCAAATAAATGACTACCTTATAAGTAAATACTTCTTAGTCCACCAGGGAACAAGGTTGGTCAACACAAATGTGCTAATGAAAGAAAGTATCAACACCTGGTATAAATTCTGAAACATCACACAGTTATTACAAAATTATTTATAAGATGCAAAAACATTACAGGTAATATTTTTTATTTTTTATTTTATATTTTCATCAACAGAAATAACTCATCTTAGATAACGTTGTCTTCATTTTTAGTTTATGCTTACCGAATCAACCAGCTTTGTTAAGTCCAGCTATAACTCTTTCAGGTAAGGCTTGTGCTTGGCGATTTAAGAGCAAACGAAAAAGTTTTGTTTAAGAAAAATCGCATAAAGCTATTTTATACCAAGTCAATTCAAATATGTATTAAAAAATATACCTTCATGTTCTACTTTTAAAGACAAATGTGGTCAGAGATTTAGACCGTTACTCAAAATGTCGTTTTTTTTTACATTTCTATTCTTTGGATAGACATATCTTACTTTTTAACACAAGCGGATTTTTGTAAAACATTTGGAAAGTCTTGTTATCACAAGTATGCTCTAAATGTGTGTAACAATTCTTTAGAAATAATTAATTGTTTTGCTGTATATTTATTTAATTTCAAAAATGTTAATTGGTGATTGTTGCATAAAAAATAGTACAAATAATCTTCATACACACAATGATACATAATCAAGCATACTGAGAATTTAAAAAAGGGGGTTTAATGTACTCGTTTTCGAGTTAATGATAAAGATCAGTCGATAAATGCATCTTTTCTCGATATGTCACAGTTTGACGTCGCGAAAAAATAAATATTTTACGTTAGCAACGTCATTACCTACCGTGTAACTGTATCGTATGTACTTGAGGTGCTTTGTATCAGGTAATCCTTTTTTGTGTCTTTGTAGAAGAATAAAAAGATACTTAGTTGAAAGAAGGACAATCCAAAAAAAAAATTTTTAATTTAAGAAATCAACGGTCCAAAAGATGAATTGAAGCAACTTTCTAATGCGCAAACATAAAACAAAATAATAAGTAATCACTATTTGCGGCGAGAACAAAGCTGTGAAAAACGTTTATGGTATGGAAAATGCATCAAAATACATCTGCATTTATAACCTCTGATAGCGGTTTTGAGATTTATGTTTGACCACAGCAGCACCCCAAGTATCCGTTGATTGAATTTGTCATAGACGCTACTGACATCACAGAGGAGCTATTAGCGCATAAATGTTTGAGGAGTATAGACGTCTTAAAGTGGACACGATTCGGTGGATAGAAAGCTAAAATATTTACCAGGGCGTTTGTCTTTATGAACCATTCTTTTGCTGTAGATATTTGTTTAGTAATTGCATCTACTCAATATTTCCCTCAGAAAAATTCAGATTTTGTCATTTTTAGTAGAAAATTTGGAATTTTGCTTTCATTCGACTTTAATATCTCTTTTTATATTTATTGTATCTTAAACATATTATAGTTTTAAATTTACACATACTTATGAATGTATTCTTTCGATGTTTCAATCTTGTTGAAATCTCGTTCTGGGATTATTTCAAGTGTAAAATATCAATAAATTCAAAACATATTATAATCAAACTTAAATCTGTGAAAAAATTGTGTATTTACAATAAGCAGTTTTTGAGTAATAAAATTTTAAAATTTTATTACCAATCAAGTCAGTCTCATTAGTCAAAATGTTGAGAAAATAGGTATGGGGTACAAGACATGATTGGAACAAGACATGATTTTACCAGAAACATGTACATCTCATATCAATTTTTCTTTCAAATTTCTTAGATAGTATGTTTTCAATCATTTATAACAAAAAAGTTTAAATAATATGCTATTTGGTTCCAAAAAATGAGAAAAATCACAAATTTACAAAATTGACAGCATGATAATACACGAAAAAGCAAAAACTTTTTATAAAACTTTCTTATATTAACACCTACCTATAGATTTTTTTTAAAGTTAAATTTATTCGGATTGTTCCACTTCATCATGTTCATCTTTATTGAAATTATGAAAACAAGTTTAAATGAGAAATTGATTTTTTTCATGATAATAGCCCAAAAATTGGTAAAAAATTATGAAAAGTGGAAGAAAAATCAAAATTGGGTACTTACAAATAGCTGTAGGAAAAATGGAAGTGTACCACCATATGATTTTTGTTTTCACCAATTATTTTTTTACAGTCATATAAACCGAAAAATCAGGCTAAATATTTTTATTTAATTCTAAAAATGTTTGACTAATCAGAAGTGTACATCCTTAATGATTACATTTTAAGATTAAATCACCCAGATTTATAATACTTTATTTGTGTATGCCGAAAAGAATGCAATGGGGTCCTAAGCGAAACTCCCCCTTTTCTCTTTTTAACCCATTAATTTACGTTGCAGTGTACGTATTTTATGTATTGTTTAGTTTGTTCTCATCCTGAATATCCACCATTTTTTCAATATTCGACGTTAAATAAATAATTTATCTTTAATTTGAAAGTCGTAGTCAATTATGTCAATATTGAAATCGGTCGACTTGAAGCTGTTTATATAAATATAAGAAGATATTGTATACTTGCTAATGAAATAATTATTTGGTATTTGTGCTTGTGTTTAGTACCGATCTGATGTGCCAAATCTTTTTCCAAAATAGTATTAGATTTTGTTTGATATTGGGCTACTAGACCACTATATCAGGTTATAATAAATGTTCAGCACGCATCGATAGTTTAACCCCACCGCATTATTCATGTGTTTGTCCGAAAACAGGAGTCTGTTCTCTGTTTAGTTGTTCACATTTTGCAATTGTTTGTAATTGCTCCATTTTTTTCTCTTGGTCATTATAATAATGTCTTATTTGCACTCATACTGTATTTTGTTATTTTTTAGTGTACTAATCTGAAACCACTTTAGAAGGAAAACTGGGACGATGCATGTTGTTTCATAAATTTTAAAACTTATTCTTTATGATGAAACAAGTAAAAATATGCATTTACCTAAACAGTTCACGGGAATATATTTACGTTTATTTATTATTCGTTCATTTAAAACAAGTACATATTTTCCTTTCCATTGTACGCTAAAACTTTCAACAAAATAGAAGGCAAAATGCGACAAAGTTCGTTTTGGTATCGAAAGTAGGAGACTGGATAAGAACAATATACTGACATCTAAAATAGCAAGCATATTAGAACATGTAGAATGTGTCGCTCCTTTAAAAATCGTACTGGTTTTTTGATAACTGAAAACAACTATATTATCTAACCACTTGAAATAATTGTTACTTTTTTCAGTTTTTCAGCGAATACATGCCCCTTTTGGACATCAGTGAACAATACGAAGACAAATACCAGTAATGGAGATTATTTATCTGAGTCAACATATAAATCTATTGGGGTCATTATTTGTTTTTTTTTCCGTTCTTGGTGTAGCTGTTAACATTACAGTGCTGAAAATAGTTCTTACAAAAATACACCATCTCAATTCGTCGACTGTGTTTATTCCGGTATTAGCAATTGTTGGCTTGATTGTATCTGCAATGTTTATGCCTTTACACGCTGCAACATCATTTGACAATAGTGTTATCTTTGGCGAAAGCGAATGCATGTTTTATGGATATACCTTTACCTCAATAGGACTGTTATTCATTACTCTTTTAACCGCAATGGTAGTCCAGTCATACAGAGTGATCGTGACTGCTCAATCAACCGAAGTTAGATTAGACAAAAGTTGTTTTATGTTAGTGTTAGGAGGATGCATCTTATTATGTGGAATTGTTTCAGGTAAGAGTGTCTATTTAGACGAACAAATTAGATTTGTTTTGGATAGGAGATAATACAGCTGTAAATACCAAAGGGCAGTTACACATTATAGTAAAAAAAGTCATGCAACACAAAGGCAAAACGTAAAACGATGAAAAGACAAAACAATACCTTACTTTTGTGATGTCATCAACAAAAACAAAATAGTATCATACAACAAACTTTTGGCAAATTGTAGAAAGACAGAAAAGAAAAAGATAGTACAAAATAAACTCTTGCTGTTATATTTAGTAAAACATATAATCATATCAACAAAAAAGGAAATATCATTGCACGAAAAAAACGGCTAATTCGTATTCGGAGCTTTAAAATAATATTCAGTTAATATTCGCTGAATGTTGAGCAAGCAACACCATATTATGTCGACAACTTAACTCCATGATTTGGAATGCATTTTTCAGCAATAATCTAAAAAACCAGACCGATTTCATAGAAAAAAACAAACCCTTATTTGTATCTTTGTCAGGTAAGAAACATCACCTTTTAGAACGTCAATGTTCTCTGGATATTATTTTCATAAGCGTAAACCAAAATTTCGTAATTCTTTAAAAACGTTTCAACTTATCTATATTCAATCAATAGTGTGATATTGTGGGTACGAACAGTGAAATTACTCATAGTATTTTTTATTCTAAAGCAGCGAAAGTCAGAATGGCATTGTTAACGTGACCTTTTTTTATAGCTTTTCCTCTATTTGGGATTTCTGCCTATGAACCTTACCGAAGACCTTCGCTTTGCCATATGAGATGGGTGCCATGTAATCAAGGGGATGAAGTTTATTATATAAGTCTTCTGATATTATTTTTTGTGCTCCCAACAGTCTTGATTTCAGGTTCATACACTGTTATCTATTTCAAGGTGAGTACTTTAATTGTTGTCGCTTGAGCTTGTGTATTTTATTAAATAAATAGAGCTACAGGAATAGTATTCTTGCTCAGCCTAAGACATGCTCTGAACCTTTGAGGGTCAACACTATGTATTGGTTATCTAAATTAGACAAAAAAACTGTAAAATATCGTTTCATCTCTGCCTCTAGAAAGTGTTTGCTACTAATCTTTTGGTGCTTTTAACGAGTTCCTGAACTAATAGTACTAGCAAAGAACTTATCATTAATTTTTGTAATAAAATATATGAAAATAGTGGAATTAGCCGTTTTGGGAGTGTAAACAATTCTTTTGATGTTTTAGGCCACACCAATTTAATTTCTTGTTGTACGGATGTTTGGACTCCAAAAATTTGGGCGAGCGAGCGATTTGAAAATTTTAATAAAAAAATATTTAATTTGCAAATTTTTGAGGCGAAGCTTGAAAAGTAAAGGCGAGTGATTATATTTTTTTTTGTAAACATAAAATAGTAGGTTTTGACAATATTAAAACTTGATTTATCACTTGTACTTTGACATTTCTGTAATTTATGAAGTATTTTTTCCCTGTTCACCAAGAAGTAAATGAATAATTAGAATTGCTATATGTATATATGTGTGCCAATTAATGAGACAATTCTTCACCCAAGTCATAATCAGGTTAAGAACAATTTTATAAGTATCACTTTTATGAGGGGTCAATATAAGTTATAATGTATTTTTTTGTAAATAACACTTTTTAGTACAAAAGGGCTCATATTTTCCCAAAGAACTATATATCTATCTGGTATTAAATGGTAAAAACATGTCCAAGAATTTTGTGATATTCCTGGACCTTAGCCAATTTTTGTTAACACATTTTATATAATATTATTTAAAACAAGTGGAAATATGATGTATTTCTCCTCTTTTTAAGTAATAAATTCGAAGTTTTACAAAGGATTGGTATAGAAGCACTATACAAATCCTTGGTATTTCTTTTCTACAACAGTAAAATGTTCCCATATGTGCCCTCTCTCAGGGAGGATTGTTCCCAACCTGATGATACCAAATACAGGTCATAGTACGGCCTTTAACACAGGGCTTTGACCCAGACCAAACAGCAAGCTATATATAAGGGACCCCAAAATTATAAGTGTACACAATTCGAACAGGAAAACCAACGATCTAATTTATATATGCAAACGGGAAAATACCAAATAATTTTTATGAACATCAACAAACGATATCTACATTGTAACTGCTGAACGATAGGCCCCTGAATCAATCAGGACAGGTGCATAAACATGCAGCGGGTATGGATTAGTTTTGTATTGCAAGCATACAATATAATTGCAGTTGAAGGCATTTCTTTCCGAAGTTCTTTGAAGTTTATTCTAACAACGAACATTTCTTGATAGGGAATATAAGTAAGGGGAAGGAAACCAATGTTTTGTTTTGACTGTTATTTTCCTCTGTTATATATTTATATCGGAGCACTCCCTCTTCAGTCTTGGGATAAATGTGTATCGCGTTCATGCTGAATCAAATATTATTTCAGATATTTACACAGTGTAATGGGGTGCTTATATGTTTAAAATCGTTATATACAGGTAAGAATGTGATTATAAGAACAAGTGTAAATAAATTTTTATAATATTTACAAAAAAAAACGGGTGCGGGAAATGGACACGATTACATTTTCGGATGCGGGAAGCGGGAATATAAAAAAACAAAGGAACAAGGAATTAAATTGGTGTGGCCTTAGATGAATTTTGTGCTTTTGATGGTCCTTTTGATTCGGTTGACAGTTTAGACTTTTCCACTATTTATACTACACTTCCACACAATTGTATCAAACACAAGTGTTCCTATATAATTAAATGATTGTTTGCTAAATCTGATTGTAACTTTATTTGCTGCAACTCATATAAAGCCTGTTCTCCATTGATAAAGGAAATATGCTAAATATACTTACAGGAGGTGTTATAATATTATCAAAGTACTAAATTTTCTCCTTGACACCATTTATGTACGTTTCGGCAATAAAACTTCACCGACAGGATGTAGTTATTCCTATGGGTACAAATTGTATTCCGTTTTAGCTGGCTACAATCTATACTGTTATGAATCACAGTTTATGGTCAACTCAGTAAAAAAAACCGTCTAAATTCCATTTAATTTATAAATTCAACAACACTTTTCCTAGATTTACATATTTCAGTATAGCACCACAAACTCAACACAAACATTTAAGAAAAAAGGGATGATTGTTCTTTCGCCATTATTATTTTTTCTTTTTTGAACGGTGATGTTCCTTTGGCTTTGTCTTACGATGTTTATATATCCCAACTCGTTCGCGATACTTGTGTCTGTAGTGAAGTTTTGGATTTCAAATAGCGTGATCTGTGAATCACTAGTAAATTATTAAGTCTGGGATTTCGTTACGACAAATTACTTTAAACCTTTACTAAATTCTTCCATAGATACAAAGATTTGGTTTGCAAGTTTTGCTGTACCTGTATTTTTTTATATTTCAAACGGAATAGCACATCATAAATTTTACGGTTATATTGTTAACCAAGCGGCAGAAATTTAGATACGATCCGGATAAACGTATCAATCCTTTAAATTAACTTTATTCTAAAAGTTTACCTTTTCAGCACTGCAAAAAATTTTGAATATAGTTTGTATTGGTATAAATATTGATTTTGTTATCTGTAAATTAAAACCATACTAAATATTGCACATATGTACTTTCACGGTACTACAATCTATCGATACCTATATTATGGCATTGCACAATGTCATGTTTTTCTCTGACTATTAATGACGTCTTTACACGATATCCATTGGAGGTTGGATGTGTACTGATTGGTATTTTAGTTTTAGTTACATGATTTTTTTATTAGGTGTTATTGGCTTTGATCTAGCTGTTAGTAGCTGCAAGTACTCTCCGATCTGTAATTAGTGGTTTTGTTGTTGTAAGGGATGGTGGATAGATATAAACCCTGCCATGTCCTGTCTGTGTTTTTGTTTGATGTTTTTGTTTGTATCGATCTGATGAGTTAAGCCTTTTTCAACTAATTTTTATATTTTCTAATTATGTTGTGCTGTAAAACCATTGTCTTAGGTTAGAAGGAGTTTGAGCGCTTACAAACATGTTGAACCCTGCCACATTCTTTATGTGCCTGTCCCAAGTCATGAGCCTGTAATTCAGTGGTTGTCGTCGTTTCATGTCTGTCATATTTGCTTTTCGTAAATTGTTTTGTTATTAATTAGCCCGTTAGTTTTCTCAATTGAAATGATTCATATTTGTCATGTTTGGGCTTTTTATAGCCGACTATACGGTATGGGTTTTCTTCATTGTTGAAGGCCGTGCGGTTTCCTATCCACTTCATTTAAACATTTCTGGATAGATGTCTCATTGGCAATCATACCACATCTCCTTATATTCATGATGGTACGTGTATCATAGTTTTTATACTGTTCAATAAACTGAACGGTCTGGAAAGTATTATTCAAATAAATTGTATTAAAGTGTCATCAAAGATGTTTGGAATATAAGCCTGACGTGCGTTTTGTCTACATAAAAGGCCGAGTTCACATGAAACTCTAGAATCGACTTCAGAGTTTCAAGCGTATCACGTGAACGAACTCGAATTGCTATTTGGAGCAACTCTAAGTAACTCTAGGGTTAGGCCCTGACCTAGCATAAAAAAAAGAAAAAATCTGATTGGTGTGACGTCATTCGATGGCTTCTCGAGTTTAACCCTGGGTTAGTGAGGGATGGAACCGGAATAACAGGGGTTAACTCGAGAGGTTCAGGTAAACTCGGATTGTTGAAACCCGAGTAAGTAAAGTTAACTCGAGAAGATCAAGTGAACTCAGCCAAATACATCAGTAGCGCTTGTATCAAAAAAGACGGAATGCAAAATCAATTAAGCTCTATTTCAATGATCATTTCCTGACTATTTTTAAGCATTTGATTTAATTTACCTGGAGATAAGTTAAGTAGTGTTGGTGTCAACACTTGCATCTACTGTTCTAAGTTAGAGGCGTAAAATGAGGCGGAGGTACTTTAATTCAGTCACGGACTTGCGATAATGCAACAAAGCAGAAAAACAGCTACCAAAAACACAGATTGGATGTGGCTGGAAATTTATTCTTCCCTAAAAATAAATATAAACAGATAGCGACCACGTGCAATTGGAATTTTCTATGTCTGTTTGATTTCATATTGTAGGTTAAAAAGTATGTTTATGATCGTTTTTACATGTATAAGATTTTTTATGTATCGATTCAGTCAACCAAATAGGTTATCCTTGTTGTACTTTCAATGTTGACCTTCTCTTCCATTTGATAGCTGAATGCATGCGTAACCCATCTCCAGCTTAGAGGTTAAATTGAAGGTCACATGAATACGGATTCAATGAGATCGAATTATTCACTTGCAAGTCAGTAATTCATCAGCGATGTGTCTTAAAATTGAGAATGGAAATGGGGAATGTGTCAAAGAGACAACAACCTGACCATAGAAAAAAACAACAGCAGAAGGTCACCAATAGGTCTTCAATGTAGCGAGAAATTCCCGCACCGGAGGCGTCCTTCAGCTGGCCCCTAAACAAATATATACTAGTTCAGTGATAATGAACGCCATGCTAATTTCCTAATTGTACACAAGAAACTAAAATTAAAATAATACAAGACTAACAAAGGCCAGAGACTGAATATTCACAGCTTTGAGTATTCACAGCTTTGAGTATTATACTTAGCTTATTTTGACAAAGTACAACTAGATTGGCTGCTAAAAGATAATGAGTATTTCACTATTATATCACTTTCATTAATGCATGTAATTATTGAACAAAGATACATCATATTAATTTAAAGTTGTGTACATCTCGAACCTAATGCCCCTTTAAATATTCCAATGTGATGAAGCTCGCAATGGTTACAAACCAATCAAAATAAAAATAAATTAATAAAAAGAGTGTATAAAGTAGTAAACAATTGTCGTGGTTATGTTGATATGAATGGAATATTCACAGATTTGAGTATTATACTTTACTATTTCAGACCAAAGAATCCTCTTGCCGATCATCAACTTTAACAAGAAATAGACAGCGACAAATGATCATGTTGAAGACGTTTATTATTATAACAGGTAATTTTTGCTTTTTTTATGATAATTTTAATATATATTCGTTTTGGATGAAAAAGGTAATGAGTTTTATCAGTATTGATCTATGTATTCATTTTCTATTATTTGAAGTACCCTACCTACAGTAGGAATTTTCCGAAATCTTTTTCGCGAAGTAGAATTTCGGTATGTTAGATAAATTTTAATAATATATCTGCATTGTTTAACCTCTGCGTTTAATCGTACTAAGTGTAAGTAAATTTAAACTGAATTTTATTAGACTTCAATGGGTATCAATTCAAATGAAAAAAGGACGAAAATTAAGAATTTCTTTTGTTTGTTTACATTAAAAGGAGTCTCTAATGCTGATTAAAAAGTTCACAGTTCTAAAAGATAGGAAACAAAATGCAAAACGAGTTTCCGAGAAAACTAACCAGAAAAATATTTATTTTTATTTTTGTAATCAAATAATGCAAAATACCTGCCAGATTCTCTCCTATTTTAAGAAGAAATGATTTAATTTCAGTCAAATAAATATTTAAGAAGATACAAACGTTACCTGAATGACCAGTGTTTGTTTAGATAATGACGTGATATAAAAAATGTCTAATAGCATGACAAACATCGGAGACACTGCAGTACTTCATGTTATTTTTCAGCCAAAATTGCGTAAGATCGGAACACCTGATTATTTTATTGATCGGCCTCGATCAGGAAAACAATGGTATTTACACTCTGTGTGCAAATTTTTGATTGGTGTATGTGATTTTTGTAAATGTAATAGCACAACGTGAAGAAAAATCCAAAGTAATAAGAATAAAAAAAAAAAAAAAACAAGTAAGGCTATACATGCCTGGCCAATAGACTTCATCTAATACATGTTTAAGACAACTCAAATAACATATATTTAGAGTTTTGAAATGTTTCCATTGCCAAGTAATTTTGTCCTTTTATTTAGGTAAAACCAATATATCAATATATCATCTTTTATTTCAGTTGCCTTTATATTGACTTGGTCTCCATACGTGGCATGTGTTCTCATGGATTTAGCTGGAAATGATTACCATTCTTATTCTCAAAACATCTATCTTTTATGCTCAATGATAGCAAAAGTTTCTTTAACTTGGATCCCAACAATTTTTATAATCCGTCACAGCCAGTACAGAAAGGAATTAGAAATAATTGCTAATGAAATGATTGAAAAAGTTGAAAAACTGGCAACGTCATCAGTAGAGTATAATTTAGATAGGGCAGTCAGTTTTGATAGAGGAAAAGTTGAGGGCGAGATTGAACGTGTAGTAGAGGGTGATGACAGGACTGTTTCAATACCTTCGCCTCCGAATTTCATTTCTTATAACAGAGTAACAGAGAATACATTTTAAATTATTCTAAGTATGTCACTGGTATCAGAAAATTAATTCATCTTTTACTTTAAGCAGACTTTTACTTTTGTCCTCGACTATTAGACAAATCTACGTTGTATTGTGTAGTGAAGTAGCTATCAAACTGTTTCAAGTCAACAAAATACAATAAATAATTAGTGTTGAATCAGATGTTTTGATGCAAATTGTTTCGTTGTTGACCTTTTTTTTAAATTTTAAAGTACGTCTTTGGGATAATATTGTTCTGAACTTTACTTGACCCTAGGATTTGGCTGTTCTGTTTGTTTTAATGCTCCGAAATGTTTGATAATTTTATATTCATAATTTTTTCTTAACGCAAGAACTTGATAAAGTTTATTTTAGAATCATGTACGAATATCATATCACATGTATGTTTACAGTTTAGGTGGTCCAGTATCAAAAAGTGTTTTTTGCATCGTAGATTTCTTTGGAACAAACTATGATAAAAACATTTAAGGACTAAAGAAGACTTGTAATCATGTTGTCTTTTATATTGTTAATTTGCGCAATGAAAATGGGTGTCGTTAAAAATGGAAAAGAATGATCTATTGGTTTTATACATTAAGTAGTATATCTTATGTGCATAGTGGGAAACATACGGTAAGTTGATTTTTGTAAATGATGTTTATCAATTGTTAATGACATTTACTCTTTTTGGAAGTACCCAGTTTGATTGGTCTATTTAAAATAGATATACGAGTTTAAAAACTCTAACTACGTATACTAACTATACATGGCCGTTATATGACGAAATGGAACACGACGAAACATTAAAGCATGTGAAACCAATTTTGAAATATATTAACAATGTTTAAGAATGAAATAATATAATTCACTGTAGAATTAACATTTTGTATTTGTTTGCTGAACTTTTATTCCCTAGAAGTTCAGTAATTTATCACAGGGGTATCCAGACTAACGCTGTAATCTGGGTAAAATGTAAAACAGCAGTTGTATAATAAAGTGTTGTTTAATTGTAAAACAGAAATGAAACCAAAAGTTTATCGATCATATTAATACCACAAAATTGAACGAAAACCAAATATGACAGAGAGCAAGCAAAGACAACCATTTTACCCGGCAGTATCAGTAACTGATAACAAAATGACACAATTTATCAGAATAAGATTAATCGGTGTTACTGAAAGCTACTTCAAAGCCAAATTTTCAATCAATTTCTTCTCTGAAAGCAATTGTCGTATTTATAGTTGACGAGAAAAACCTATTACCGATTATTACCTTTGTATTGAAATTTTAATTCAAAAACGCTTATCACAATTTATTTACACTTTTTGCAAATTTGTTTAGACAAACACATTGATTGATTGATTGATTGATGTTTAACACCACTTTCAACACTGGACAAAAACAAAACTGCAAAACATTTAAATACAATCAAAGTAAATGATTACTTGTACATGTCAAAATTGTTCATTGCCGATTAATTTTGCTAAACCAGGAACCTGTATTTCAATCATAATTTGAGGGATAATACTAAACAACATGAATTGAATTGTTTTAAGCGGCAACTAATCATGTAAAGGACCAATTGCCGATTTCATCCAGAATAACGTATTTATGGATCTTGTGTTTCTAGTTAGTTTTGCTTATTAATTTCAGTCTATTTATAATAACCTGCATGACATTAAGTACAATTGTCAAAAACTGATTACGAATTAATCATTTCAGAACAATTACGCCTATAATGAGTCAACGGACAATTTCGTCCATTTTTACTTATTTGTAGATCTAACTTTGTTGACCATTATGCTATATACAGATCTTTTCTTAATATCTTATATAGTTTCTGATTAAAAGATTTGAAAAATTCGCCATTCAAGAGCACTAACTCCTAATATTATAGGTATATTGACTTGTTTGTAGGTTTTGTTTGGCTGATAGTTTTTGATAATAAAAAAAGCCATATTTGTTTTTTTGAAATCCTTTTGTTATTTGAATTGTTTCATATTTTTCATATCGGGGCCTTTTATAGCCGACTACACGGTATGGGTTTTTCTCATTGTTGAAGGCCGTTCGGTTGCCTATAGTTGCTTATATCCACTTCATTTGTACTTTGGTGGATAGTTGTCTCATTGGCAATCTTACCACATTTCCTTATCTATATCAAGTATATCAATTTCTATTTAAATTATAGTTTTCCGTTCGTTTGATGTGTTTGAGCTTTCGATTACCCATTAGAAAACGGACTATCTATTCTAATAAATTTGGAGACCAACATTTTTTAGCCGGTTTGTCCCCGAGCCGACGATCGTCTGAAGTATCATATAATAATAAATAGTTAGTGTATGTAATGTACTTCTATAAGATTAAAGTCAAAAACATACAAAGGGAGTCGTTGGAAAGTTGTCTCATTGGCACGTATACCACATCTCTCAAGAGCAATAACTCATTTAAGGCCATTTTACATTTCGATAAATATTTTTTTGTTGATCATTTTTGCTTTTTACAATTTCAACCTTTCAACCTTTTTACTATTATAGATTCCGAAAACATCAGATAAAAAGGTAAAAATAGTCATTCAATGGCAACTTCTCCAATTAGGAGTCTATTGTCATGATCGGTCATGTTGACTTATTTGTAGAGCTTGAGTTATTGGTACGTTTTTGTTTTTAAAGATTCTTTCTGTTATTACAAGTTTTGAAGAGATAAACGAAACACAACGAAATTTTCTAACAACGAACATCTCAGGGGCTAGTACTCCAATACTAGTGATCTAAATTCCAAGGTAAAAATATTGTTTGATTATTTTAAAGTTTACAATCACGACAATAGATTAATATCAATAACTCACATGGCCGAGCTTCTCGCAAGTTGAGCTTAAACCGAGACCTGTGCACATTTTGCAATCGGAAATTAATGTTGAATGAATCTATTTGAAAATGTTTTCGACCTCACGCTTCTTTGTCCTCAAACCATCTCATTCTAGTCCATTTATTTATAAAAACATGCCTACTAAAATTTCAGCTGTGGTAGACGAGTATTAACTAAGCAAATTCAAACGACGTTGAAATTCATTGACTGCATAAAAATCAAAAGAACTTGAGGACTTGAGGGGAAAAAAGGCTTTTTGACAGAAAACCGAGATCCAGAATACTGAAGCCACGACTATTTTTATCTTATTTTTTGTGTGCAAAACATTTGCATAGGGTATGACTTTTTATATCTTTCTGGACTCCCTTCCTCTGAGAAAACGTTTCCGGGGTTAAAATTATGTGAAGTTATCAAAATTGTTCATTTTCATCTGCATAAAATTATTTACTATCAACAAATTAAAATATATTCCAAGCTTAAACACTTTTCGTGCAACACCCCTTCCCCCTTTTCCTTCAAACAATATTAGTGTCGTTCATTTATCAAACATATTTCTATCAATTATGTCTTTTAGTTTTGTCCATACTATTGTTGTCAATATAATGGACTTCTATGCGACTGTCTTACGAGTGTGAAGTTTAGCTAGCTATAAAACAAGGTTTAATCCACCATTTTCTGCATGAAAAAATGCCTGTATATATACAGGAATATGACAGTTGTTTTCGAGCTTTTGATTTCCCATTAGAAAACGGAATATCTATTCTATTAAATTTGGAGACCAACATTTTTGGCCGGTTTGTCTCCGAGCCGACGATCGTCTGAAGTATTATATAAAAATAAATAGTAAGTGTATGTAATGTACTTCTATAACTTAATCTAGATAATGCTTTAATAAGCGTAGCTTAATTAATTAAATCCCAAATAAAGTTCCGTAGCTGGTTCCTTACCGTCTACGTTTTGTAAGCCGGCGGGTATGGTTTTGTATTCAATTTGTCTTGAATTAATGGCAACTCGGCGCACGGCAACCCGCCCAACTCAAACACTCTCACTAATTTTTACAATTTGCATCACTTTATTAAACTCGCATCATTGAAAAAAAAGAAATTTAACAAACTGGAAGAAATCTATACTATTAAATTTGGAAACCAACATTTTTTAGCCGGTTTGTCTCCGAGCCGACGATCGTCTGAAGTATTATATAATATCAAATAGTTAGTGTATGCAATGTACTTTATAACTTCATATATTAATTGCTTTAATAAGCGTAGTTTAATTAATTCAACCTCAAATAAAGTTCCGTAGCTGGTTCATTACCATCTACGTTTTGTAAGCAGCTGGAAATGGTTTTGTATTCAATTTGTCTTAAATTTACGACAACACGGCCCACGGCAACTCGCCCAACTCAAACACTCTCACTAATTATAAAAAAAATACTACAAACTCGCACCATGAAGAAATGTTTTAAAATATCAGAGAGTTCTAGATTGTCTTCTCTTAGTTTTTTCCTCCGTTCTTGGAGCACCCGTCTCACATAGAGACAGATAACATTGAGAATGGAAATGGGGAATGTGTCAAGGAGACAACAACCCGACCAAATAAAAAAAAACAACAGCAGAAGGTCACCAACAGGTCTTCAATGTAGCGAGAAATTCCCGCACCCGGAGGCGTCCTTCAGCTGGCCCCTAAACAAATATATACTAGTTCAGTGATAATGAACGCCATACTAATTTCCAAATTGTACACAAGAAACTAAAATTAAAATAATACAAGACTAACAAAGGTCAGAGGCTCCTGACTTGGGACAGGCGCAAAAATGCGGCGGGGTTAAACATTTTCGTGAGATCTCAACCCTCCCCCTATACCTCTAACCAATGTAGAAAAGTAAACGCATAACAATACGCACATTAAAATTCAGTTCAAGAGAAGTCCGAGTCTGATGTCAGAAGATGTAACCAAAGAAAATAAACAAAATGACAATTATACATAAATAACAACAGACTACTAGCAGTTAACTGACATGCCAGCTCCAGACTTCAATTAAACTGACTGAAAGATTATGATTTCATCATATGAACATCAGGCACAATCCTTCCCGTTAGGGTTTAGTTTCATACCATCATAACATATATGAGAAGAACATAACCCGTGTCATGCCAACAACTGTTTTTAGAATAAATGTGTTTAGTTCCGACGCAAAGACCTTATCAGTGACTCAATATTAACAACAGTATCGTAATTATATCCCTTCTTAATAAGTCTATTCAAAGGTTTCTGAGGTGAATACTGACACCTTTGTGCTTTATAAAGAATATTTCCATAAAAAATTGGATGTGAAATACCTGAACGTATAAGAAGTCTGCATGTTGAGCTATATTTACGAATGATGTCTTTATACCGATGATAAAATTTAGTAAATGTTTTGACTAGTTTGTGATATCGAAAACCCTGGTGTAATAATTTTTCAGTAATACATAAATTTCTCTCGTTAAAATCTAAAACATTGTTACATACACGAGCGAATCGTACAAGTTGAGATATATAAACACCGTAAGATGGTGACAAGGGAACGTCACCATCTAAAAACGGATAATTAACGATAGGAAATGAAAAATCATCCCTTTTATCATAAATTTTAGTATTCAGCTTTCCGTTAGTGATATAGATATCAAGATCGAGGAAAGGGCAGTGGTCATTGTTAGTATTAGCTTTATTTAAAGTAAGTTCAGCAGGATAAATTTCATTACTATACATACTTTGAGAGCAAAAATATCATCCAAATATCTAAAAGTATTATTAAATTTGTTTATCAGAATGATGTTGTTTTGATGGGTCTTTGCTTATTTTTGTCATAAATTGTAACTCATAACAATACAAAAAGAGGTCCGCAATAAGTGGTGCACAGTTAGTCCCCATTGGAATTCCGATAATCTGACGATATACGGAATCCCCAAAGCGAACAAAAATGTTATCTAGTAAAAATTCAAGGGCATATATAGTAGAACATGACTCACACCTTTCGTAAAAAAAAATATACTACAAACTAGCACCACGGAGAAATGTTTTAATCATCAGTGTTCTAAGTTGTCTTATTCTTCTCTGAGTTATTTCCTCCGTTCTAAGAGCACCTGTGTAAAACCGAGACAGAAGCTATACTAATTGGACATTCAAACTTCTATGGAAGAAGAACTGACAAACTAATCAAAACTATCAACATAATGGACCACTACATAAAAACAATTTGATAAACCCAGCTGTGTATCACCATAAACATTTCAAGTAGTCTTTGCGCGGTTTTTCTCTAGTCCGTTTTAAATTTTACCTGGTGTTCGGTATTTTTATCATTTTACTTTTTTCTAATGAAGGTTATTTCGTGCCGTGCTGACGGAAAGTTGCAACATTGTTTGTTTTATCTTTGTCCAATGTTTTGCATTTGGACAGCAATGCATGTTTTACCATTTAGACATGTTTTATATAGAATAATATATTTAACACTTCACAACAGACATCGACATAGCCAACATTGAGTACAACGAAGTCTTTAAAATCTGCCGACAATTTAAGTCAACTAGTTGGAAAAAAGTGTTTGCCAAAATTTAGTCTATATAACTGGATGTCAACCGGAATGAGCCGGTGATGTCTCATTAGACTCGGGACGGGATTGTGGTTACGATAATCGACCGTGTAACAGATATTTCATATTGTTCAACGAACCAGTGATGGCGTTCGTAAAAGTTTCGAAAAGATGACTGCAACTTTACTTCTTTAAATCTTTTATAAGCTTCTTTGTTAGCAGCAACTTTCGATCAAGGACATCTAGAAGAGAAACGTACACTCTAGAATATGATATCAACTTGGATGTATATACTCCACATCGAGACGCCACTGGGATGTTGCTACAAAGGAAAAATGAAGATTTCAAAACTGGACAGCTGAAAACATATCTTTTTGTCATGAAATGTTGTTCTCAATCGACCTTCATTGTCAATTTCTTGATGGGAGTATAGATATGAAGCAGCCTTTTATAGCTGACTATGCGTTATGGGCTTGGCTCATTGTTGAAGGCCGTACGGTGACCTATAGTTGTTAATGTCTGTGTCATTTTAGTCTCTTTGGACAGTTGTCTCATTGGCAATCATACCACATCTTCTTTTTTATATTAACTATATTTGTGGTATCCTTTTTTCGATGGGATCTATGCCTTCAACATAGTCAACTAAATTTGAATTATTTAGTGCAAGGATATCATCTATTCAACGGAGCTTGAAGTAAACGGATAATGCTAGTTTTTTTTTCATTTTTCCTAAGAAACTCCTATATGAAGTCTGCCTCGATTTCATAAAGGCACAAGTAGACCAGAAGAGGAGAACATTTCGTTACCATAGGAATTCCGATTGTTTGTTAAAAAACTCGTCTTCCAAACGTTACAAATATGTTATTAATCTGAAATCAAGCATATAAACAATGTCAGATGGCATAACATAAGTAATATCGCTTGAACGATTTTGTATTGAAACTGAAATGTTGTTTACGCATATCCATATGTTAATCATTTAATATCATTAACCGAGCTCGACGTCCTCGCAAATAATATAAATATTGATATATGGATGATTTATGTGATGTAATTCAACTGATACGTTTTGCGCTTGCAATTTCACATCATACTGACTGCATTAGCATTGTTGTTTTCCTACATTATAGCTGCTCTAGCATGGTTGTGAAGACTGAACGACTTAAATCGATACTTCCTTAAGTTTTACGACAACCATGACGATTTGATTAGACTGACCCGATATATATGTGTCTCAATTCACAAGCAACGTGTGTTCATGTCTTAGATCTTGGCTAACAGTAGTGCCTTACATGTAAATTAACCGATTGTGTACTATTCCAAATTGTGACATTCTTAAAAAGTGTGAACAAAAATACCGAACTCCAATATAAATTCAAAATGGGTAAGTCCAGAAAAACTGACAAAATCAGACTGAGTGATGATTATTATTACGTTTATCATTCCGAAACATCCGATCTTGGTACGCTCGGATTTATGTATTTTTCTTGAATTGTATATTATTCATTGTGAATGGAATAATGAGATTGAACATACGATTAGGTACTGTTGCATCTAATTTGAGACTTCCCAAATGATTTTATCAGATATATTCATAAAACGTGTTTCAAGATAGATTTCAAGGGCAACACAAGTAGGGTTATCGTATTTCTATGACTTACAATAATGTATTTTTTTTTACATATATGTTTATTAAAAATTGATGGGACAAAAGATGGAAAAAATACGATCACTCAAAACATATCACAATGACTTTTTAATTGGTGTTTGGGTGAATGGATATTTTAGATGATTTTCAATATTTGAAAAATTGTAATGATTTAAAGCTCAAATGTATATCAGGAGCTGCTAACTCTGTTGACGCATCCGGTCTAGTTCCGTTCCTCTTCTCCTAAATACAATACCCTTAGTGTTAATGTCTTACATCGTTAAACTACTGTTGCTCCTAATTGATGCCTCAGAATATAGTTAACAAAAGCGTCATATTTCAATGTAAGAGGTTTAATATTTAACATGTTGAATGATTCCCAAAACACTGAATATTTAGTCTTTTGTTATCAATACAGTGTATTTAATATCCTCAGTGTTTGTGTTTTACTTCAGTAAACTACTGTTTACTCTAATTAATGCCTCAAAATATTATGCTTCTTGGTAAAATGTCAACTCTTACGTATTAATCAGAGGGTGACACTCTTTTATAACACATATAACATGTATAATATAACCTTTAAACAAATCGTCAACCCTCAATTATCAGCTCCGTAGTAAGTGCTTCCGTACTGGCAAGATTTATAATATACGTTTCTATTATTCCCCGATGATGAATTAAAACATATTTACAAAGTAAGTGTTAATCCCTCATACGAGGTTAATTATATGAACTTTTTTTAAGTCCATTTTGTTTCTTAGATTTCAACGCAATTTTACAATTTTAAGTTAAGATCGTTATAAGAAAAAGCGCCTTGCACGCGTTGTACAAGAATTACAAAGGAAAGAAAATCTTATATTCTTATTAATGGCTGTGCAAACGTTTGCCTTACAAGTTGCTATCTTAAATTTTTCAGACTGTATTCTTACGACTTGATGCAAATGATGAAAGCGATTTTGGAGGATAAAAACTTGACAATTTTATAAATTCATTCAAAACATTCAAACCAAAGTAAGAAAAAAAACGAGAATAACCATGATTTTTTTTTTTAAAAGGGGAAGAGATTGTGTGCGTCTCCTGCTATCAAATAAACTCATCATATATACAGGATTGAAATTTTGTATTTGCACAAGACTTGCAAGACGCGCGTTTCGTCTACAAAAGACTCCAATTGACCCTTAATGCGAATCAACAATCATTCAAAAAGTAATTTCTAAATTGTGTTTGTGATTGGCCTTGTTGCTTGAGGACGGCTTCAACTGGCTAAATTTTTAATAAAACTAATATCAGTGAATATTGTGTTTATGTATATCGTAAAGTTGGTAAATCAAACTTTTGAATTTCTTTGGTCTGCAGAATATGCCAAAACGTCCGGTTTATCCTACAGATTCAATACCAGATGTTTTTAATCAATAAAACGAGATGTGTGATTTACATACAAAAAAATAACCAAGATGTGCTATATACGTATGTGAGATCCTTTTCCAATTAGGTTTAAAATATTACAAGATTATAAAAGTCACTCAATTGACAAGTCAATACGCAGGTTCATTCACGCTGGCATATTATATTCCAACACAATTTGTAGAGTGAGTATGTTTGTCTTCACAACATGTTCTCACCGCAATTAACTATGTAATTAAAAATACATCCATACGATGTACTCACCTACGTCACAATTTGACTGTCGGCATACACATGATACAGTAACTTCAGTTTTAATTTGTCGTTTAATTGAATAATTACAATTGTGTTAACAAAAAACTGAATTTATTATAGGGGTGGTGGCGGATTTGGGTAAGTCCATTTAACCCTATTAATTCATTTAAAATCTCTTCTTGAGATTTCAAAAATAACCATTTTAGATGAATTTTGGTTAAATATACAATTACATTTATATTGTATAGTTTATTCATTGATAAGCAAGCAGTGTCTCATTTTTGTGGAGGATAAATTCTCTCACACATATACAATTTACAACATATAAAAAGTATATTTCAAAATTGTTTAAAAAAAAAGAACTCCCCTAAATTTTGTAAACACTGCAATAAGTCAAACCAGAAATTACAAAATGTACATTTATTACACAATAAAGCTATGTTGTATAACTATATCTATCAACCAAACTGTATGGCAAATCTTTGCAGATTGCATAAATAAAACTTTTAAGAACTAATCGAACCTTAGTATCTGATTTTGAAGCATCTTGCCTTTATCATGTTACTTTTCAACCTTGAAAAAAATAGTTTTCTAAACTTTAGTTTCCTTGAAAACATTGAGCTTCTCTCTAAAAAGGAAAATCACAAAAATACCGAAGTCTGATGGATTTTCAAAGTGGAGAGTCCCTTATCAAATGACAAAATCAAAAACTCAAACATATCAAATGGATAACAACTTTCATATTCCTGACTTGGTACAGGCATTTTCTTATGTAGAAAATTGTGGATAAAACCTGGTTTTATAGCTAGCTAAACCTCATACTTGTATGACAGTCGCATACAATTCTATTATATTGACAACGATGTGTGAACAAAACAAACAGACATAATAGGTAGAAATGTCAAAATAGGGGCACAACAGTCAACATTGTGTTATAATCTTAATCATTAAAATACAAACAAATATGTTACAAAGAAACACAAAAGGGAATATAAACAAAGCAAATAAGCAAGAATGAAAGACAAAATACAATCTACCGTAGCACGATAACACAATGACGGGATGTACAAGTACCGGGCCACGTCAAATAGATATCACAAAAAATACACTAAACAGTAAAAGTAATGTTCAAAAAGATATATGAAAGAATACTAAAACATGTTATTAAGATGCTTAACAACGTCATTTCCCAGAATCTATATTCAAGACCATCGTTTATTATTTGTGAAGTTGATACGGAATATTATCAACAAAGTCTTGGTATCTTCCGATGATCTTTTTTAGAAAAAGGATGATACGTTCTTTGACATACTCCTGGTTCATCAACTTTCTGCTCAGAAACTGGTGACGTTTCACGAAGTCTAAGTAGCAGCAAGAAGCTCTTGAATACCGAATACGGTGGAAAATCCCATATGCAGGTGTAGTTGGTATATTGTTACTAAGGTGGGTGAAATTGATAATTTCAAAATTAAAATCGTCTCGTTTGTGATAGATTCTTGTACTGAGATGACTGTGTTAAATTCGAGGTTTAAGTCTGAAAATGAGGCAGAGGAAGCCGTGTCTGTTGTTTCTTTAATTCTAGTTCTGTGGGATATATCGTTGTCAATATAATGGAAATTGATGCGACTGTCATACAAGTGAGAGGTTTAGCTAGCTATAAAACCAGGTTCAATCCACCATTTTCTACATAAGAAAATGACTGTACCAATTCAGGAATATGACAGTTGTTATCCATTCGTTTGATGTGTTTGAACTTTTGATTTTACCATTTGATTGGGGACTTTCCTTTTTGAATTTTCCTAGGAGTTCAGTATTTTTGTGATTTTACTTTTCAATAGAATCGAATCAGAAAGTTTGGATTATTAATAGAAAGAACATAACAATATATCTGAATGTTAAATTAAATGACCAGGCTTCTTTTGTCTTCTTGTTTTAACAGTGTCTGAAGGAACTCATATGAAAATAAAAATAGGTCGGCAAGAAGATAATTTCCCTACCCGACTAAATTTTGAGGTCTGATAGAAATTTCTATGAGAGTGGTAGAACCTTTGAATACAATGTCTACCTGTTCAACAATGAAAAAACATTATTTTGTGTTTCGTACTAGAAAACTAGTGTAAAAATCAAAGAAATGGACAAACCAGTAGAAATGTTTAAGTATACAAGTTTTGCAATGGTATCATTAATGCTTCCACAGATCATTTGGATGTTGAGCAAGCCAAAATCTGTTGTCCTAATTAGACAAAAAGGGAGCTGACAGATGATTTTCTCAAACTATGAAAAATCTGTCTGTCAATGTTTTTTTTTTTTACTTTTCTACTTCTCACAATGGTATTATGTCTAAAATGTAAACCTTTAGGCAACGATTTGTTTTGAATTATAAATTGCCATGCACAGTTCCAAATTTTAAGAAACAAAAGCTTATTGAGCAACTCTTGAATTGTTGCTCTTCACGATTGTTTTTATTTGGACATGACAAAGTTTGAGAAATGATTTCACAATCAGAAATACTAAATTGCAACTTAAAGAAAAAAGTCAATTATAGTTCTATATTTAAAGAAAACAAACGATTCAATTTTTCAATTAATGATACATGTTGTATGAAATCGTGTCCAGAAATGCAGATGATAGGTGATTAAGCATTATCGTATCGGTTAAAAAAAAATGAAATAGTTCGTATGCACGGTGTGAAATAGTCAACTTGACTGTATTATAAACTGGTGTGGACACTTAGTTTTGACCTTTTTATTAATAAAAACACGCGTGTGTGTGTGTGTGTGTGTGTGTAAAATACTATGTGCATGTAAGACGTAGATGTTTACGTCAGGGAGATCTGACTTACGTGGGTTATGATCATAACATATATGGTAATATCATAGATATTTATGGACTACTTATACTGAATCGGTTATGAAACTTGTTTATTACTTATATCTTAAGGATATTGGTTAACACCGGCAATTTGAATATTTATGTAAGTATTATATGTATAACCTGGCATAACTAGGATTTATGACTAATAGATAATTTAAAATGTGCTTCAATGAACTATGCATCTTCGCTAGCCAAGGCTAGCGAAGATGTGAACTATGTTATTTTTAAACAAATTTAGCTTGCCCTGAATTCGACACTGTCATTTTGAAATGATTTCCTTTTAATCATTTAAATAGTTCATTAAAGGATATGAATCATCGTATTAGCAATAAAACTAAACTTACCCAATTCAATATAGATATTAGAAGAAGGGTGTGATTTTCAATGAAACTATCCACCAAATACCAAATGAAGGTTTTCGGAACTATTGGATTGTACGGTCTTCAACATTTATCAAAATTTATATCATATAGTAATCTATAAAAGGCTCCGACATGACATAATCTTTACCAATTCAAATGAGAAAACCAATTGGCAGATGTATGTACAAAACAATTAACTAATGAATAATATGATAGATAGCATTGCATTACAGGCTCCTGACAGGAACCTACAGACAGTCATTTTTTCTATCTTTTAAACAAGTTCCACCAGCCTTACATTACTTTTAGGTAATCTATACTATGAAACGCTTCTCTTCCTTCCCCAATCAATTAATCATCATGCCGCTATATCCTGTAAGTACCATGCATAGTCGCATTTGTCATCCATTCTTAAGATTATTCAGTTTTGGATATTTTAGGAGAAAAACAAAGAAAAAGGCGTCCGGATATTGTTTCCGTCATCAGTCATATCCAAAACTTCCGATTTTAAACTTTAAAAGAGGGGTTAAAGGGTTATTTTCGTGCAACGTGTTTTGGCCACTGTTTATTTCACGTGTCGCCGAGGAAAGACAATAAGGTTCGTTATTCACAGTGTTTCGTGAAATCGATAAAAAGATCAACGTGCAAGAAATATTTTAATTGTTCATTCATCGTGAAATAGCAATTTTATTTCGAGTTCTTCCGTGCAGATATCGGCCCCCTTACTCCCCTCTTTAAACATGATTTCTATAATTACTCGGGGACAGGACAATTATTTTCGCGTTATTCTGCATGTATACTATGATTATAATCCTACAATATAAAGAGACTCTCTATAATAATATAGCAGTAATTGTCGTGGATAAGAAACTTGGAATTGATAGTTAGTAGCAAGTACACTTTATTTATATTATATGGATGTTCATAGTATACAGAAACGCGAAAATCATGGAATTTAACAGAAAGCAAAACAAAACGGACTTTGGAAAAAGGGATAGGCTTAAAATAGTTGTCATCTTTCCAATTGCCTATGACTATATAATATAGCAGTGATCGCCGTGGAGAATAAACTTCAAATTGATAGTTAATAGCAAATACACTTTATTCATATTATATGTATGTTCATAGTATACAAAAAACGCGAAAATCATGAAATTAAACAGAAAGCAAAATAAATAACGGACTTTCTGAAATTCTGTACACATTAAATATTTTACAAAAACACCTGTTACGGCCAGAAATCGCCTTTAAATTGTAGCCAACAAAAGACACAAATCAATAGTAAAATTTAACAATATTTATTATACAAAAGTTTACAAGAAGTATTTTACAAATATAAATGTTTACTTAACTGTCAAAATATGAGTCCAATCTTTTATCTGTATCCGGAAATCTTTCGGAATCCAATCTGAATATTATGTTCACTACTAAGGTCACAATCTAGTATGATGTTGTTTGTAGAATAAAAGTGTCAATCCAAGTGCTGTGAATACTAATGTCTATCACTGTCTATGTCCAAGTTTAATTATGAGAGTTTAACTTTAGTGTCTGTATATATAGTGTTGTCATGGAAAGTTCTAGAACACTCTATAATGGAACATTGTGGAAAATCCTGGAAAGTTACAACGGAAGTTTCTGGAATAACGTAGAAGTTTAAATTACGCATCTTTTATAAGGATCATTCTAGAAAGTTCCAATCATTCTGTGATTGTTCCAGTGATTCCTAAACTGCACAGTTATATAATAATTTGGTAAACAACTATCAGGCCATTCAACACAAATTAGGCCAACATAAATAAACATAATCATTACAATATCATAACACCTCCACCCTTAAAAGAAGTTTAGTGTAACAAAAACTTATCATGAATAATATGAACAAAATACATAATATATACAAAGTGATTTAATAAGCTCTACTTAAAGCATCAGCTATTATATTATCTTTACCCTTAATATGTTTTACAATTACATCATATTCCTGTAACAATAAACTCCACCTAGTCAACCTCTGATTCTTGTTTCTCATTTTATGCATGAAGGTGAGAGGATTATGATCAGTATAAACAGAATAGGATATACAGTGGGATTCAAATATACATCAAAATGTTGAAGTGCTGACAACATTGCAAAACACTCTTTTTCAATAGTTGAATAATTTTTCTGATGTTTATCTAATTTCTTAGAAAAATATGATATAGGTTTTTCAACATTATCATCTGTCTCTTGATATAAAACAGCTCCTATTCCTACATCGCTTGCATCAACGGCAAGTTTAAATTGTTTTTCAAAGTCTGGAGTAATCAGAACTGGACTATTAATTAAAAGTGATTTGCTATTTTCAAAAGCTTTTTGACAATTTTCGCTCCAGATAAATTTAGAATCTTTCCGTAAAAGATGAGTCAATGGTTGAACAACAGAAGAAAAATTTGAACAAAATGTTCAGTAAAATCCAATCATGCCTAAATATCTCATAAGTTGTTTTCTATTTGTAGGAGGTGGAAATTTGGAAATAGCTTCCACTTTAGCCATAATAGGTTTTACTTGACCTTGGCCAACTGTATGCCCTAAATAATCAACAGTGGCCTGACAAAATTCACTTTTACCAAGATTA